>CM030364.1:93161822-93522593 GCA_017893485.1 Hemerocallis citrina | reverse complement strand
AGATCCGGAGATCAGGGAGATCTCGAAAGAAGCAAGCAATCAAAACTAATAACTCAGGTAGCAGGATATACTGCCAGCGATGAAGCTGAATGCCAGCGGCTATCGCTAAAGTAGGCAACTCATCAGTACATCAAAGGGCAAAGGAATAGCACTATCAAGTACATAAGTGATACCCAGGTTGGGAAATCATCAACTAGATAATAGTAACAAGAGAACCAGACACCATCCGTTAAAACAACAGACTGATCACAAACGCAACAAAATAAAAGAACGAGGCATATGAACAAATCAGTCTGAAACCCACAGGGCACAGAACGCAGCGCTCCCCCCAACCAAAAAAGACATAAATACAACAACTACCATGCCAGACTGATAATCGTCAGAAGTAACATTAAGTACACCCAGCAGGAGGAGAACAACATTGAGACATAACAAAAACAATAGCTTAGCAATAGAGCCTTCAGACCAAGCTGATCTAGCACAAGAGCCGAACCAAACGTCAGGACCAGAAAATCATCGGAGAAGAGGAACGAAAGATGCCTGTCCCAAAGATAAGCTGGGCTTCAAAAAAACACAACCCCCAAAAGCCAGAACTGCCCAAAGAGAGTCAACATAGTTGCCAAAAAGCATTATGAGGGTAGGCTAAACTACCCTTTAATCCTGCAAAAAACATCCAGGGGAAACGCTTAGGGCCACACCTCTAAAATCAAAACAGAAACAATAATGTAGCTAGAGAGAGAGCTGCAAAAAAGACATGTAGAGCTACAGATGCAAAAAAAGAACAAGAACTACCAAAAAGAGGTGTAGTGAACATTAAATGGCATTGAGATTAATAAGACAACTGAGAGCTTTCTCCATCCTTTCAAATTTCAAGTTTTCTCTAGCTTCCGTTTTTAAAGAAGAAGACCAAAAATTGAATAAAAATAACAATTCGTTTGCTAATGAACGAGGGGAAGTATAAATTTGCCAGAAAATTCTGTGATTCCTATCTCTCCAAATTAACCAAAAAATAATCTGGAGGGAGAGGATCCACGATTTGTGGAAAGCACGGTTTGGAGGACGCTTCGTCCAGCAGTCGACCAAACTGATCGGAATGTCGGACGCTTCCCAAGCCAGAACGGTAATTTTCCAGAGAGAAAGAGTGTAATCGCATTCAACGAACAAGTGGTTCACGTTCTCAGAAACAGAGTCGCACAGGGTACACAATTGTCCCCATGCTAGATTTCTTTTATTGAGCAATTCAACGGTTGGGAGTTTATTGTTGAGAGCTAACCACACGTGGATCTTAACCTTCAACGGTGCACAAGATTTCCAAACCAAGTCATAGAATGGCGATCTAATCCCTCTAAAATTGAGGAAGAGATAGAACGAACGGACTGAGAAGTTCTTTGACGAATTCCATCGCCAAAAGAATTCCTCTTTTTCATACCAGTCCGCGTTGTTAATAACTTCAATTAAATTATCGAAAACGGGAGTTAAGTGGGATGGAAGATTGGACGTGAGGGGAATCACCCAATCCCTATGACCATCATAGAAGCTATTGTAATCTGACACCAAAGCCAGAGGATTGGCAGCAAAACGAAAAATAGCTGGAAAAGCAGTCGCTAATGAGGTGTTACCGATCCAGATATCAGTCCAGAATCTGGTCATTGATCCATCGTCACAACCGTGACTTAAGCCACAATGGAAAGCCGCTGCCGCTTTCCAAATACCTTTCCAGAAAGGGGAGGCCAGCCTATGGGGATGTTCCGGAAAACTCCACCAATCATTGGCCACATAGTAATTGGCTTTGATGCTTATGATCCAGGGGAGGTCCTCAAATTTGAGGAATCTCCAAAGCCATTTGCCTAGCAAGGCAAGGTTTTGGTGTCTAAGGTCTAAGACCCCTAAACCACCAGCCATTTTCGAAGAGCAGACTAGTTTCCAGTTACAAAGATGCGATCCTGGATTGTAATTAGAAGAACCGGACCAGAGGAAATTACTTCTGATCTGGTCGATTCTTTTGATAACCCAAGAAGGGATGAAGTAGAAAGACATCATGTATAGGGGGATCGAGGAGAGAACTGAGTTGAGCAGAATTAATCTACCGCCTCGAGACAATTGTCTCCCAGACCACACCGAAAGCCTGGATTCTACCTTATCAATCATCGGAGACCAATCCGATCTATGAAGTTTACCCCACCTCAGGAAAATTCCTAAATACGTAATAGGAAAAGAAGCGACCGGACAGTTAAAAAAAGCAGAGATTTCATCCTGCCTATTAGGCGATCCTCCCAGCCAAACGACAGAAGATTTCTGGAAGTTGATAGTAAGACCAGAAGCTAGCTCAAAGCAGTAGAGAAGCAGTTTTAGATTTCTGAGGGTATGGGCATTAGGTTTGGCCAGGATGATGGTGTCATCTGCGTACTGAAGGTTCAGTACGCCATTGAAGGACCGAGACTCTCCCAGTCCTTCGATGACCTGAGCCTCCCAAGCATTGCGAAGAAGTTTACTGAACACATCTGCTACAAGAGTGAATAACAGAGAAGAAAGCGGGTCAGCTTGCCTGAGACTGCATTTGATTTTAAATTTGTGACCCTCTGAACCATTAATGAGGATGGAGGAGGTACCCGCAAATAGACTGGATTTAATCCAAGCGATCCATTTGGGTCCAAATCCCCTATTGATTAAGATGTCGAAAAGGAACTCCCAAGATACGTTATCGTAAGCTTTTTGAAAATCAAGTTTGAGGAGAATCCCCTCAGATTTAGAATTGTGGCAAGAGGAAATGATTTCCTGAGCCGAAGCTACGCTATCGAGAATAAAACGATCCTTAATGAACCCCGATTGGGCCGGATCGATGAGAGGCGATATCACCTCTCCAAGTCTAGTCGACAGAACCTTCATGATAATTTTGAAGGTTGAATTGATAAGGCTAATCGGCCTGAAATTCGCTACGGTATTCGCTCCTAACATCTTAGGGATAAGAACAATATGCGCGTAGTTGATGCGGTCAAAGGAGAAAGAGCCAAGATGTAGATCGGCGAACATCCGGTACAGGTCATATTTCAACCAATTCCAAAACTTTTGAATGAAAAAGGCGGGGAATCCGTCCGGACCCGGAGCCGCATCGCTTTTTAAGGCAAATACCGCCGCTTTGATTTCTTCCATGGAGAACGGTGCTTCGAGAGCAGATAGATCGTTAGGAACTTCGCCGTACAGATGAGTCCAATCCAGGCTCAGCGCCCTCGGTTTGGACGATCCACGGAGATTTTTATAGAAATTGAGGAAAGATTGGTGAATATCTTCATTAGAAGAATGTTCAATATCCTCATGAATGATAGACGAAATATGATTACATCTTTGTCTATGGGAAGCATAATTATAAAAAAAAGCAGTATTGCAGTCACCCTCTTTGAGCCACCGAAATTTGGCTCTT
Organism: Hemerocallis citrina; assembly: GCA_017893485.1. Lineage (NCBI taxonomy): Eukaryota > Viridiplantae > Streptophyta > Magnoliopsida > Asparagales > Asphodelaceae > Hemerocallis > Hemerocallis citrina. The sequence continues at coordinate 93,519,175 of CM030364.1, read as the reverse complement.
TGGGCCCATTTCACATGTTCTTGGTGAAGAATGTCCGAAAATTCTTGTTTGCATGAACGCCGCTCGTTGAACAATTCAATCGAGATCAGGCCTTGCTCCTCCATTTTATCTATTGATTCAATGGAGGAGAGGTAAAACTTTTTGAGGAAATTAGTGTTAAATTGCCTTTCATTGCGCCAAATTTTACACCCGAATTTAATTGCATGGAGTTTGAGAAGAATGGACCCTAAACCAGAAGAGCCAGAAATCGCCGATAGGCATTCAGAAACAAGGTTAACAAAAACCTGGTCTTGCAACCAAAATTTTTCGAATCTGAATTGATGATGACGAGGGAATTGGAAATCGGAGTGTAACGCAGTTGGCACGTGGTCAGAGGAGGGATTAGGCAGAGCTAGAGCGAAAGAGTTGTGAAAACGGTTAATCCATTCATTGGACACCAAGAAGCGATCGAGCTTCGCCATTGAAGGTAGATGGCGGAGGTTCGACCAAGTAAAGGATCTACTCGATAACAGAATATCGGTCAGTTGTAAGGATCGGATGCACTCATTGAACCAGGGGTTGCCGAGCGACGATTGGTTAGATCTTTCGGTGGCGAATCGCGTGACATTAAAGTCGCCACAAAAGATGCACAATTCGTTAGAGTAGGGGAGAAGGGATTGGAATTCGCTCCAAAACAACGGCCGACCTTCGGAGGAAGATGGGCCGTAAACGGAAATAATCGTGAGATTGGTGTTAAGAGGCATCCAAAGAAGTTGAACAATAAGGAAGAAAGTGAGACGTCTAATCGAGATTATAGAGAAAATAGCTTCTTTATAACCAAAGAGGATACCTCCCTTTGAACCAATCGCATCTAGAGAAATCCATTTAGATATGATGGTTCCTCCGATCGATCTAAGGATCGATGGAGAGGGGGCCTCAAGCTTAGATTCTTGGATGGAAATGAGATCGCAGTGAGAAGAAGAAATCAGATGAAATACCGCTCTTTGTTTATCGGGACAATTAAGTCCCCGAATGTTCCAGGATAATGTAATCATCAAACACCATTGTGCTCCTTGACTCTTAATCGTTCTTTTTTCCTGATGGCGAAGGCCACAGACAAAGGGGAAGATACAGGCAAAAAACCTAATTCCGTAGAAATGGAAATGAGCTCACTATCCGAGCACTGATCAAATTGGAGATGAAAGATAGAACCTAGGGGCGATCTCATTGCTACAGAATTAGAGGCAGACGGACTAGACACTGAGGGAGGCCGAGAGGCAGAAGCAACTAATTTAGCCCGTAATCGAGCACTCGATCGAATCAGGCGGGGGTTGGATTTAGAAACCGATGACAAGAGATCCTTGGATAGAGCATTGAACGACACTACTACTGTCGAGTGAAAGCCAACAGCGGCGGTCAAAGTAGAAGAGCAATTAGTGTGAGATAACGACATGGGGGATTTATTAGAGCGAGAACCAATAAATTGTTCCGGTGAAGGAAACAAGCCAGTATAGAAACAAGCGCTGATTTTGGGTAAAAAAGCGCTTAAAGTGGCGTGCATCGCAATCTTAATGTCGGCAGGTATGGAACAGCTCTCACCCGAACAAAGAACGAATGAAGAGAAGCGGCACGGGTGGCGAGGCACCCGGCCGAAGAAGAAGCTAAGAAACACTAATCGCACAGCAATAGTTTGCAAACAAAAAGAATTCAAAATGGAAAAAACAAACGAGTAAAAGTAAAAACTAACCTTACTGCTGGCTAAATCCCGCTTACGATCTTCTTCTTCGTCCTCCAACAAATTGTCGAGGTCAGTCCAGCAAGGGGCCTGCGAAGCTTTATCGTTTTTGACCTTGATATGGGGAAGAGCAGGGTTAGCAGCCGTGATAGAGGACAAGTGAGCTTGCTTCTGAAACAGCCGTGATTTGAGAGCGGAAGTTAAAGGGATAAGTGGGTATGAGGGATTATGAGGTTGTGGGGTAGGGTAATGATGATGGTAGGGGGAAACTGACGAAGAACGTAGGCAAAAGTTTTGCTCGATTCCCAAGGTCTCCAAACATTCTCTCTCCTCACCCCCACTTATTCTCTCGTGATTAGAAAACTTGTAGCATGACCAAACTAGATATATAGCAAGCTATGAAATAGCACAAGTTCATGAAATTTTATACTACATTGCATATAAGCTTCATGTTTCGTACTAACTTTAGTTATGGTAATCCATCGTTTCATTTTGTCCAAGTCACTTTGTTTTTTTTCCTTTGTGAGTATCGAAAATGAAAGCAATATTCTAACCACTGAGTTAAGTAGATTATTTATCATTAAAAAAAAGCTGTCTTGTTCCGAAAATAAATAAAATAAAGTGAACAAAAAGTCAACAGAGGTACTTTGATAAAGTATTGACATTGATCACAGAACATGAGGTAGAAAGTTTAGTATCACCATGATCGTGTCAAAGCAAAAGCCTCAAGTGCAACAATATATATATATATATATATATATATATATATATATATATATATATATATAAAATAAAACACAAAGAAAGCTATCAAGTGGTTCTCATTCAATAGGGTTGAAATCAATGGTCCAGATTTAACCTCACAAAACATACTTTTCCGCCCAAAAGTTTTCCTCCAAAACTCAAATTCAAATCCCCCCAAAACAACTCCTTTATTTATTTATTTATTAGTTTATTTATTTATTTATCTCTCTCTAATTCTCTCTCTATTTACTCAGAAATTTATATTTACAGATTTTAGATTTGTAAATTTTTAGATTTTTTATGTATTTTTTATTGGTCATGTTACATTGAAAATAGCAAATATCTCATCAATAGTTAAATTGCATCATTTTCCACACTCAAAGTTCTAAGAAGTTGGTTTTTACACCACCATTTATAATTATTTTTCAACATATACTAATGGAAACATGGACTTTTATTTACAACTAATTATTGCTTTACTATTCAAACTTGAGCTACATAATTGTTGTTTTACTATTTACAAGACTTATATGTTGTATCGTTCCGAAGACGTGCAGTAGGCACGTGCCCACAGGCAAGGCAAATCTAATATATATATATACTAATAAATCACAAAGCAAGCTATCAAGTGGCTCTCCTTCAATCTCCCCAAAATTAAAGACCCAGATCTAACTCCCCCTCCCCCCCCCCCCCCCCCCCCCCCCCCCCCCCCCCCCCCCCCTCGGTCAAAAAAAATTTTCCCCCCAAAACTCAAATTCAGATATATAGATATATATATATGAACCACCACAAGTGGCCTAGTGGTAATGAGCGTTGGGATTTGGAGTGTGCTCCTCCAAAGGTCCTGGGTTCGAACCCTATGGTTCCCAAAGAAGGGGATGTAAACACCTCTGGAGTGGCCAGTGACCGCTGTGCTAGATGGGCCGGCGCACAAACCCAACCAAAAAGTTGGGGCCCCTTGTCACGGGACTGGGATTAGTCTGACCCATAGAGGGGGATGGAACCCAGTATAATCAAAAACAAAAAAGATATATATATATGGAAAAACGGGTTATGAGCAACTTGCTCATTTAGTAAATAAGCAATTGATGATGTGGCATACATGTGATTGGAAAATCCTTAAAAGGGTTAGTTGTCCAATGTATCACATGCATGTCACATAATCAATTGCTCATTTACTAAATGAGCAAGTTGCTCATATCCCTTTTACCCTATATATATATATATATATATATATATATATATATATATATATATATATATATATATATACTTATGGAAACATGGACTTTTATTTACAACTAATTACTGTCATACTATTCAAACTTGAGCTAAATAATTGTTGATTTATTGTTTACAAGGCTTTTCATATGCTGTATTGTTCTGAAGATATGCCGTAGGCACGTGCCCACAGACAAATGTAGTATATATATATATACCATCCAAATCCAAAGTATCAATATGATATGGGTAAAAATATAACCGAATTCGGAATGTTCAAATCGGGCACGAATTTTAAAACTCTCAGGAGTAAAACAGTAATTTCACTAGAACTGGATCCATGAACGGAAGTTTGGCATCTCTTAAGCCCAATAACCCAAAACGGATTTGTCTTACTGGGGTGTCATAACAGCCCGATATAAATGAGTCTATATTATTTGAACATGATTAAACTCATAGTTGTCCACAAGAAACGGTTTAAAAATCATATCTCTTGTCATGAGAAGAATTTTAACTCAATCTCCTCAACCACTCTTATCCATTCTTGAAGAAGAGATAACCAATTCGATTCAAAAACACCGGGAAGTAAAGATAAATGATTATCTTGAAACTGACCCACTAAAGTGACTATAAATATCCCCTACCTTCACAAGAACTAGGTAATCAGTATTTTTTCAACAAAAGCTTTTCATAATCTTCTTGAGTTCTGACTTTAGGGCCCCAGTGTTTTAAACTTTTGCAAGTCAATCGGAACGATCGTTATTGCCCATATCAGATCCAACGGTGCAAACGAGTCAGATGCAGGAGTCAGCAACAGTTGGAAATCGTCAACATCGGTAAAAGTAAAAAAAATGTTAGCTTTTTATTGTTTTTACAAGAATTCACAATATCTGTTTGGTCCCACACAGAAATAAGCAGCAATACAGTACATACCCAATTACAACCAGACAAAATTGCCTCAACGTCATATAACAAGTTGCAAACTATAGTTTGAGGCAAACAAACAGGACAGTTAATACATTCTGAGAACCAAAAACGAAGACATTCAGATTGATCTTCAGCTTGAGTAATCATTAGTCTTCTGGTAGTTGAAAAAGAAGTTCTACTCTTCAAATCAAATCAGCATCGATCTAGATTATGCATGATTTAATTTAATCCCAATTGTTAACATTTCAATATGTGATCACCGTATATCTTTGCCACACTCGAACTCATGCAATTGCCTGACTACATCAGGAAGAAAATACAAGTAGGAATACTATTCTGTGGAGTCCAGTTTTTGCATCAGCTTTTGCTGTATAATTACATGTTGGACGACTAGTTTACAAAGAAAAAGTCGCTAAATAAGGAAGCTAAACAAGCTGACATCATTTGATGTTGTCACAACATTAGCTCATTCAATTCATACATGTGGCAGTGCGCAAATGAAAATTAACGGTGAAAATGATAAAATTTACCACTTATGTGAGCTGTGTAACCAAGCAATTTTATAAGCAATTTTACCTGCTTTCCGTTGGAGCTTAGGACAAAACCCAGATAAAGTGCAGAGCCAGCAATTCCTATTTAGATGTAAAACCATCTTAACCCTTCGGCATCTCTTACCTAGTGTATAATAGAAAGTAAAGGCTTTGTCATACAAATTAAAGTATGTTATTTAAATTTATTGATAATATATTGATATGTATTCCTAATGTGATAGAGATCATGTAGAACGGAAAGAAGATAATCTAACTTTTAAATCCCGGAGGAGTGAGTTACAAGAGAAATGCTACACATACATGAGATTAGACTCCAAATTTACATGAAATTTGTCTTGTAGTGAGGTCTTACTCATTTGTCATTTGTCTTTTAGTGATTAATAAACCTACCAATCACTACGAACCCCATATAAGTTTGGGGTAGAATCTTATGTATGTGTAGCATTTCTAGAGTTACAAAGATAATTTTGAGAAAGTCAATTTTAGAGTGAGGCATCGGTACTTGGAGTATGAATAGATTGCTTAGGAGCAAGTACAAGCTAGACAGGAGAAAAGTGTGAAGAGCTGACAAATCAAAGCAATGTCGCTCTCTCTAGTTTTCAGAATTTTAAAGTCTACAGTTTGCATGTTTCTGAAACATAAGCATAAAATCTCAATCATGTCTTAAAATTTATCCAGAATGCAAAGCTATCAGTACAGAATGACATAACGTATCTTAAATGCATCAAGAAAACTCAAGAATATAGTAACAGAACTCTATTATGATTAAAGACAAAATACGAGAGCTTGATCACTTTGCAAATAGATTACCACATAATATCGTGTTTATTGTCACATTAATTACTCTAATTGGTTGTCAGGAATTTCAAGACTTTTAAGCATGAAATAGTTAAACTTGAAACGAGATTATGGATGATAGTTTGATGCACAGAGAAAATATATGGAACTAGAAAACCAGGCAAGCAAAGCTGCAACTTATAAAACATTCTGTCCAGAAAAGAAACCATTCCTATTCGATTTTGATTTAAGCACTCGCCAAATTTAATATATATCCGTTTGTCTAAATGCAATAGTCTTTTTTTTTACTTGTATTCATTCAAAAAGAACCACCAAATAAGAAAGTACAATATTCATAGATGTACACGAAGTAGACATCTGATGAAGTGTACTCGTAGATGTACACGAAGTAGACATCTGATGAAGTGTACTCGTAGATGTACACGAAGTAGACATCTGATGAAGTGTACTCGTAGATGTACACGAAGTCTGATGAAGTGTACTCGTATTTTCTCCGAAGTCTGATGAAGTGTACTCGTATTTTCTCTCTCTCTCTCTCTCTCTCTCTCTCTCTCTCTCTCTCTCTCTCTCTCTCTCTCTCTCTCTCTCTCTCTCTCTCTCTCTCTCTCTCTCTCTCTCTCTCTCTCTCTCTCTCTCTCTCTCTCTCTCTCTCTCTCTCTCTCTCTCTATATATATACTATGTTTGCTCATCGGCATGTGCCTACGGCACGTTTTTGTAAACCATACAACATATCAAATTTTTGTAACAACCTTTATGTTACTTTTTATATGCTGCATCGTTAAAGAAAACATGCTGTAGGCACGTGTCCACGAGCTAACCTAGTGTTTATATATATATATATATATATATATACTCTCTCTCTCTCTCTCTCTCTCTCTGTATATATATACTATGTTTGCTCATCGGCATGTGCCTACGGCACGTTTTTGTAAACCATACAACATATCAAATTTTTGTAACAACCTTTATGTTACTTTTTATATGCTGCATCGTTAAAGAAAACATGCTGTAGGCACGTGTCCACGAGCTAACCTAGTGTTTATATATATATATATATATATATATATAAACACTAGGTTAGCTCGTGGACACGTGCCTACAGCATGTTTTCTTTAACGATGCAGCATATAAAAAGTAACATAAAGGTTGTTACAAAAATTTGATATGTTGTATGGTTTACAAAAACGTGCCGTAGGCACATGCCGATGAGCAAACATAGTATATATATACAGAGAGAGAGAGAGAGAGAGAGAGAGAGAGAGAGAGAGAGAGAGAGAGAGAGAGAGAGAGAGAGAGTCCCTTTCGGTTGCACACTACTTTTAGTGAGCACTCATGAAATAGAGCACCTATGACAAATCCGAACAGCTCATATTGTTTTATATACCTTAGATAGCCTAACAATAAAAAATCAAGTAATTTGAAGTTCATTTGCCCATCCATCATGCTGTTAGAATTTTCAGCCATACAATTTTGTAATGATGTAAATCATGGGCAAATGAACTTCAAATTACTTCATTTTTTATTGTTAGGCTATCTAAGGTATATAGAACAATATGAGCAGTTCGGATTTGTCATAGGTGCTCTATTTCGTGAGTGCTCACGGAGTGCTCACCAAAGTAGTGTGCAATCAAAGATTTCTCATATATATATATATATATATATATATATATATATATATATATATATATATATCAATCACCAAAATACTCCTACAAGATTATCTACAAAATTTAAACTTTACATAGACTCATCTGCAAATATCCCATTTTTAAAAGTTTCAACAAAAAAGTCAAACTCACAGTCACACTCCACACTCACACTGTGACTCGGCCAATTCCATCTCTCCAAGATCTAAGAAAACCAAGAATCAAGAAAATGCCACCTCATCCTCACCCTCTCCCCCACCGGCCCTTCTCTTGCCACCACCTCTCCCTCTTCCTCCTCCTCCTCATCTCCTACATCCTCGGCATCTACTCCACCACCTCCCACCCCTCCCTTCTAGCTCACTCCTCCCCCTGCCACGTCACCCTCCCTTCCCCACCTCTCAACTTCCTCCACTCCCATTCACGAACTTGCACCCACCCCATTCAATTTTGTGCCCCCAACTTCACCGACTACTCCCCCTGCCAGGACCCCAACCGCGAGCGCCTGTTCTCCACCCTCCATTACACCCACTGTCCATAGACCGGCGAATTCTCTTCCACCTCCGCCCTCCGCCGCCTCTCCCTCCTCTCCTCCTCCGATGATGTCATCCAAACCCTAACCTCCTCCCTCGACCTTGACCTCCAGTGCCAGTGTGCCATGGAGCTCCACCTCCTCGCGAAGCACAGCCCCTCTAATTGCCTCAAGATCTCCGGCTCCGGCGCCGTCAAGCCCCTCATCTCCCTCCCCCAATTCCCAGATCTCGTCCTCCAAGAGAGAAAGAGATAGCATTGGAAGAGAGAAAGAGGGGGGGATTTTCGAAAGAGAGAGAGAGATGGGGGGGGGGATTTTCGAGAGAGAGAGAGAGAGAGAGAGAGAGAGAGAGAGAGAGAGAGAGAGAGGATTTGAAATTGAGTTTTGGGATTTGAAATTTTGGGGAAAAAATGTATTTTGTGAGGTTAGATTTGGACCTTTGTTTTTGGGGGGATTGAAGGAGAGCCACTTGATAGCTTTCTTTGTGTTTTATTATATCAATATATATAAAATCAAATTGTTTAAAATTTATTTGCTCATCCATCAAGTGACTAAAAAAATTGATTTTCAGTCATACAATTTTGTAACACGTTAATGGATAGGCAAATGAATTTCAAATGATTTGATTTTACATATTTAGACTAATTTATATGTGTAGATCAATGTGAATGGTTCGGATCGTCAATACGAAGGGGGAAAGGCCGAGTGCACACGAAGACCTAGTGCACAAGGAACATTACTCTCTCTATATATACTAGTAATTTACACGTGCGATGCACGCCTTACTAAATATATATTTTTAAAAGTAAAAATTTCAGCATAGGCTGGCTTTGAACCTAAGACCTCCTTTATATTAGGTATGCACAGGTTTGTTTTTATATAAATGTATGTACTTATTGAATTTAGCTTGGACGTGTATTACACGTGTTTGTTTCGTTACAAAGTTAGGATTTGTTTGGTTACAAATCTCATCTCTCCTATTAAAATAGTAGATATATATATATATATATATATATATATAGAGAGAGAGAGAGAGAGAGAGAGAGAGAGAGAGAGGTTCGGGTGAGAACCATTCCCTGGGGTGAGAACCTAAGGGCCTATCCCAGCCATTCATCTGACTAATATTAACGGTCTAGATCTTATCCATTATAATTAATTAGATTAATTAATTTTTGATTTTAGATGTCAATCCCTTTAATTAAGCGTTGGGGACCGCATAATAAAAGGAATGAAGATATTAGACAGATTTTTCGATCAATATTTTTTGCCGTTTTTATTTTATTTGCAATCGAACCACATTCTTCATCAGGATGATGAACACGTCCGATTACGACGATGGTAACCCTACTGCCAAAACTTCCGGTGTAGACAATCCGAATAATATCCCAACACCGTTCCCATCTCCTCCAATGAATCCGAAGAAGGTGGATACACCAGGTTTTCATTCTACTATGTTTTAATGTTTCTGATTATTGTATTTCTTGTTATATAGAACGTCGATCAGGTCATTATATACCTCTTTTTTTTCCTGTTGTTTGCAGATTTATATTTTATAAATAGAAACATAATATACAATACTGTATAAGAATCATCAATTACAAGATAATAAACAAAGCAATGTGTTATAGTTATTTTAATTCATAACATCGTTTATATTCGAAAGAAATAACACATCCATCTTCGAAAGAAATAACACAAACACAACAATTACAACAAGTTTTATATAACAATATATAAATAATTAATTAGCTACTGCATAGGCTCTGAAAACAAAAGAGCAACTGCATAGCAATTAATTAGCAACTGCATAGCAACTGCATAGCAAATATTTAGAAACTCAATATTTCATGTAAATAGCAACTGCATAGCAATTAATTAGCAACTGCATAGACTCTCAAAACAAAACAGCAACTGCATAATAATTAATTAGCAACTGCATAGCAACTGCATAGCAATTATTTAGAAACTCAATTTTTCAAGTAAATAGAAACTGCATAGCAATTAATAAGCAATTGCATATCAAATGCATAGAAACTCAAAACAAAATAGCAACTGCATAGCAATCAATTAGCAACTGCATAGTAACTATCATCAACTACATAATATACACTACTGTATAATAATCATCAAATATAAGATAATAAACAAAGCATTGAGTTTTACTTATTTTAATTCATAACATCGTTTATATTCGAAAGAAATATAACATCCATCTTCGAAAGAAATAACACAAACACAGCAATTAGAACAAGTAAAAATATTTAAAACAGCAACAACTATACAGTTAATTAGCAACTGTTTATAATATAAACAGCAACTATATATTATGTAAACAACAACTACACTATACTGCATATTATTAGCAACAACTTCAGTATAACTATAAACAGCAACTACATATTATATAAACAACAACAACAGCGTACTAAATAGCAACTCTTTTATTAAAAAACAAAAAAAATACTGGAATTGAAAATAGCAAATACTGAACAGCAAGATACATAGCAAATAATGAAAATTCACAAATACTGATTAGCAAGATTTATACTTTTTTTTAAAATCTTATTTGATATAAATGTCATAACAACGTTTATATTGATTTTGTAGTTGGAAATAAAATTATTGCAGTCCAGGGTTGTACCTTGTCGATATCGCCCGGATTAACTGAACGCCATATACCTCATTGCGACAGTGACTTGAAGCCTTTTGTCGGCAAGCAATTTGCTAATATGAATGACGGGATAAAGTTTTATACAGAATACGCCGCAACTTGTGGTTTTGATGTTCGGCGGGGTGGCGACAAGAGAAAACGTGGTTTAATTACACACAAGTGGCTTTATTGTAACAGGCAGGGAAATAAGAATACCGTTAAGTTCGATGTTTCAAACAACCATCTCAATAATGATATTGTCGAGAAGATTATTGTAGAGGAGAATGATCCGATTGATAAGCCAAAAATCAAGAGGCGTCGGGTGTCGAAACGGCTAGACTGCAAGGCTCTTATGCTTTTAAAACACGAAACAAATTCGAACTACATTGTCTCTAAATTCGTCGAGCATCATTCTCACCCGTTAGTGCCATTGGTTCAGGGACAACTCCTCGACGCGAATAAAACATTAAATCCCGGTCACCAGAATTTCATTCTTAATTGTGCTAGAGCAAATATAGGTCCGATGAAGTCTTACAGGTTATTCAAAGAGGTTGTTGGATCTTACTCCAATATCGGATGCACAAGTGTTGAGTTCAAAAATTTCTCGCGCGACCTTAAGGCATATGCGCTTGGTGTTGATGCTCAAATGGCTTTGGACAGGCTTTTCAGGAAAAAAGAAATAAGTCCAGCCTTTGTTTTGGAGTACGATGTCAATGAGAAAGACCAGCTGACACGTGTCTTTTGGGCTGACTCAATATGCCGGAGAAATTATGCCGTTTTCGGTGATGTTCTGAGCTTTGATGCTACTTATTCAACTAATAGGTACGAGCATGCATTTGTTTTCTGATTTTAAGTAGCCACAAATATTACATATATTAGTTGGAAACAATATTATTATTGCTTGTTTCTCATTTCGCAAATTTCTGTACTACATGATGTGAATTCACTATATAGCAACTGAATGTATTATGCAGTTGCTATGCAGTTGCTTTGCAGTTGCTAATTAATTGCTATGCAGTTGCTCTTTTGTGTTTGAGCTTCTATGCAGTTGCTATTTTGAATTGAAAATATTTATTCCCAAATTAATAGCAACTGCAGAATCATTCACCATTTTGTTCGTTGCAATTACTGTTTATTACAGTTGCTATTTATAATTATTACAGTTGCTGTTGAAGTGGTCAGATATTGCCGTATAACTATTTCAGTTGCTATTTATAGTTATTACAGTTGCTATTTATAGTTATTACAGTTGCTATTTATAGTTATTTATGTCAAACAAAACAGGATACTTGTAGATTTTTTTTAAAAAAAATATGTCCACAATCAAGTTTATGCTAATTTTTATATATCCATAGGTATAACATGATCTTCACTCCGTTCACGGGAAAAGACAACCACGGCGGATGTATAACTTTTGCTGCTGCGTTGCTCACTAAGGAAGATGTCGATTCTTACACTTGGGTGCTTGAGAAATTTAAAGATTGCATGGGTCATTGCCCCTCAATGATTATTATAGACCAAGACCCTGCATTGAAGATTGCACTTGAACGCGTATTTCCTGGTGTCAGGCGACGCATGTGCATGTGGCACATCATGCAGAAGTTGCCTTTGAGGCTACCAAATAAAGTGAAAGATGACGACATTTTCAAATCGATGTTGAGGTCGATTGTTTGGACAAGCCTCATTGAGCCACCAGAATTTGAAGATAAGTGGGTTACATTAATGACCGAATACGGAGTTCAAGACGACAATTGGTTGAAGTCAATGTTTCAGATACGTCGGTTTTGGATCCCAGCATATTTTAGGGACTGCTCTATGAGCGGCGGACTGCCCTATGAGCGGCTTGCTACGAACTACATCAATGTCTGAGAGCGAAAACAATTTCTTCAAAATACACTTCAACTCTCGACCAAACTTGATTGAGTTTTTCATGTTTTTTGAAGGGGCTTTAGAGAAACAGCAAAATGAATACGACAAGTTGAACAACAAGAACACCTTATCTGTCTCCATTCCCATCACCCAGTTGTTGATCGAGAGGCATGCTAGCAAGGTATACACATCAACAATTTTCAAAGAAACGCAAAAGGAGATCGTCTCTGCATGTTATGATTGTAGCATTGTCAGTATCACAAAAGGCTCCCTAAGTTCCACATATGAAATAAGTAGTGACAGTAGCGATATAGCAACTGTCACACACAACAACACTGCTGAGGATGTGACATGCACCTGCAAGAAGTTTACAATGATGGGCTTACTATGTCGGCATATTTTCTGGGTGTTCAAAGATCAAAAACTTGAAGCTATACCTGATAAGTATGTTATCGACCGATGGACTAAAACAGCTGAATCGAAGCCAATACACCAACTTGACGACAATGTCCTTAACGACTGCGCAAGCATTGATGAGCAAAAGTCTATCATGAATAATTTAATTTCAGATTTTTACTCGTGTATTGGTCTTATTGATGGTAACATCGCGAAGATGTCGAGTTTCCACCGCTGCATCAAAGAACAAATGGCCCTGCTTAATTCCACCGAAGAGACACAGGCTGGTCCGTCTACCAAGAATAGGATGTTCGAAACGCATTTCGGAGCTCCTGCTCCTGAACAAGTCTCGGTGCATCCACCAACCAAGGTCAGCACCAAAGGAAGTGGTAGTAGACTTGTTTCTCGTCAAGAAGCTGCGATTGAGCGCAACAAGAAACCGTTGCGTACGTGCAGCATATGCATGAAAAAAGTTTGACATGATGCTAGAAATTGTCCTGGCCGAACAGTTGTCGTTGAAGAAGACATCGGAGTCGAATGATTTTATTCAGTTGCTATTTTGAATTCAATCTATGTTCATAGGTTACTGTTAATTATTTGATATTTTGTTTCTATGGTGTTGCTATTTTAATATCAAATTTGTAACCTTAATTATATAGTTACTTTGAGTTCGAAATAAACAACATAAGTTCCTCTGTAGTTGATATGCAGTTGCTAATTAATTGCTAAGCAGTTGCTATTTAATGTAAATAATGAGTTTCTAATTAATTGCTATGCAGTTACTATGCAGTTGCTAATTAATTGCTATGCAGTTGCTATTTTGTTTTGAGTTTACAGTTGCTATATACAGTTTTAAGTTTATAGTTTTGAGTTTATACAGTTTTAATTAATTGCTATACAGTTTTGAGTTTGTAGTTGCTATGCAGTTGCTATATACAGTTACTGTTTATTACAGTTGCTATTTATAATTATCACAGTTGCTGCTTAAGTGGTCAGGTATTGCTGTATAATTATTACAGTTGCTATTTATAGTTATTACAGTTGCTATTTATAGTTATTACAGTTGCTATTTATAGTTATTATAGTTGCAATTACTGTTTATTACAGTTACTATTTATAATTATTACAATTTCTTTTTAAGTTCGAAATAAACAACATAAGCTTCTATGTAGTTGCTATGCAGTTGCTAATTAATTGCTATGCAGTTGCTATTTACTTGAAATATTGAGTTTCTAATTAATTGATATGCAGTTGCTATGCAATTGCTATGCAGTTGCTATTTTGATTTGAGTTTCTATGCAGTTGCTATTTTTGAATTGAAAATATTTATTCCCAAAATAATAGCAACTGCAGAATCATTCACCATTTCGTTCCATACAGTTACTGTTTATTACAGTTGCTATTTATAATTATTACAGTTGCTGTTTAAGTGGCCAGGTATTGCTGTATAATTATTTCAGTTGCTATTTATAGTTATTACAGTTGCTATTTATAGTTATCACAGTTGCTATTTATAGTTATTACAGTTGCTATTTATAGTTATTACAGTTGCTATTTATAGTTATTATAGTTGCTATTTAAAATTAAAGTAATTATGATATAGGTTTGTAAATATCAAAAATATTCTTATTGTGGAATACAATTTGCAGTCATAATGATCATGTAAATAAATAAACCAATCACAACGTGTAAAATGAGCCTATATCGATCAAAAACAACATCATTCATTAGTATACAAAAGAATCATACTGTTTTGCAATTTCAATATTATTCATTAGTATACAAAAGAATCAGTCATTAGTATACAAAAGAATCATACGTCTGACTACTATAATCTAACGACACTCAGACCGTTGGCGGCTTGTAATTAAGCAGAATGGGCCCCAAATCTATTGGCCCATCCACGCATTGCTGCTGATAGTGGAGGTTTGATGCTGCATCAACTTGATCCTTTAAGGTATTAACATCAGATTTCAATATGGCAGCACAGTACTTAATCCTCAATACATTAAGCTGTCTCTTATTGTTCTTCTTTAAGCCACTATTCCAATTTTTTTCTCCCCCGCCATGATATGTCTCCATGTGGCGCATCAGAAACACTCCACAATCCTCCTTGTTTTTGTCGTCCCTCCAAGGCATACTCAGCCTCCGTATATTTACATTCTGCAGTCCATGGACTCCTTAATTTTTCCTTTTGACTCCAAAAATAGATTAAACAATTGGCTCTGCAAGAATGTTTAAAAACAATATTAACTAAATGTAGGCTGCACTCACAAAGTTATAAATTTAGGTTTGCAATTATCATAATGTTCGTACCAGTGATCCTGGAACATCGCCATATTTCGTTATCAACGAACCAGTATCCATCGCCGAGGAGTTATCAATAAGATTAATGGACATATTCTTCAAGTCATATACCATCATGTAAAAATGACTTGCAGGTATTATTGGAAACACAAACTGCATACGCAAAACGAAATATGCATAGTAGTCAAGTCAACAATCATATTATATACATGAGGATAGCAATTTTTAAGTATCTAAATAGCAATTTCTAAATTACTTAATAGAAACTTCACACTGACTAAAGGGTAACTAATTGAATAGGAATTTCTAAATAACAAAATAGCAATTTCAAATTAACTAAATAGCAACAAATTCTTTTTACGTCACAAATTGTAAGATATGCCTAACATTAAAAAAATTAATAACCATCAAACTTACGATGTCAATGCTGCCCAATTTCATCCACTTCGTATCAACGATTTCCTCATCAAGTCGCTCGAAGAACTTCTCGCATCGTCTATTCATACTCCATTCTTTAACAGGGTTCACAGCAGTGTATGCCTAACCGTAAATTATGTTAGGCCGAAAATAGTGGTGAAACAAACAAAAGAATGCAAAAAAAAATAATAATAAATGAAAAATAAAAATAAATAAATAAATAAATAAATAAATAATTTTAGTCAGACTCACAGTTAGGTATGTAGATGCGAAGAATCTACATGGTGAACCTTTCGACCGAGACATCTCCTTGTGATTGAGTATTATACTCCAAATATCAATAACTGATGCTTCCACATAAACAGATGGCAAAAGTGAAATCATTTGTTCCCTACTGAGCTGATACTGTCCGGTGTAAAATAAGATCTCCATCCTACATCAATAAATAATAAGTCAGCTATAAAAATCCTTAGAATTTCATAAAAACTTGCAAAATATTGCATACGTTAAAGAAAAACTTACATATCAGCATCAGCATTGTTCATCACCCAGTACCCAATCTTCTTTTCAGCATCAGTCCATCCGTCGGTCAACGCCACTTCCCTACGGACGTACGGGGAAATTAATTTTTCAGTCTTCTTTTTTTCTGTTTGTTTCCGGCGTACCATGTGGTGTGCAGTCTCAATAGGGTTTTTGCCTTTCAAAATATCAGAATTCTTCGTCACCTTATTGATCTCCACACCCTCTTCTGGACCTTTCACAATCAAGTATTCCCCTCCATCAGTCGGAGTATGCGTCTCGGTCTCCTATGAAGTGTTGGTAACAAATATTCTAGTTAACATCATTCAAAAAATATCAAAACAATTGAAGTAAATTTCAAAAACAACAATCCAAATACCTTGCCACTTCTCATGTTTATTTGACGCGTTTTATTTCCTAGATCCGCATCTTGAACAACCTTTTAACATAAATACTACTCCCATAAGCAAATGCAGCATGATTATACAGCAACTGTAATGATTATAAATAGCAACTGCAATACCAATACCTGATTAGGAAATCGACGTTTTCTAACAGGATTTCGACGTTTTCTAACAGGAATTTGCGCCCATTCAACATTTTGTTGACAATCAATTGTTTTCCCGTCCATCAATTCCTAAACACAAAAAAAGGAAAAAACATTATGGTTCTTTTGTATACTAATGAAAAACATTCATTATATTTTTTTGTATTTTCATAATAAAAAATTTAAATTTTATTCTAGAATAAGAATATTTTTAATATTGACAAACATACATTATCATCACTTTAATCTATGACATTTTAATGTAATTAGCAATTGCATAAGAATTAGACTGCAACTGAATATTATCAAATTAGAAACTCAATATTTTAAGTAAATAGCAAGTGCATAGCAATTAATTAGCAACTGCATAGACTCTGAAAACAAAATAGCAACTGCATAGCAACCTCATAGCAACTATTTAGAAACTCAATATTTCATGTAAATAGCAACTGCATAGCAATTAATTAGCAACTGCATAGACTCTCAAAACAAAACAGCAACTGCATAGCAATTAATTAGCAACTGCATAGCAACTATTTAGAAACTCAATTTTCAAGTAAATAGCAACTGCATAGCAATTAATAAGCAATTGCATATCAACTGCATAGAAACTCAAAACAAAATAGCAACTGTATATCAAATATTTAGAAACTCAATATTTCATGTAAATAGCAACTGCATAGCAATTAATTAGCAACTGCATAGACTCTCAAAACAAAACAGCAACTGCATAGCAATTAATTAGCAACTGCATAGCAACTGCATAGCAACTATTTAGAAACTCAATTTTTCAAGTAAATAGCAATTGCATAGCGATTAATAAGCAATTGCATATCAACTGCATAGAAACTCAAAACAAAATAGCAACTGCCTAGCAATTAATTAGAAACTGCATAGCAACTGCATAGCAATTATTTAAAAACTCAATATTTCAAGTAAATAGCAATTGCATAGCAATTAATTAGCAACTGCATATCAACTGCATAGAAACTCAAAACAAAATAGCAACTGCTTAGCAATTAATTAGCAACTGCATAGCAATTGCATAGCAATTAATTAGCAACTGCATATCAACTGCATAGACACTCAAAACAAAATAGCAACTGCTTAGCAATTAATTAGCAATTGCATAGTAACTGGATAGAAAATCAAAACAAAATAGCAACTGCATAGCAATTAATTAGCAAGTATATACATTAAACGTAGCAAAAAAGATAACATTTGTAAGGTATGACCTGTGCTGTTTTTCCTTCCTCCTTCTCAGTGCTCTTATTGTGTGCCTATAAAATACACAAGTCTTTCAATTAAAATAACTTTTTGTATAGGGAAAGTTGAAAAGGAAAAATATATAATTCATTATTTATCAACCTGCAACAAGGGATCTTGAACCTGCTCAGCTCCCGTATCATCGTCACCTTTCAGTTGTGTTAATCCAAGGCTGAAACTTGGCTCATTATGTCCCAATACACTCATGTCTGGCCGATCTGTTTTAGCGGCCACTTCTTTATTAAACGCAAAACGTTTAACAGCTGCTTCCTCAAGCACCTTCAACTGATCAAATACATCATCCTGAGCCCAGAAGGAATCGTACATGTTCTGTGTGCTACCAGCTTGCTGATCTGCCAAATTTTCATTTTCTACTGGTACATTGGCTGTACAACCCAATAGTACTTGAGCCTTGTCAACCATATTCTTGACATTCGGATCAGACATTATCTCTGCCGGCGCATCGCGGACCATTGACATTAGATCAACCATCGTATCAGCCAATATTTTCGCCTTGGTAAGGAATTTATCCGCAAACAAGCGAACAGCCCCTCCGGCTTCACTACTTTCACCATCGGTTGACATTCCCGTACGCTTCTCAGATCCTTTTTCAAGAACTTCAGCATCTTTGTCTTCTTCAAATTCCTCACCCGACCATTCGATTCGGTCGCAAAGATGTCCTGTCCCGAAACCTCCGTGTTTCTTTTCATCCTTCTCCCGCTTGAACATCTCGCTAAACGTCCAAACCTTTATTAACGGATAACATCTTGGGACGGTTCTTCTCAAGAACACGACACGATCGAGGAAAGAGCCTACAAAAGATACGAAAAAATAATACAATTAAAAATAATATCAAAAACACGACTCGATCGAGATAAAGAGCTGAAAAAATCAATTAACCCAATATTTTATTAGTTGCAACTTATAGCTATTCATATTGCTAATTATAGTACACAAAATATATATTTATGAAGTACGAAAACCCACCACAATGAACAAGGTCGGGCCCATGAAGTTTTTTGTTTTTTTCCCCTCCCATTTCAGCTTCCATTCTATGAGGCATCTCACCATGTAATCACCCCAATCGTACTCCCTAAGCGTCGACATACATTCCAAGTTGCTCAGTATTTGGGGATTCACATACCCATTGCCCGAATTTTCAAATAGGCAAGCTCCTAATAAAACCACGAAATGACGCTTGAACCATACGCCACCATCAACCTCGCCAAGCATCTTGTCCTTCAGAGTATTGATTAATACTTTATCTTTCCCAATCTGCTGTTTCCACTCCAAAACCTTCGGACATACTGCCCTTCTCCGCTTTCTATCTAACTGGCGCTTACCTCTCGGCAGTCCAAAAATTATTGCAGCGTCATCGGATTCTACATGAAGTGACCGTCCATTATCCATCTTCAATTTGCAGCTCCTAGGATCAAAGTGATCAAGAACCCAATACGCCAAAGAAGCTGGTACCTTCGTGGTTTTCAAATGCAGGATGTTACCAAATCCCATTTCAATAACAGCACGTCGCTGTGCATCCTTCATGTCTTTAATAGCATTCACCAGAATACGGGAGCATGTCCTACTAAGTACAACTGGTTCATCGGCGACGCTCTCAGCTGGCTTCTCATTACCCCTTTTATTTCCAGCATCTACTTCGACAAAGTCGTCGTTTACATTCTTCTGACAACTATCAATATTTGCTTCCTTTCTAACATTAAGTGCGCAACTTGAACTTGTTTTCGAAACACTTTCACCTTTGAAAGAAATAACACAAAGACATCAATTACAACAAGTTAACACATATAGATAGCAACTTTTTATTTTAAAACAGTAACAACAGTACCATTCACTAGCAACTATTTATTGAAACAACCATAAATACAATAAAACATAATTAGCAACTACCCATTATGTAAACAGCAACTACAATCTAATAAATATCAACATTTACAAGATTTACATCATTATATAACATCAATAATTATCTAATTAGCTGGTCAGGCATTGCTATGACATTTTAATCTATGACATTTTAATCTATGATATTTTAATGTAATGAGCAATTGCATAAGAATTAGATTGCAACTGAATAATATCAAATTAGAAACAAAATCTTTCATGTAAATAGCAACTGCATAGCAATTGATTAGCAACTGCATAGACTCTCAAACAAAATAGCAACTGCTTAGCAATTAATTAGCAACTGTATAGCAACTGTATAGCAATTATTTAGCAACTGCATAGCAACTGCATAGCAACTATTTAGAAAATCAATTTTTCAAGTAAATAGCAACTGCATAGCAATTAATAAGCAATTGCATATCAACTGCATAGAAACTCAAAACAAAATAGCAACTGCATAGCAATCAATTAGCAACTGCATAGCAACTATTTAGAAACTCAATTTTTCAAGTAAATAGCAACTGCATAGCAATTAATTAGCAACTGCACAGCAACTACATAGAAACTCAAAACAAAATAGCAACTGCCTAGCAATTAATTAGCAATTGCATTGCAACTGGATAGAAAATCAAAACAAAATAGCAACTGCATAGCAATTATTTTAAAAACTCAATATTTCAAGTAAATAGCAACTGCATAGCAATTAATTAGCAACTGCATATCAACTGCATAGAAACTCAAAACAAAATAGCAACTGCTTAGAAATTAATTAGCAATTGCATAGCAACTGGATAGCAACTATTTAGAAAATCAATTTTTCAAGTAAATAGCAACTGCATAGCAATTAATAGTAACTGTTGAATGCAAAAACCATCAATAACATAGTAGCAACTGTTGAATGCATTTCAATAGCAACTGTTGAATGCAAAAACCATTTTTTTTAGGCCCTAAATAGCAACTGACTGTATTGTTATTATTTTTTTAGGCCCTATATAACCTCTTAATTCGCCAACAATAAAGCCAAACTTTATTGTTAAAACAACAAATTGTTTGGGGATTCAATAAAGTAGAACGAATTGCAAGAAAATAAAATAATAAAAGGCGACATCAGAATAATTTTCTAAAAAAAAAAAACTCACCGGCGCCGGCGTCGTCGCAAATGAGCCTCTTCATGTTCTTTTTCAGTGACATGTCTAACCAAATTGAAATCGCCTAAACTACAATCTCCTAGGTTTTGTCGCGAGAGTTTAGTAATTTTCGACGATGAAGGAACGAAATCGTGCGGAAAAAAAACTCTGGACTCTTTTTGTTGTGTTATTATTAGGGTTAAGGGAAAAAAATGGTGATTGATTCTGCATTTGATATTAATGGGATAGAAAATCTTCTCCCATATTTTTCGGGAACCAAATATTTCTCTCTCCAATTTGAAAAATTTACCTAAACCGTCACACACCAAAAAAAGTCCATACATTAGGATCTATTACCATTTTTTGTAGTTGCATAATCTCAGCCATTCAAAATGATTTGATGAGTGGTAGAGAGAGGCCCTTAGGTTCTCACCCCAGGGCTGGTTCTCACCCGAACCGGCCCCTATATATATATATATAATTGGCAAGAGATATTATGCATGTATCATACACATGAATATGAGAATAGATTAAAGCTGATCGCATTTAGTCGGCATGAACTGTAGCACTTTGTTCTTCAAATCATATAGGACATTCATGTTCTGGGTCAATACATTATGAAAAATTGACATCTGTGGTGATTCATTCACCTTCAAACATATCCAAGCACTACAACATTTATAAGTTACAGCGGAATATATACCTCGGCGTTTCCCTAGTCGCGCCAGGTAGGGTTGAACCAGGAGTGATATTAAAATTTCTATCGATATATGCCGGCGTTTTACAATAAACGCCTCTGTAGGATGATCTATAGCGGCATTTTTTAAAGAAACGCCGGGGTAGGGAATGCCCTAATATATCACAAAATTACCGTTCCCTACCGTGGTGTTTTCATTAAAAAAACGTTGGGGTAGGAAAAGAGATAAAATCCCCAAACCGGCCGAACCCTAACATTTCGCTTTCTATCTCTCTCTAAATTTCCCAAAACCCCAAATTTTTGATCGCTCTAAAGTCGATCACCGTTTGCGCCTCCTTCCCTTCATCGCCGTTCCCGACATCTCCTCCGCCGTCGGAGTGGCTCCCGTCGCTGTCCCCGCCACTTTGTCTTCGTCACTCACTCACTCTCTTTCCCAAAACTCCCGATACTTTCTCTTCCTGCCGTCGTCGTATTCGTAGCCCCTGATGTCGCCGTCTCCTTCTCCGTAGCCCCCGCCGTCGCCCCCCTGAGTCCTCCCCCGTTCCCCCGCCATCGACAACTTCAGCATTGAGTGGTATAATACTTTATTCTTCTCGTTGGTTTGAATTGTTGATCATGTGCTAAATATAAATCTTATTATTGTGCTAAGTATGTTTTTTACTAATAATTAGTCATGAACCAAATAAATAAAGTGTCTTCTTGTTCTTCTTGTTATCATATTGACCGCACGACACTCCCGATATTCGCCCTATTCCTCTCAACATCAAATATCCTTCATCATCATCATCTTCTTGAATGGAAAAATAAATTCGAGGGAGACTATATTTGAATCGATATTAGACTCGAACTCAATGTGTTTTAGGACCTTAATTATAGATTTTAAAGTTCCATGAATATAGTCACATTTTTTTAGGTGATATGTTTAAAATGTTTAATGTTCTAAAGTGTTAAATGATCTTTAGGTGTTATGTTTAATTGGAGTTACATATATTAATTAAAACCGGATTTTAGGGTTCTATGAATAGAGTTTTTTTGTTGAGATTTATTTGTTCTGGAGTTAATTTTGCTGTTGGACTTGTAATACACATGAAATTTATCATATTGGTTGACATGTGTAATATACATGAAATTCAACTAGGGAAATGTTTTTAAAAAAGTGAAATTAATTAGAAAAATGCATTCTCAATCTAATACTATTTAATGTATCAAATTTAAATTTCAGATTGGGTGCTATTGTTATAATAGATAGAAGTTGGATTAGTAAACCACGATTATCCAAGGAGTACCGGGATGGTGTTAAAGATTTTATTATCTTCGCCAAACAAAATTTCCGTCATCCCAACTTAATTCTTTGTCCATGCCTCCGGTGTACAAATTGTAATTTGAGGACATGTGGCGTAGTACAGACACACTTGGTTGTCAATGGTTTTCTTCAAGAGTACACACGGTGGTTTTGTCATGGAGAGGGTCATATGTCAGCTCCCGTTTATCCGGTTGTATTAGAAAATGAAGAAGGGCCCTTAGTGAACGATGACTTAAGTGTTCCCAATGAGATGCATGCTTTGGTGCAGGATGCCTTGGAGATTCATAATGTTTCATTCCACACCAACAATCCAACAACCCAAGTTCATCATGAGTCAACAAAAATATCACACATTGGTGGTGGAGTAGAGGAGGAAATGCCCGACCCCAGCCCCGAAATGAATAAACAGCATCCTTCACTAAGTTGCTAGAAGATGCTAGTACTCCTTTGTATCGTGATTGCACCAAAGTCTCTAAGTTCTTATTCATTGTCAGACTATTTCAGATCAAATGTTTAAATGGGGGTCTGCCAAGTCCTTCAGTATGCTACTTGAACTGTTGAATGAAGTATTTCCAGAAATTTGTATTCCAAACTCCTCCCATACAATCAAAAAATTTCTGAAGTCTTTTGGTCTAGGGTATGAGAAGATAGCAGCATGTCCAAATGATTGTATGTTTTTAGGAGAGGTAAGGAGAGTCTCGAGAATTGCGAAGTCCGTGGTTCTTCAAAATGGGCAGAAACATCAAATCAAGACGATCAAACAATTGCTCATGTTAAGGGAAGTTGGAGAAAGAAGTCTGCCAAACTGTTGCGTTACTTTTCTCTAATTCCTAGGCTGCAAAGACTGTTTATGTCTTCGAAAACTTCTTCTGATATGAGATGGCATGCTAAAGGTCGTAATAATGATGGGATTCTTAGACTTCCTGCTGATTCTCAAACTTGGAAAAAATTTGATGAAGGATATCCTGATTTTGCGGAAGATTCTCGCAGAGTGAGACTTGGATTAGCTAGTGATGGTTTCAACCCTTTTAGGCAATTGAGTAGTACATGCTGCATATGGCCTGTTGTGTTAATCCCATACAATTTGTCCCCTTGAAAATGCATGAAGCAGTCCTCATTTATTTGTCCATGATAGTTTCTGGACCGAAAGGCCCCAAAAATGATACAGATGTGTACCTACAACAGTTAATAGATAAAATTCAAAAATTGTGGGAGGGTGTTCCAACCTATATATGATGCAGTGGCTAAAGAAATATTTTTTCTTCGGGTTGCGTTGACTTGGACAATCAATGATTTTTCCGCATATGCAAATTTATTTGGATATAGTACTAAAGAACGTTATGCACATCCTTGTTGTGCTGACCAAACCCATTCAAGGTGGTTGTGCAATGGCAGAAAGTTCTGCTATATGGGTTATGGGTTATAGGAGATGGTTGCATGATACACATATATTTCGGACAAAGACAGTGATATTTGATGGTACAGATGAATGGGGACATGGTCTTGGAGCTTCATCTGGGTCAGATGTGTTGAGGCGACTAGATGGTCATCAGTTCAAATATGGAAAAGAACCACAAGTCAGCAAAAAGGACAAGAAAAAGGTAAGGGAGGAGCAACATGAGGACACTAATCTATGTGACGCAAATGAGTATCACAACATGACGGATTTAGGCTCATGGTAGAAGAAGAGTATTTTCTTCAAGTTGCCATATTGGGAGTTCAACTTATTGCGACATAATTTAGATGTCATACATATAGGAAAAAATATCGGTGAAAATTGTATAGGAACAGTTATGGGAGATGATCGAAAGACAAAGGACAATCTCAAGAGCCGCCTTGATTTGAAGTCAATGGGTGATATGGCTAAAAATGGGGTTAAATCGGAACCGTCCAGATTGGGCACGAATCTTGAAGCTCGGGGGTAAAAAGGTAATTTCACATACAAGCGGATCCAAAGCGGGTACTGGATCTCCTTCTCACAGATCCAATAACCCACGAATGGGTCCGCTCCAATTGGGCACGGGTCCCGACCCGAAGCGAGCCCAGACCAGCAAGAGACAAATTAGGGCCACTGATTTGACCAAGTCAACGGACCTGATTTGCTCTCACCGGGAATCAAGGGGTTAGTATCCTAAACAGACTGTGAGGATTTTTCTCCTAGCAGTTACACAGGGAACCAGGCCTCTAATCACTCCCCTGGCGACTATAAATACCTCCCGTCTGCCACTATGACCAGGTTAATCACTTTTGAACCACTTTAAGCTCTTTCTTAATCTCTTCTGATTACTGACAAGAGCGTCGGAGGGTGCGTCGCCGGAATCAACCCCGGTGTCTCGCACTTCCTTGCAGGTTGCGGCAGGAGCAAGAAGGCTTGAATCAGCTGTTCAGGTTTTTCTCGGACTCACAAATTCTATCTGTTTACCCCCACACCGAAATCAGCGGTAACAGATTGGCGCCGTCTGTGGGAACGACCGCACGAACAGCCTCAGCCCCTTCCTTGTCGTCCTCTCCAACCATGCCTCCAAAGAAGGTCAGATCTAGAGGGTCCAATCACGGGACCAACCTCGCCGACCCTACAGAGGAAGCCCCTGTCAATCCTATTCCACAGCCCGATCTTCCTCCGCCGGCCCAACAGGGCCAACCTCCTCTTCCCAAGCAGCAACCCAACAATGGCCCTTCCGGCCATAACGGTCGGAAGCAGAAGCAGCCCCTCAATCCGGACCATGTTTCGGTTCGTAATGAATCCTCGGATTCAATGGCTTCTCATCAACCCGACCTCCGCAACACAATGCTGAACCGCCAGAAAGATGAGGACCTCCGCACTCACCTTGATGAGAGGCGGGCCCGAGAGGGAGCCTCCCGCCAGCATCGTGGTGAACGCTCGCCTCACCGCCGAGACGGCAGACGGTCTCCGGACCGAAGGGGCCGAGCGGCATTGCCCGACCGCCGAAGGAGGAGGCCACAGTCCCTTGCAGATCGGCATCATCGCAGGAACAATGACGCACCCATCACCCGTGCCAAGTTCCTACAATTCCAAGACACCATACTGCAGGCTCTCAACCTTCGGCAGAACGTCCAAAATGCCCAGAGGGCTCCAACGCCCCCGAGGGATCCCAGTCCTCGTCGCTGAATCCGGAGTCCTTCCCCGGCTCCCAGCCGCCAGCAGCAGCAATACAGTCCTCGCCGATCCCAGGACTACCGGCGCCGCAGTCCGCGCTCCCCTTCATATGAAGAGGAGTCCGGGGGGTCATATGATTACCAGCGGAGGGATGACGCCCTCATCCGCCGTCTCCATGAGGTGGAAAGGCGTATTGGCCGCATGGACAGAGAGGAGGAGTCCCGAGCAGGAACCGTCCGCCCCAGCAGACCCCCTTTCTCTCGGTCGATCATGGAGGCCCACATATCGAGGGGTTTCAAACCTCCGCAGTTTGAAACGTACTCAGGGGAATCCGACCCAGTTGATCACGTCAAAAGCTTCAAGACCCTGATGCTGATCCATCAAGCTTCCGACGCCGTGCTCTGCAGGACCTTCCCCGCCACCCTCAGGGGGTCGGCTCGGGAATGGTATTCCAAACTCGCTCCCTCCTCCATCTTCTCGTTCGAACAGTTTGAAACACTGTTCATAACTTACTTCGTGAGTAGCAGGCGAGCGGAGAAGACAAGCCTCTCCCTACTGAACCTGCGGCAGGAAAGGGAAGAGAAGCTGTGGGACTATGTGAAGAGATTCACCGCAGAAGTCAGGTCTATCACCTCCTTAGACCAGTCAGTGGCGACCGTGGCGTTCCAGTCGAACATCCTCAACGCCAACCTCCGATCGTCCCTAGCTAAGAAGCCCCCGCATAACTTCGCCGACCTCCTTTTGAGGTGCGAGAAGTATATCCGAGCAGAGGAGGCTGAAGCTCTCCCGAGCTTCGGGGGGACCTCCTCCGGGTCGAAGAGGAAGGCGACGGGGGAAGAGGGGTCCAAGAAAGCGCAGAAGGACAACGGCGGTCAGCGTCGCCCTCCCCCTAGGTTCGAGAAGTTCACTCCCCTCACCACTAACGTCTCCACCATCCTAATGGAAGTGGAGAAGGAGGGAGTCATCCCTCCAGCTCCGAGGATGCACACCCCGACAAAGAGGAGGAACAAAGATAAATGGTGTCGTTACAATCGGGATCACGGCCACGACACGAACGACTGCCGGGCATTGAGAGATGAGATAGAAGCCCTCATCCGGAGGGGGCAGTTGGCCAAATTCGTGAAGGCTAACGATCGGGCGGATCGCAACTCTCCTCCGCCTCGGGGGGCTAACAAGCGCTCCGAGCGACGCGAGGAGACACCCGAGTTCGAGGAAGAACGGATTCTGCACCTGATCCACGGAGGCCCCATGGGAGGCTCCTCTAATTCCTCTCGGAAGGCCTTCGTCCGAGAGGTCAACTCGGTTCACAGCGCCCCTCCTCCCAAAGGTCTCGGCGTCCCTGTGTCTTTCTCCGACGCAGACCTCGAAGGGGTCCGAACCCCGCACTGTGATGCCCTCGTCATCGACCTCCGCATGGCCAACTTCAAGGTGCAGAGGATCTTAGTAGACAATGGGAGTTCGGTCAATATTCTCTTCCTCTCGGCCTTCCGAGGCCTGCAGCTGTCCCGAGACCGTCTCAAGCCGGCCGGTTACACACTCCACGGGTTCACGGGGGTCCCGGTAACTGTCGAGGGGGTGATAACCCTGGACGTAACCGCGGGAAGCACCCCTACTACCCGGACCGAGCCGATGGACTTCATGGTCGTCGACGTCCCGGCAGCGTATAATGTCATTCTGGGCCGACCCGGCCTAGCCGCCTTGGAAGCTGTCCCCTCGGCGTACCATTTGAAAATGAAGTTCCCCACTCGGTCGGGAGTAGGGGAAGTCAGGGGAAGCCAAGAAACAGCCCGGAAGTGCTACATGACTTCCACCGGGGGACCAGTGCTCTCGCTCGAGACACTAGAAATTCCCGAGCCGAAATCTCGGCCAACGTCCGAGCCGGCGGACGAGTTAGAACAAGTGCTCTTCTCGGACGAGGACCCGAGCCGAAAGTTCCTTATCAGCAAATCCTTGCCGACCGCACTGTGCTCGGACCTGATTAAATGCATCCGGGATAACCGTGACTTGTTTGCATGGTCGGCCGCGGACATGCCCGGCATTTCTGAGGAGCTGCTCATCCATCGCCTAAGTGTCGAACCGGGGTGCAAACCGGTTCAGCAGAAGAGGCGAAAGTTCGCCCCCGAACGACAGCAGGCCATCAAGGAGGAGGTGGATAAACTGCTGAAGGCCAAGTTCATACAGGAGGTAAACTACCCCGAGTGGCTCTCCAATGTTGTAATGGTCAAGAAGTCGAACAGCTCCTGGAGAATATGCATTGACTTCACCGACCTGAATAAGGCGTGTCCGAAGGACCCATTCCCTCTTCCGAACATCGACACCCTCATTGACGCCACCTCGGGCCATGAGCTCCTCAGCTTCATGGACGCCTTCTCCGGCTATAATCAAATTCGGATGTTTCCTCCGGACATTCCGAAGACCTCCTTCATCACCGACCAGGGCCTCTACTGCTATCGGGTCATGCCGTTCGGGTTGAAGAACGCGGGCGCCACCTATCAGCGCCTCGTCAACAAGGTCTTCCAGAACCAGATAGGTCGAAATTTGGAGGTGTACGTTGACGACATGCTCGTCAAAAGTGTCCGAGGCACTGATCACGTGGCCGACCTCCAGGAGGCCTTCGGTGTGTTGAGAAGGCACAGCATGCGGCTGAACGCGAACAAGTGCGCGTTCGGGGTCTCCTCGGGAAAATTCCTCGGCTTCATGATAAGCCAACGAGAAATCGAAGCTAATCCCGAGAAAATTAAGGCCATATTAGACATGGCCCCGCCTCGGAACATCAAGGAGGTGCAGAAGCTTACTGGTCGGCTCGCCACTATCGGTTGGTTCCTCTCGAAGTCGGGGGAAAAGTGCCTCCCCTTCTTCAAAGCGCTCAGGGGGGCTAAGGGTTTTGAATGGGGCCAACCACAACAGGAATCGTTCGACCAACTGAAGGCATACTTGGTGAACCCCCCTCTGCTCAGCAAATCGGTCCCGGACGAGACTCTCTTCGTCTACTTGGCTGCTTCCGAGCAGACCCTAAGTGCTGTCTTGGTAAGGGAGGAGGACCGGTCCCAAAGGCCTATTTACTACGTGAGCAAAGTACTTCGGGACGCCGAGCTCCGCTATCCGAAGATAGAGAAGATGGCCTACGCCCTAGTCACGGCGGCGAGGAAGCTTCGGCCATACTTTCAGTCCCACTCGATCGTTGTCCTCACCGACCAACCCCTAAAGCAGATCCTCTACAAGCCTGAGACCTCGGGCCAGCTGATGAAGTGGTCCATAGAGCTGAGCCAGCATGACATCTCTTACCAGCCTCGGACGGCAATTAAGGCGCAGGCACTCGCCGACTTCATCGTAGAGTCCACTATCCCTGAGGTCGGCCACATCCCGAATGGACCCCCCATTTGGACAGTCTTCGTGGACGGATCCTCCTGTAATGAAGGAAGCGGCGCCGGCATCATTCTAAACGGCCCTGACGACTTCGTCCTCCAGTACGCGATCCGCATGAACTTCAAGGCCTCGAACAATGGGGCAGAGTACGAAGCACTCATTGCTGGTCTCGGACTTGCACGAAGTGCTGGGGCGCAGCGCCTCCGAATCCACAGCGATTCCTAGCTCGTCGTGAACCAAGTCTTGGGCGAGTACGAGGCCCGAGACGAGCGGATGGCAAAGTACCTTGCTAAGGTTCGGGCCCTCATGAGCCGATTCGAGGAGGCGCTCATCCAGCGGGTCCCTCGTGAAGAGAACTCACTGGCCGATGCCCTCTCCAAATTGGCCTCGTCCTCCCTGCAAGGTCTCGAACAGACCGTACTGATCGAAGTCCTTTCTAAGCCGAGCATCGAAGACGAGACACCTGGCTCGGCGGAATCGTTGCCGGTCATGTTACAAGATAATTGGATGAAGCCTTTAGTGGAGTTCTTAAGGGACGGGCTCCTACCCGAAGACCCCAAAGAGGCACGCCGAGTCAGAACCCGGGCCGAGCGGTATGTCTTGATCGAGGGCATCTTATACAAACACTCTTTCTCTCAAATAGACGGCCGACCATACCTAAGGTCCCTCTCTTCGGAGTAGGCCGAATATGCCCTACAAGAGCTCCACGAAGGCATCGGAGGGGCACACTCAGGATTTAGGTCCTTGGCCCGAAAAGCTTTGAATTATGGATACTTCTGGCCGACCCTCCTTCAGGACGCCGAGCGACACGTTCGGCAATGCAGCTCTTGTCAGAGACACTCCAGCATCCGTCGCCTCCCTCAGGCCAACCTCGCCTCCCTATCGAGTCCCATCCCCTTTACAATGTGGGGGATGGATTTACTAGGGCCTTTCCCTCCGGCTCCGGGCCAGTTCAGGTTCTTGGTCGTAGCCATGACTACTTCTCGAAGTGGGTCGAGGCCGAGCCCCTCGCCACTATAACCGAGAATAAGGTGGTACAGTTCTTCTGGAAGAGCATCATCTGTAGGTTCGGCGTCCCCCGTGTCCTCGTGACGGACAACGGGACTCAGTTCACTGGCGCAGCATTTCGAGCTCTATGCGACGACCTGTCCATCCAGCAACGCTTCTCGTCCGTCTCCCACCCTCAGTCGAACGGACAAGCAGAAAATGCTAATCGGCAGATCCTCGCAGGCATCAAGAAAAGGCTGGAAAAAAGTTCCAAGGGCTTATGGGTCGACCAACTCCCCAACGTCCTATGGAACTACCGCACGAGCAAGCGGACCCCCACAGGCGAGTCCCCTTTCAACCTCACCTATGGGTTCGAGGCCGTGATACCTCTCGAGGTCGGAATACCTTCCCCTCGGCTCACAGCCTATGACGAAGCACAGAATGCCAGGGACCTCAGAGCAGACTTAGACCTGATAGATGAACTGAGGGAAAGGGCATCGATTTGGCAGCAGAATTACCGAAGAAGGGTTGAACTAGCGTACAACAAAAAGATCCGACCCGCCAACCTTAAGCAAGGAGATTTGGTCTTGAGAAAGCTAGCCATATCCTTCCCCAGTCAGAAGATCAAGCTGACTCCGAACTGGGAAGGACCGTACAGGATCACAAGTGTAGTTCGGCCCGGAACATATCGTCTTGAAGACCTAGAGGGCAGAGAGTGTAACACCCCGCAAAATTGGAAATTACAATTTTGCCCTCGTGTGTTACGCACGTGTATTTTGTAACGTATTTTACCGCATATTTTAATCACCGACTATTTATACAATTTCTATATTGATTTTTACCTTACTTTAAGTCAACAAAAATATAATATTTCAATCTCCATAATCTACGTGCTTTTTACGTGTTTTTGATGCACGTGTTTCCACCACTACGTATAATATTTTCTATAGGTTTAAATTATTTATTTTTATGTATTTAAATCTATTTTATAAAACGAAAATTTATTTTCCCCTTGTTTTGATGCATTTTTCAATTTTCTGCACGTATATTGCACGTACTTTCTACGTGCTGCGATTTCATCATGAAATACATAAAATTAGTAAATATATTTTTTTTATATTATTTTCAATTATATTTAATAACTTTTCATCAATAAAGTCGATTTTCGTATTTTCATGTTTTACGTGTGACGCACGTGTTTTCGGTAAACGTATTTGGACATTTATTTTCAAAATAAATTTCAGAGCATGTGTAGCACACGTAATTTGAAAAAAAATGAGATGTATATAGTATATATCCATATAGTAGATATATATATATGAATGGATAAATAAAGTATGGTTGAAATGTGCATGGTGGCTTATAAGTTATAATGGTACAAATTGTGAATTGATTTGGAATGGGATGGGGACCACAAGAACAGCAGGTGCCGTATACATGTTATAAGTTTAAGGAGTTAGAATAAATGGATTAACTTATAATTAGAATGGTATTTGTGTATGGGGGCCCACTCATGAAGGAAAATTTTGTTCTTTACTGTTGCTTCACAGTGAGCATATGGCTGGGTCGGTTTTGAAGTTGGGAAGAAGTGGGCCGGTCTTGGAGTGGGGAGAGAGAGAGATTGAATGAGGGGGAGTTAGTGCTTTGAAAGAGTGGGGAGATGAGAGGTTGGGAGTTTTAGGAGTTAAAAATATGAAGAGGTGAGAATTAAAAAGAGAATTAAAATGAGAAGTTATTAGGTGGGAGATTTTGCAATATAGTCCCTAGCATTGTCCTATAAATAGCAACCCATTTCTCATTCTTTTTCACACCAAAAATAAAATAAATAAGAGAAAGAGAAGAATAAAAGAAAGAGAGAAAAGAGTTTGTACTTGGTGGCCATTGCTAGGAGGAGAAGATCTAGGAGGACATTGAATCTAGAAGTGGTGCTCTTCCCTTCATTAGTCAAGTTTCAATTGAGGTGGGTGTCTCCTACTTTCTAAATTTTCTAGAACTATGCATGCTAAGTAATAAATAATGAGTAGTATGAAATTTCTTATATGATTTATGCTATGGTATGAGTTGAGAATGATAAGTAGTTCATGTATGATTAATAAATTAAATCATGTTAGGGATTAATGAGAAAAAGGAATTAATTGATTATTTATCATACATTAGCATGCTATTTAATGAATAGTATAAGTTTAATATGATAATTAGAAAATAAATTCATGCTTTTGTGTATGTTAAATTGTAGAAATATTATTGTTGATTAAGAAACAAAACATTGTCATGTTGCTTAGAAATGAGAACAAAAAGTAAGGAGAAACTTTCATTAGCTTGTTAATGTGCAAATGTAGAAACTAGTAATTATGAGATTATTGGAAGAGATTTCATTATGGTTAAAAAGAAATTTTTCTTTTAGTAAAGTGGATGGTTTCTTACTTTCTAGTTGTAGAAATACCATGCTAGAAATTATAAATTAGTTTTGTGAAAATTCATATAGAATTTTGGAAAGAATTATTGTATTGGTAATAATTATCCATAACAAATGTTTTTAATAAATTTATTAGCATAAGGGCTAATATTATAATTATATTAAACATGGTACATCATTTACGATATGCAATAATTTAGTTTAAATTCCGGGATGTTCATGTTTATTTAGTACTTTGCAATATGGTTCATAATTATTTTAACATATGGGTACATATACATTATTTCAAACCAATTGATACCTTCAGGAATATTATATTATAAGCATGTATATGATTATAATAACTAGTATCATACACGTGCACACGTGCACGGGGGGATAATGGAAGGGATAATGAAAAGGGTAAAAAGAAAATAATTTCCGAAACTGATCCACCGTGGAAAATATTTACCCGACTGGTCCACTTTTGAAAATATTTACCAAAGTTAGTCCACAAATGGTCCACTTTCGAAAATATTTGGCCTATATACCCAAGCAAACTGTAGCAAACTAGTTGTTCGGCTACTTGTGCATTGTATAATGTAGTCTTCATATTTACTACAAGGTTTATATGTTTTAAGAAGAAATGTAAAGTATTACTTTTGTGAAGTGATTTTCTTGAAGAGAATTTTACTCTTATTTGTTCGAAGAATATTCTAAGTAAAGTGAGACATTATAATGGCTTGATTTTATTATGAAATCTCATGTGATAGAATTGTGTTCTTAAAAGAAATTATTCCTTTGCTTATAAAGAATGTGAACGGATGACTAGATAATGAATAATGATGAGACTATGATTACTTGTGATTAAGTTGAAAGAAGAAATTATATAAGTTTAAGACATGATTACTAAAGGGTATGTGTACCCATGTTTCTTGTACATGAAAGATTATGATTAAGAATTAGTAAGACTTCGGTTACCAGTAATTTTGAAAGAAAGGTTTTTGAGATATGATTTTGAGATAATGCTGTCGGGCGATCTCGTATTTTGTGAATAAATCCGGTATGAGGTAAAACTGATTCTAGGGTGATAACATATTCATGTCTTGAACTAAAAATAATTAGGCACTTAAGTGAAGATGTGATAAACTTGTGCAAACGTAAATGGGTGCTTCTATATAGTCGGCGGTGGATCTCCGTGGCTATAGACCCAGTTGGTGGACTGTGGTTGCCCCATAGGAGATGGACTGTATTTTATCCGGGACTTAGGGTAGTCGACGAATGTTTACCATACTCCAAAGAATATGTATATACCGGGGCTAGAGGGGCATTTACGGGATTATTCTCACGATATAATAGCCAGGGAGGCTGGGATCTGTATTTATAGCCAGGGAGGCTAGCCAGGGAGGCTGAGATCCGTATCTATGAAATAACTCTAAAACTTGTTTTATTACTGGGTAGTCTCATGGCGAGGGATCGAACCCTTCAATGTGGAGTACGTAGGCGCTTGCCCTCGGACCTATGTAGTATGGGATGCATAGAATCCGAACAAGTGTGCATTAGTGTCATCCTAGTGTAGAATTGTGTGCATTAGGCATTAAGGCATGACATACACTTATATTTAGAATAATCACTTTTGACACTTTACTCGTTCATTCAATCTTTTTTTGTGATTTGTTAAAGTATGAGATCGTTATACTATTCCCGGCATAGAGAGGATAGCCGTGTATAACATTTCGTCAGTTGTAAGTGACTGACGTGCCCACAGATTGACATGCAGGTAATGGACTATTCATGGAGCTATAAAGTGGATATGCTGACGTTGTTTTATTTTAAAAGATGTTGCAAATGTTTTATTGTAAATTTCATTCTTCTGCTGTGTAAAACCAAGTTGTAATTGAACTCTGATGTATTGTGTATAAAAAGTTTTAAAATTTCCTTGTAAAATTGTACGAAGTGAAGTAAAGATCCTGTGAAATCTCGAATTTATCCTTATTTGAAATTCGGGGTGTTACAGAGAGCTTCCGAGGACCTGGAATGCCGAGCACCTCCTAAAATACCAAGAAAGCGCTCCGGCGCCACTCTAAGTATCATGGGATATCGAGCCATTCCAGTCCTCCGACTTGTAACCTATTTTCATAAATTGTACTATGTAAAACGGTTCGCCGTCGATTATCAATAAAGAAAGCTCTTTTGTATTTGTGAATTCGCATGTTTCTCTCCCCCCTTATCACCTGCTTTTTAAATTGTGATTTCAACCAATGGTTCGGAGTCCACGTTCGGCTCGACCTCACCTCCTCGGCTCCTCCCCGGACGAACCATGGGTAGACCGTCGTTCGGAACTGCTCCCACAACCGTTGAACTACACCGATGATTCGGAGTCCAACACTCGGCTCGACTTTACCTCCTCGGCTCGCCTCCGGCCAGCCAGGGGTAGATCGCCGTTCAGAATTGCTCCCACAACCGTTGAACTACACCGATGGTTCGGAATCCAACACTCGGCTCGACTTTACCTCCTCGGCTCGTCTCCGGGCGAGCCAGGGGTAGATCGCCGTTCGGAATTGCTCCCACAACCGTTGAACTACACCGATGGTTCGGAGTCCAACACTCGGCTCGACTTTACCTCCTCGGCTCGCCTCCGGGCGAGCCAGGGGTAGATCGCCGTTCGGAATTACTCCCACAGCCGTTGAACTACACCGATGGTTCGGAGTCCAACACTCGGCTCGATTTTACCCCCTCGGCTCGCCTCCGGACGAGCCAGGGGTAGGTCGCCGTTCGGAATTGCTCCCACAACCGTTGAACTACACCGATGGTTCGGAGTCCAACACTCGGCTCGACTTTACCTCCTCGGCTCGCCTCCGGACGAGCCAGGGGTAGATCGCCGTTCGAAATTGCTCCCACAGCCGTTGAACTACACCGATGGTTCGGAGTCCAACACTCGGCTCGATTTTACCCCCTCGGCTCGCCTCCGGACGAGCCAGGGGTAAATCGCCGTTCGGAATTGCTCCCACAACCGTCGAGCTACACCGATGGTCCCGAAGTCCAACACTTGGCTCCCAGTCCCCCCAAGCTTACGCCGCGACTGAATAGGAGTGGTCCACCCCTCAGCTTCTCCAGTGAATTGATGCCGGAGCTATGTTCAGCCACATGATTCGAGCAATCTTGCCCAGCAGCCGAAGCCCGAAGCCCTACGCCTCCGGTCGGCTACCGAGCAAGTGCCTTCCCGAGCTCTCAAACGGAGAAAATTCACTTTCTCCTCAACTTTCGTGCATGATCTCGATCAGACGACTCAGATCTTGCCACCGACGCTAAATGACAAGATAGCGTTTTCTTGGAAACTGAGCCGCCTCGAGATTCGTGCCCACGTTCAACGGCTCAGATCTTGCCACCTACGCTAAACGACAAGATAGCGCTTTCTTGGGGACAGAGCTGCCTAGGAATTCGTGCCGTACCTTGTCAGTCGCTAAACGACAAAATACTGTACTCATAGGAACCCGTTCGGTTCAACACTCTCGCCGACGGACCTAACGCGCTCGGTTCAAGGATCTCGGCGCGACCAACACATTTATAAGCAAGATAAATATGCAGAGCAACGAAAGATATTTTATTAAACAACCAGGCCAGAATACAAAGCACATCTTTTCCATGGTTACAAAGTGTTGGCACACAAAATACACGTCGCCGACCCACTACACTTGGCCCTCATATGGAAATATCTTCACTAGACTGTTCGGTCGCCTGTTCATCCTCCTCGGCTGATAGCTCCCCTGCATCCTTCCGGAGCTTCGCTACCACAGTCTGCAAGTGTCGAATCTCCGAGAGCAAATCGTCCCGCTCGGCTATAATCTTCGACTGGTTGTGCCGAATACACTTGACCCGAAGAGCGTTGCTGAAAGCGGTTTGCAAATCTTCGACCCCTTCTGCAGGGCTCAACTCGGCGATCCTATTCTCCAGGCGTTGGATCTCGGTTTCCCGTAGGTCGAGGACGGACAAAAGGTGGGCCCGCTCACTCTCAGCTCGGCGTAACTCCAGCTCGACGCTCCTAGGACTCAGAGCCGCCGTCCCAGAAGTGGCCTCGGATTCAGAGTCATCATCCGAGCCGTGGAGATCAGCATATGGGTCGGCCGCCTCGAGCTGAAAAAAGGGAAAAACAAATAGCAAGACTTCAAAACATCGCCGAGGCCCAACACTTAAAATTTTTCCAAATCACAAATCCGGATTCATTTTCAGACATATTAATTCTACATACAATGAGACCGACCCTACTACAACGTTTTACAACAAATCAGAAGGGACACAAAGCGACATGATCAGGGCCTCTTCGGAAGGGGAACACTTCGGTTTAAGGAAACGCGAGGACGACGAGGCCTGCCCTCCGAGCTCGATCCTAAACCAACGAAGCGCGACCCCCCTTCGCTACTGGCCCTAACTGCGGTGCCGACCGAGGCCCCGCTCGACGAGACGGCCACACTGCTCTGAGCGTCGGCTGGACTCTGCCCAGTCATAGGTGAGCGTGTCGCAAGTTCGTAAAAAGAAATCCCTCTCTCGCTCTCTTCACGAGTGCACGACGTGCTGCGGACGTTAGCCCTCTCCGGCATAGGCTTGAGCGACGCGACCTCTTCCTCCAGTTCAATGATTCTGTCTCTCAGAGCGTCGTCCTTCGCCAACTTCTTCGGACGAGAAGGTCTTGACGAGCCAGAGACGGTGGCGCCATCGGTCGCGAGCCGTCGGAAGTGAGTGACCTCGATCCCCCTATCGATCGTAATCCTTCTGAGCCTGTCGACCTCGGCCAACAATCTCTTACGCTCGGCCGACGCCTTCTCTAGCTCGGAAGTTAGCTTCTCTTCCGCTACCGAGCGTTCTTTCTCCGCAAATTCCATGTGTTGGACCTCAGCCAAAAGCTCGCCATTCTTCTGCTCGGCGGCAGTGAGCTCTCTACGGAGCCGCTCGACCTCGCCCTCAAGAGCAGAGACCGGGGGTCGTTTTCGTAGCTGCGCCAACTCGCGACACTTCGCCCTGGCCAGCGCCTTTACCTCCCCCAGTTCCAAAAATAAGTAAAAGCGCTTGTCGCGACTCAATGACAGCTCTCGCTTCATCTTGACCAACTCCTTACGGAGGTACGAAACCTCCGTGATCGGACCGAACTTCACCTGAAAAGCGGAAATGAGTCCGAGGGGACAATACATGGAAACATCTACAACTAGTTACACGCAAATCCGAGGCTCAATACTTGGATAAATTTTGGCCAAACAAAATGTTTTCATTCAAAACCGAGGAGAAAGTTTTACAAAAGCAGTGGCCAGTCCGCAGTTAGGCTTACAAAAAGAGACAAAACAAAAAAATAGACAACCGAGTCAGGGGTCGACCTTTTTGCCGCTCGGGTCCGTCGACCCCCCGGTCTTGCCCTCGCCATCGCCCTCGCCTTCGCCTTCGCTCCCGCTCTCCTCCTCGGAGTCGTCCTCCTCCTCGCCCTCGGCCTCGGTCTCCCCTGGGCCTTCAACACCCGCCGTTTCTCCCTCGGGGTCGAGCAGCCCCTCGGGAACCTCCTCCTCCCCTTCCACGGGGTCGTAAAAACAGTAGGAGGACGTGTCGAAGCCAGGGTTCTTGGCGGCTACGTGGAGCAAGGCTCGACCGTAGGCATCCTCCATGTTCTGGAGCATGTGCTGCGCGGCCTCCTCCTGCACGGCCTTCTTCACCTTCTTCACCTTCTTCTGGTGTTTGGCCATGATCTTCTCGGCCCTCTTCCGAGCCTTCTCCGCTTCCGACCGAGCGTTGGCCAGCGCCTCCTTCAGCTCGGCAGCCTCCTTCTCCGAGGCCTCAAGTTTGGCCGCCGCGTCCTTCGACAGCTGAATGGCGTCGGCCAGTTGCTGCTCCAGCCCCTTCACTTCAGCACCCCTCTTCGCCGAGAGGAGCTGCTCGGCATCAAGCAGCTGCGTGGCCTTGACGCGCTCCGCCCTCTCCCGTTCGTTCTCCTGCTCCTTGTTCGCAAACTCCTCGAGCAGGAAATTGAAGTGGCCGAGGGTCTGAAAAAGAACAGCACATTAAAATTCGAACCCAAAGACTTAGAAACATTCTAAGAAAGAAATTTTGATGAGAGAGAGCTCGGCCTACTTATCGACATAGTATTCTGCGCAATCTGCATCACGGCGTCCCCTGCTAGCCCGGCCTTCAGGGTCGCTCGATCCTTTGGGGTCGGCAGGTGCCTCACCGCCTCCATGCAGATGTTGCCGTCGCCCAAGAAGCCATCGACGTTCATCACCTGCCAGTCAGGGACGAAGATCTGCTTATGACGCTCGGTCAAGATCTTCTCCGCCTCGGCAGTAAGGGACGGAACTTGGAGGGACAGCACCTCCTTCACGCCAAACGCACCGCTCGACGAACCGGGAGCATCCCCCTTCGGGGTCGGTGTCGGCGCACCCGAGGCAGGAGGGTCGAGGACCATGACCTCCCCCTGCTCGAGGACCATGACCTTCGGCTGGTCGGCAGCCTTCGCGACCGAAGGCTTCTTCGAGGCTCGGACGTCCTGAGGCCCTGCTGAAGGCCTCTTCTTCTTCGCCTCCTGCTCCGACCTGCCCTTCGCCACCAGAGCTTTGTAATCCAGCTTCATCGTCTCTGCACAAGCCGAATGAAAAAACTTAGAAAAATTTTCATGAACTTTAAGCAAAGAGTATAAATACCAGAAGCATACTAGGGTCGATCGGACTGAGACCCCCTCGGAACAGATCCCCCTCGGTAATTTCTTTCCAGCTTAGCGCTGGCAGGGCGAGGAGCTTCTTCTGGACCTTCGCCTCCTCATCACTCAGCGCCGCCTCCTTCTTGGTCCGTTTGGGCAGACCATCCTTTGCTCAAACCGTCGGTATCACCCACGGCGCAGGGGCTCGGATGAGGAAGTACTTCTCCTTCCAATGCTTGATCAAGTCTGGATTCTCGATCAGCTTCATGCCCGTCCGGGGCGAAAGATAGAACCTTTGTTCGTCTCGCCTTGGCTGACAAGGTCGGTAGAGACTCCGAAAGAGGAACATACTCGGCTTGGCACCAACCTCTTGGCATCGGAGGACGAATGCCATGACGTGCCTCCATGTGTTCGGCATCAGCTGGGTGGGGCTCAAACCGTACCATGTCAGGACATCGACCACGAACGGGTGGAGTGGAAAACGAAGTCCGGCAATAAGAGAGTCGACCGGAAAGACGCACACGTCCGACGAGGACTTTGTATTGGCTCGGAAACCCGGCCCAGGGAGGAGCAGTCCGTAGTCGGCAGGGATCCGGAAACCCTCTTGAATCAGACGAAGGTCGGTCTCGGTAAGAGACGAGATGGTATGGTCCACCTCGGACAGCTCCCTCGGCTCGTTCTCCTCCACCAACTTAGCCGTGCCTTGGGTCACTCTCTCCAAGGTGTCCTCGGCATAGTCCCGTACACCTCCCACGCTCGACAGGGCAATAGGCTGCCGACCGAACGCTCCCGCCGTCTTCGGCATCTCCACGATCGTGACCACGGCCTTACCCTTCTGTGACACCGCCGCGACCTCCTTAGGCAGCTCGGCCACTTCGCCCTCTCTATCCGGACGAACGACGCTCTGATCACTCGGCTCCACCACCTCCTTCCCTTTGCCCCCTCGGACTGCTGTTTGCTCCGAGGCGGGGGTCTCATCCGAGGACATAACCTTAACCATTTTCTAAGAGAGAAGGGAAAAGGAATGACCTTGAAGTGATAGATGCGGTCGGAAAGTTCGCCGGAAACAAGAAACGCCCTGCCGCGTCAGCTAGCACCACCACCAAGGAGCTAAAAACTTTGAAGGCGAAAAGTAAGAACTGAAGAGAGAGAGTAAAAGTAAAAAATGAGACTTGGTCTAAGGGGGGGGTGAAGATTTATAGTAAAAAAGAACGTCCCTTAGACTTCCAAACGAAAAAGTGCGACTCTTAGGCCGCTCTCGAAGCGTCGCGAAGGCCCAACACAACTACCTTCTTCGCCAAGACAACTAGCTTGGCGTATCAGGACCAGGAGCCGAACCATGCACCATCTGACCGCGTCAGCAAAGAGATTGGTCGGCTACCGAGCAAGTACCAATTCGAGCTAGCAAACGGAGAAAACTCCCTTTCTCCTCAAGCTCCGCGTAAAATCTCAATCAGACGGCCCAGATCTCGCCGAGAACACTAGACGACAAGACAGTGTTTTCTCGAGAGATGTGCCCGTCTCGAGATGAGCAACGCCATCCAACGGTACGAATTGCGTCAAGTCGCTCGGATGACCTCCGCTTCCTCCATACCCCACCTCTGTCTGAAGAAACCAGAAAAAATTTCAATTTAAAGTTTTAAGGTACCGCCTTCGGCGGGCCCCCCAGACCCCATGTCTCGGTCGGCATTCCGCCAACCCACGGGGCCCGGTCAAAAACAGATCGGTACGCCCCCCATCTCTAACCCCTTCGAGCCGACAACCATCGGAAGCCGTCGGCCCGGAAGGAAGACAGAGATGGGAAGAGGCCCATCATTCTGAAGCTGCTGCAGTCCCTCGGTTCCGGACTAGGGTCATCACCTCTTCTACCATGATCTTCCCCGACCCTGACACCCACGTTAGAGCCCTCAGAATCGGGTGAAGATCTTGGTGGAAGAACGACCACCCGTCCTACCTAAGCAAAGTCGTCTCTCGGCTCCGGACTAAGGTCATCACCTCTTCTACCATGACCTTCCCCGATCCTGACACCCACGATGGGGCCCTCAGAATCAGGTGAAGATCATTGTAGAAGAACGACCACCCGTCCTTCCGAGACAGGTCGTCCCTCGGCTCCGGGCCACCAGTCGTCCTGAAGCAAACCCTCCCCTCGGACCGGACTTGGATCATCACTTCTCCTTCCGTGACCCTCCGATTCTAACACCTACGCCGAGGCCGTCAGAATCGGGAGAAGATCGCGGTAGGAGAATGACCACCCGTCCAACCGAGGCTCGTCCCACAAATCCAGACTCTGGTAGTCACCCCTTCTACCAGGATCACCCCCGATCTTGACACCCAGATCGGGCCGGTCAAAATCGGGTGATGATCATGGCGGAAGGGTAACCACCCGTCCTTCTGATGCAGCTCACCCCTCGGACTCGGACATGGGTCATCACCTCTTCCACCATGATCTCCGCCGACCCTGACACCCACCGAGGGGCAACCAGAGTCGGCAGAAGATCTTGGTGGAAGAACGACCACCCGTCCTTCCGAGGCACCTCGCCCCTCGGGTCCGGACTATGGTCGTCACCTCTACTGCCTTATTCTCTCCCGCTCCTGACATCCCCTTTAGAGCCGTGAGGAACGAGAAAAGAACAAGGCAACAGAGGGACCACCCGTCCCTCCGAAGAAACTCATCCCTCGGGTCCGAACTACGGTCGTCACCACTACTGCCTCATTCCCCCCGCTCCTGACATCCACTTTGGGGCCGTCCAGAACGGGAGAAGAAAAAGGCAAAAGAGCAACCACCCCTTCGGACCTCGAAAGATAAGTTACCCAAGGCCAATGCCTCCGAGGTTTGAAACTCTACATTGTTGCGATTGAAATAACCAAGGGACTGGAGTACTTATAAGCTCCCCTCCAAAGCCTGACCATTATGACCCTCGGAAGTTGAAACGCCACGCATTAATTGAAGGAGTTATTCTTAATGACCTGGGAAAGGTGGAACGCCGCACAAACCCCGGGGCACCATTAATGACCTTGGGAACAAGATCGTCTCAAGACAGATCGCGCCATGTCACTCCATTTGCCGAGAACCCCTGTCTTCGGTCGGCGTCCGGGCAAGTGCCTTTCCGAGCTCGCAAACGGAGAAAACTCACTTTCTCCTCAAAAACCGCGCCTGATCTCGATCAAACGGCCCAGATCTCGCCAAGGACACTAAACGACAAGATAGTGTTTTCTTGAGAAATGTG
The DNA here is from genome assembly GCA_017893485.1 of Hemerocallis citrina. NCBI lineage: Eukaryota > Viridiplantae > Streptophyta > Magnoliopsida > Asparagales > Asphodelaceae > Hemerocallis > Hemerocallis citrina. Next base: position 93,476,275 of record CM030364.1, on the reverse strand, counting down.
CCCATCTCGAGATGCGCGTCGTCATCCGACGGCTCAGATCGCGCCACGTCGCTCGGCCTGCCGAGACCCCCTGTCTTCGGTCGGCGTCCGAGCATGTGCCTTTCCGAGCTCGCAAACGGGGAAAACTCACTTTCTCCTCAACTTTCGTGCATGATATTGATCAGACGGCTCAGATCTTGCCACCGACGCTAAACGACAAGATAGCGTTTTCTTAGGAACTGAGCCACCTCGAGATTCGTGCCTACGATCAAACGGCCCAGATCTCGCCGAGGACACTAAACGACAAGATAGTGTTTTCTTGAGAAATGCGCCCGTCTCGAGATGCGCGTCGTCATCCAACGGCTTAGATTGCGCCACGTCGCTCGGCCCGCCGAGACCCCCTGTCTTCGGTCGGCGTCCGAGCAAGTGCCTTTCCGAGCTCGCAAACGGAGAAAACTCACTTTCTCCTCAAAAATTGCGCTTGATCTCGATCAAACGACCCAGATCTCGCCGAGGACACTAAACGACAAGATAGTGTTTTCTTAAGAAATGCGCCCGTCTCGAGATGCGCGTCGTCATCTAACGGCTCAGATTGCGCCACGTCGTTCGGCCTGCCGAGACCTCCTGTCTTCGGTCGGCGTCCGAGCAAGTGCCTTTCCGAGCTCACAAACGGAGAAAACTCACTTTCTCCTCAAAAATCGCGCCTGATCTCGATCAAATGGCCCAGATCTCGCCGAGGACACTAAACGACAAGATAGTGTTTTCTTGAGAAATGTGCCCGTCTCGAGATGCGCATCGTCATCCGACGGCTCAGATTGCGCCACGTCGCTCGGCCTGCCGAGACCCCCTGTCTTCGGTCGGCGGCCGAGCAAGTGCCTTTCCGAGCTCGCAAACGGAGAAAAAAAGACACCGAGCTACTACAACCGCTGGATCTTTCGAAAATTCGCGCCCGTCTATGATCAACGGCCTGGATCGATCCACGCCATAAATCGGTATTTAAAATCATTTTTTTTATCTATTTTAATCGATTTATTTATTTAAAAATTGCGAAAAATTGCTAAAAATTCGGAAAATTTAACTAAAAATTCTAGAAAATAATTGAAAATTCGGGGGTATATTTTTGGGCCCCTGAACGAACAATTATTGCCCAGAATGCACTGTTAAGGCCCCCGAACGATTAGTAAACACATCGCAAAATTAAGTAAATAATCCGAAAAAATAGATAAAAGCCGTCAAATACTCGATATGGCTAGGAAACAGCACATGGCATCAAAAAGTTACCTCACTACCCCCTTCGAGATTCTAAGTCCTCCATATGGACTCCGACACAACTCCGCTAGCCACCAAAACAGTCAAACTACTCCTAAAAGGCTGATCACGCTCAGTCTTTAGGAGTGGGAGGCTCGTGATATGGCTAAAAATGGGGTTAAATCGGAACCGTCCAGATTGGGCACGAATCTTGAAGCTCGGGGGTAAAAAGATAATTTCACATACAAGCGGATCCAAAGCAGGTACTGGATCTCCTTCTCACAGATCCAATAACCCACGAATGGGTCCGCTCCAATTGGGCACGGGTCCCGACCCGAAGTGAGCCCAGACCAGCAAGAGACAAATCAGGGCCACTGATTTGACCAAGTCAACGGACCTGATTTGCTCTCACCGGGAATCAAGGGGTTAGTTTCCTAAACAGACTGTGAGGATTTTTCTCCTAGCAGTTACACAGGGAACCAGGCCTCTAATCACTCCCCTGGCGACTATAAATACCTCCCCTCTGCCACTATGACCAGGTTAATCACTTTTTCACCACTTTAAGCTCTTTCTTAATCTCTTCTGATTACTGACAAGAGCGTTGGAGGGTGCGTCGCCGGAATCAACCCCGGTGTCTCGCACTTCCTTGCAGGTTGCGGCAGGAGCAAGAAGGCTTGAATCAGCTGTTCAGGTTTTTCTCGGACTCACAAATTCTATCTGTTTACCCCCACACCGAAATCAGCGGTAACAATGGGCATCCGACATGAGTTGCACCCAGAGGAATTACTGAATGGGAGAGTTTTTTTTACCTCCTGCAATCTATTCCATGTCAACATCAGAGTTGGAATTGTTTTGCAAAGTTCTACTAGAACTTAAAGTTCCTAATGGTTATTCTTCTGACATAGCAAGGTGTGTCAACTTTAAGGAGAAGAGGCTTCAGGTTCTAAAGTCACACGACTACCACATCTTGATGCAGGATCTCCTTTTTGTAGCTCTAAGGTCTTCAATGTGTGAGAAAATCACTACTGTCCTAAAAGATCTTTGTAGCATATATAAAGGAATTTGCTCAAGAGTGTTCCGTATTGAAGATATTGACCAATTGGAGCAGCGTGCGGTATTGACACTTGGTAAAATGGAGATGATATTTTCTCCATCATTCTTTAATATAATGATTCACTTGACAATCCACCTTGCCGGTGAAGCCAGAATCGGGGGTCCTATACATTATCGGTGAATGTATCCCATTGAGAGGTAATTATTCATGCCTCATCCAAAACTGAAGCCTTCAATAGCTTGTTTCTTTTATTCCCATACACTGTTCTAATTCATTAATTTTACATGTTTAGGTACCTATACCGACTTAAGGGTTATGTTAAAAATAGTGCATATCCTGAAGGTTCAATAGCTAAAGGGTATCTCTCAGAGGAGTGTTCAAATTTTTGTTCCATGTATCTTCAGGGTGTAGAGACATCTTTCACTAGACCAAGGAGAAATCCAAACATTTCCAACCTTGATGGGGCGAAATATCTTTTCAAGACAGCTCACACTACTATTGGTAAAGTTGATGCATTTGAAGAGATAACTTAACATGAGAACAAACACATCGATATGTGCTAAACCACCATGCATCAGTGGAGCCATTTCGAGAGTAAGTCGTTTCTGAATTGAAATCGAATACAATGAAAAACACAGTATGATATTAACTTACATTTGTTATTCCTTATTGATTTTCCTATATTCCAGTGAATTTGTCAGGGACATTAAAAGAAGGGCTAGACCAAGAAGACTGCAACCACGTGAACAAAACAAGATGATGAATGAAAATTTTCATAAGTAGTTCGAATCTCATGTAGGTGAATTCAGAAAATGCAGCTCATTTTTTATTATATTTATATTATTCACGATACTGATATAATTTGTTCAAAATTTATAGGTACATTCTTTGGGTTCTGAAGGTGTGTCATCTGAAATAAAAATACTTGCCAAAGGTCCTCATAAGATGGTCAAAAGATACGCAAGATATATATATATATATATAATGGCTTCAGATTTTTAACTAAGGATCGTGAATGTAATTTGAAATCTCAAAATAGTGGAATGTTAGTGACTTCTAAGACTAGAAGTTATGCTTCCAAGACTGACACGAGACCTGTAGATGGAGATATCGACTACTATGGGGTGCTCACGGATATCATTGAGTTGAATTATTTCGATCATTTTCGGGTTGTCTTATTTCGTAGGGATTGGGCTGAGTTTAATAAGAATTTTGTTAATAACAAGGATAAGTTAGGTTTCAAATTGTAAACTTCGCAAATTTGATCACACCGGTACACACATTAGCCACGAACCATTTGTGTTCCCATCCCAAGTGCTACAAGTGTTCTACATTGAAGATCCAACCCCGCCAAAATCATATGTGGCTCTAACTATGCAACCAAGATATGTATTCCAACTGGGCGATACTTCAGAAGATGAAGACGATGATGTCATGAACAGTTACAATGCAGACAATTTTCATATATTTGATGTAAACACAACTGATGGCAGTATTTGCCCTACTTGGCTCTGCACGGATGTTGAAGATGGTGATGTATTGGAAGATGTTGTACTGTAGTTTTGAAGACTAGTTTAAATAAATAAATATCGATTTTGATGGCATCTTATACTCCTTTGTTTTGATGCTTGATGTACTTTTTCATATTGAATTTGCTATTTATATACAAATATTATATTTGCATCAATTTATAGTGACTTTTCATTGGTTTTTCATATTAAATTTTATATGTCTTGTAATTTTTATATCATAAATCTTGTTAATTTGTCTTCAAAGTAAATGTATATATGCATACATTGTTCATTAATTGTCACATTTATCTACCAAACATGTTGTATGTTAATTTAATTATTTGTTTGAATTATCTGTTAATTTTCTTCTCTTATGATTTTATTGATTCTGTGATAGGTTCAAGATGCCAAGGTGATAAAAAAGGATCAACACATTGGAAGGCAACGAAGTTCAAGGGGAGGAGCTAGCAGCCATTAGAAAATAGTGGCGGTCAAATGGAGAAGAGAGAGGGAAGCACGCCCACTGCTAAAAAACATAGTGGACGGACAAAGATGGTAGGCGTATGGAAATTGAAGAACGACGAGAGGATTGTTGTGGACGAAAATACTGCCGAAAAACCTGTGGGAGCTAATGCAGGTAAATTCGCGTCGTTTATTGGTGTGATTGCAAGGAACTCTCGCATAGTTCCTTTGTCATATGAAAATTGGCCGAAGGTGCCCACCACGACAAAGGCGAGTTCTATTTCAACAATCAAGGTATTCACCTTTAGAAAAACTAAATGAATGATATTTGGTTTATGCAATCAAGTTATCAATTTGCTAAAGTTGTCAAATTTTGCAGCAATACTTTTCTTTTTCAGACTCACTCAATTCTTGGGTGGAAAAGTCATTGTCAAAGAAGTGGAGAGATCACAAGAGTGATTTGAAGGAGAAGTATTATGACAAAACCAGGTTCGAGGCGGATAATGCAAGAGATGTGCCACCCAATGTCGAGCCTTCGGACTAGAAATTCCTCGTTCACTACTGGAGTTCGGCGGTTGGGCAGGTAATTACATTACTGCTCAACATTTAATGTCATCGTAGTTGTACACCTACTCTAAGTTATATCGTTGTAATCAATGTGGAATGTACAAAAAAAGGCGAAGGTCGGTGTTGCCAATCTTTCACAGCAGCTTGTGTTGCATACCGCTGGTACATACAGCTTTGCTCTCGTTTGGGAAGAAATGGTAAGCGCAATCGAATTGATCAGTTTTGGCTTACAGTTTTATGTTTATAATGAAGTCATCTTACTAATATATAGGAAGAAGAAATGGGTCCTACGACCTTTGGCGATATAGATTTTTTTGACGCCACACATAGGTCCAAAGATGGGATGTTTGCAACCCCTGCGACAGAGTAGATTGTGGTAATTTTTATATCATATTGAATGAATCTTTGATTTTGACAAAAACATGTCCAAACTGAATAAATGTTATCTATATTTTGTTAATTCCCGTCCTTTTACAGATTAACGCTAGAAAGAAGTATGAAGAAATCTCTTCCACTTCTTCCGACTCTGCGGTGGCTTCCACTGACCCATTAATACGGCAGCGACTTGCCATGATTGAAGTGAGGGGAAAAGAGCGGCATGGACGTGTACGTGGTATGGAGCTAGTGAGACTGAGAATGAGGAGATGACACAGTTGAAGGCACAAGTGGCACTCCTGCAAGAGCAAATGTCATAATTAATCAGACAGCAGTCTCCAGTCCTACCACTAGTAAGTTTTATAGTTGGTAGAGAGGCTAAATATAGTTTTCTTTGGATAGTTTTCTTTGCAATTTCCATATATAACTTCTTTCCGCAGGGCATTTATTAGAAGGAAATATTTGAACACATGGAAATATTTGAATCAGATATATGTAAATGTTGCTTCCACAATTCCTTGTCTTTCTCAAACACTACAAAAGGTACTGGAATATCCGGCAAAACAACGCCGGCGCTTAAATATTCCGCCGGGACATTCCCCGGCGCTTTAACGAAAGCGCCAGCGGGATCCAAAGAAACCCCGACGCTTAGTAAATTGCGCCGGCCTATTAACAATCCCTGGCATTTTCAAACGCCGGGGATATATCCCATCTGATAAAACCCCACACCCACCCTCATTCTCTTTTCGCTTTCGCTTCTTCCCTCTTTCTCTTTTCGCTTTCGCGCTCAATTCTTTTCCCTCTTCGATTTCGCTATTAATCCGCGTCGATTTCCCTCTTTGATTTCTCTCCGAAACCCCCAATCTCGCTCAATTCTTCTCGGCTAAACCCTAATTCGATTTTTACCGATTGGCTAAACCCCCAATCTCTCGAACCCTAATTCGATTGGCTAAACCCCCAATCTCGCTTCCGCCGTCGTCATTGTTCGCTTCCACCGCCATCTTCCTCTCTCCTTCTGGAACCCTAGGTATGGATTTGCTCATTAGTTTGATTGAGCTACAATAATGATATGAGTTTGATTTGCTCATTAGTTTGATTTAGAATTATTTGGTGTTTGTTGTTGTTGTTGTTGTTGTTTATTTGATTTAGTAGAGGTTAGAGGAGTTAGTCGCAGTTGTAAATGGATGACAACATAAAGCATATCCTGGATTATCTTCTATTATTTCAGTCAAGTTAACTAATCTATCATACATATTCTGATCTCACTGTATAAGAATATAATTTTTTTTGTGACTACAGTTGTTCCGGGAAGTACTGAGAGTGGAGATGGTAGCAAAAGTATGCAAGATATTGGAAATGGAACAGGTGATTAATTACTTTCTGATAAGTTTAGCATATGTTGTTGTTTGTGATGGATGATGCCCATATTGGTTGTTTATAAATCTTTTTATTAATAATGAGGGTCCTGACTGAGTATTAAGCTTTAGACTATAACTGCTCCTAATCTTGCAAAAACTTCGATATATGCCAGATTTTTTTATTTTTGATATATTCGTGCAGTGTCTGTGTTTTCTTTAGACAAGTAACTCCATAAACTATACAATCAAGTAAATGGGATTCGGGTTGTAGCAAGTGAGGCTTTCTTTTACACAATTTGTTACAGGAGCAGGAGGTTGACAAACAACTGGAATATCTCGTTCTAGCAAGTGATGGGCTTTGGGATGTTGTGAAAAATGAGGTCAGTTTCTATTATGCATACTGGTCATTGTTTATGCTGTCAGCTTGTTTCTATATAAAATGTGGATTGGTGCTGATTAACTTTGCAATCATTGCTTAATTATTATTATTATTGTTTTTCTACAGATTTATATTTTATATTGAAGTTGGTGAGCATTGATTTCATAGAGTTTTGGCATACAATCTCTATATTGAGTGCCCTTAAATGGACTGCAGAATACTGTGCAGAATGAAGTCAGCTTGTTTTATTACTCAATAAATCAATATTGATGGTATTACTCTATGGTTAATTACATAATCATAATGGGTTACTTATAAAACCACGTTAACCGTTGTGTAGATTGGCAACACTTTTTAGTTAGCTGAACACTTTAAATTTTAAAAGGGCAAAGAATACACATCTGAAAGTATAACTGATGCTAACGAGTCTTGGTTGTCATTGTTAGAAACTCCATGGTTGATCTCCCTTGCATTGTACACTTTATGCTCATAGGTTTTGGGTGTTAGATTGTGATAAACTCCATGCTTAATCTTCATTTTCTCCTTTAGCTGATTAATTACCAATTATTATTGCCTTTACTATAGATCTTATTTAGCTTTTTGTTTTTCTTTTTCCAGGTGTGTACACTCCTCAGTATGAATGGTTTCACCTAATGAGGAAGATGAAGTTGGGGCGGATTTTTTTGAGGGTCATGTGCATACTTGATTAACCATAAACAATCATGCTCAGGGTTTAGTTTCTATTCCTGTTTAATTTATCTTTTCCATTAAATTCTTGTTTAAGGGTAATCATTTGCTACAAGCATCTAAAAGAATTTGTAGGAACATAAGATGGATATTAATGGATAAACACTTGATCCTCACTAAAGTAAAAAGTGATTTAGCAGACAATCTTAATACTCATCATTTTTGCCCCACTTATAAAATTTAACCCAATATTGTGAAGAACTAGTAAGAAAACAAAACCATTATGCCATTATGTAATGCTAAAGTTCTGTTTAATTAATATAATAAGAACTAGTATCTCCAGATAAAGTTTTTCTTGCATTGGGGGTAAAATTAAGATAAATTGATTGATTTATCTGAAGATGTGTAAAGTATAAATCTCAATATACTGATGGAAAGACAATCAAATCATGCATTCTGTATATTGTGTCCCTAAATTACCTATGATTTGGTTTTAGGTTAATATCACTTGTAAGATTACACAAGATTAGGGGCATTTAGTAGAGTGGTAATATGAGGAGAAATGAAGAGAAAAGAGAGCAAAAAATTATTCACTTTGTTTGCTAAGCATCAAATATGTGAAATTTGTCCCATGTTAAATAGTATATTTCATATTGACTTCAGATACATTTATATTGACTTTAGATTATATATCACTTATACTTCAGCTTATATTTCAGATATACTTCAGATACTCCTGCATAGTCAAAGGGTTGAGTGTACTCAATTCACATTGTTATTTGTTTAGTGACACTTATGATAATTCTAATTTCATCTTTAATGTTATTTGTTTAGTGACACTCATGCTCAAGAGGTAGATTGCTCTACTGGAGCCAGTGAGGAGGATACTTCTGATTATATCAATTGAGGGAAGTATTTGGTTCGATTAACATTTTTTTGAGTTTTGCGTCCCTTTGAATTTGTATATAGGCAGTGATGACTATTCTAAATTGACAAGTATTTTTTCCTTTACCCTACCCTCATCTTCAATTCTTGGCCTCTATTCTATCTCTCTCGCAGATATACATTTTTTTATTAGAAGAGGTGGGGGTGCATAAAAAAGGGTGGAACTAGTAGGCGTGGCAGTAACTGCAGCCCTAGTGACACACCAATTTATGCAAGACATACAGTAATACTTGATTCACCTGAATGTTTTGCAGCACTTATTTTGACTCAAATTTGTTCTGAGCCTATAATTTCTTACTATTAAATATATATAAGTCCCTTTCAGCAGTATATATATTGTTAAATTTGTTCTGAGCCTACAATTCAATTAACATTAAGAATTCATTCAATGATATGCAGGAAAGAAACTTGTTCAGCACCTTTCCGAGCTCCTGAGTTGTGGGATTGTCCAAGCCATGCCGACATTGATGCAAGGCCTGATATATGGTCCCTAGGATGTACCTTGTATGCAATAATGTAAGAATTCACTCCCTTGTCTTTCTTCATAGATATGTTACATTTATGGTTTTGTTATTTAGTATTGTTGTCTAAAAGTTGTCCTTTTTTTCTCATTAACCGTGCCTGGGTGGCTGTAAATTGGAAATTAATCAAGGGTTATGTATGGCAACTGTTCCTGTGTTCCTGTGTTTCTTGCTTGTATGGCCATAAGGGTTATACCATATACAAGCAAATATGGTTTTTGATTATCTTTATGGCTTTTTATAGTGTTAGCTTTATGGTTGATGTCAGTTATCTTCCTTATTTCCTTTGTAAGATCTATGACAGCTTTATAAACTTATATAGTATATTGAAGTTTTTATTTAATTTCTCATTATAATACCTTAATCGGTCTTTATACTCAAAATTAAGTGACTGCCCATTGGTGCAACTCATCTTCAAGAACAGATGAGAAAGAAACAAACAGAAATATTTCTTTGTAGATGTCTATGTTATTTGTTTGATGCACACCTAAGCTCCAGTTATTCTTCAGGAAATTGGAGCATATTACTCAAGTCTACAAGGGCGTAGTTGCTGTGCAAGAAGGGAGCTTGAGTGTTGTGACTGATTATCATAAAGAAAAAAAGAAAGGTAAAAGGATTAGATTTGTAAGATTTGAACCTTTGGTAACCTCATTTTCTACATAAATCTAAAACTAGGTGTTTCAGGGTTTATTTAGCATGGTTAAAGATTTGAATGGCAACAGGTCAAAACACATTCAAGAAACTCATACTGATGATTCAAGTGCGAGAAATCTGGAAGAAGCATCTTCCGCATTTTCAACTATCAATTTCATATTGATAATCTGTTTTGGATATAGGTACTCATCTTTTTTCACCATTTAAGTGAGATACTTGTAGTCTTAATTTCATTCTTGTTCAATGCATTTGTATACAGGAACATATGGAACTAGAGAAACGGTTTCGCGAGCTAACTGATTTTTTATTTATATAGCCTCGATTCAGTTTTTTATTTATATATGTTCTTTGTTCCTTGTAGGAGACTTGGACATAGATATGTGGCAGTCGGAAATGAACCCTTCCTTTCATCCTACAATGGTTCGTTCAGCCCTGAGTAGTGGTGCTGCTGCTCACTACTAAAACTGCTTTGAGTTCCACTCGAACTGGCGAAACATTCAAGCTATTTGTGTATAAATCTAGTTGCGATTTGCAAGAACTTTATCAACAAATCAACTTCTACTTACTATTGTAGTTTTCACTATTGTTTATGAAAGAACTTCTACTCACTATTTGAAGTTGATAAAAACTTTATGTGATGTATATATCGTACTATGAATGAAAGATCTTTGTTTTATAAAAATTTCAATGAGTCTTTGTTTGATTATTTGTGAGTTTCATAATTTGTGGATTAGTGTAGTTTGTGATAATTTGTTTTGGATCAATGCGGTTTGTTTTATAAAAGCAAGAATATCTTTATTTTCAATATCTTTACTTGAAAATTGAAAAGTAAATCCCCGGCGTTTATCAAACGCCGGGCATTCTTAAAACTAAGGCCGGCGCTTTATTGCGCCGGGGATTAGAATAAGATTCCCCGGCGGCGGCAAGGACGGCGCTTGCGGCGGCGTTTCGCAAAACGCCATCAACAAATCGCCGGCGCTTGAAAAGCGCCGGCCATTTGGGTAAAAAACGCCGGCCTTACTATTACTGTTTGTAGTGAAATATCAGTATCTTTTTTCTTTTTTTTTTAAATAAAAAATCTCAGTATATTTATGCATGCAGTTTTCGCTTGGTTATGGATTCATGCTTCCATCATTCTAATATCGAGGTCTTTGTATGTTCGCTTAGAGTACGTTATTGAAATTGAAGATTAAATTTTCATAGGGTTTTCTTGAAGATTATTAAATGTAGAGGTTCTATCTACGTTTTGTAAGGGTTTGGAATCAAGTGGACATTTGAAGATATTAAAATAACAGATGAATAGCTAGCCCCTTAATTTATAACATAATTTAGCAGCTGCAGCAACCATTAATCTAACCATAGTTAAATTCTGATTTAAACGACAATTTGGATTTCAAGTACATAGTATCTCAACTGAGATTTGGATACATCAACAAATTTATTAATTGAGTGATAATCAGAAGAAAAAAAAAGAGAGAGAGATAATGATTATTGTAAGTAAGGTATAAATTAATGTGTGTACATAACTTTGAAATTTTGTTAGTTAGCGAAAGGGAGATAATTATACAAGGAAACAAGCATCTGAACCTGTAGCGAGTGGCAGTTGGACCATATGGATGTTAACAGCTTTATACAGTGCCCTGTTTAATACATGGATAAGATAGTAGGATACTTGAGCGACTTTTGCCTGAGACAACTCCCAGTATCACCCAGCTCCTAATGCGCCTACACAAAATAGCAAGCTAGCTGAGAATAAGGAGTATAAATTGAGAAAAATGAGAACCTATACAAACAATATTTGATACTGCATATGTGTACATAACACAAATGTTTTCAGTCTTTTTGCCCCATGCCCTATATTACTAACCTTATAGAATAGGGTTGTGTATCTCATGATAATCAAACACGAGCTAATAACATGAACATGCCAGATACAAAGACCAAGACAATTGAAGGAAGAACCCACTATTTGCTCATCATACTAGAGAGGCAGATATGAAGACAAGTAGTGGTAAGGTTTAACAGGTTGTGTTGAAATCAGATTTGGGAAATTAATAATATTCTTATTCATCTCAATTAACAGGTTGTGTTAATTGAGAGATGATTGAGGGGTGAGAGATTTGGGGAATCTGTTTCCTATAGATTAGAAAACAGAATATACACATTAGCACTTACTATATTTCAATACTTCCTATGCCCAATCATGTTTCGTACAATACACCTGACTCTACATGTTTCGTACAATACACCTTTTCGGACTACAGCCTAAGTCCTACAACAAAAATTTCAGCCATAAAGCTTCAACTATAGTCTTTCAAAAGTTGGTTAACTAATTAGGTGATTCTTAATCATAGGCTATATTATTTATATTATATTATATCTGTTTGATTTTACCGATATGGGATTTTTTAATGAACACTTTACCTATCCAATCCCGTGAGCAACTCACGTGAGAAAACAAAGCCAAGTTGCTAGCTTCTATTCAAGTGGGCCCCCCATGAAGGTGACCTCACCACCTTAGAACCAGCACACTATATTCTGTTCTCGGCCCACGAAGGTGACCTCACCACCTTAGAACCAGCACACTATATTCTGTTCTCAAAGCTGTGGGCCCCACTAACTAATACCTTATTCACATTTCCAATTTATCAACACATATGCCAACCTGCATATGTTTTTTTTTTTGAGGAAAAGGTGGGATAAAGCCACCCTGTTTCATTAATAAGTAATTAATAAACAAACCCGAAGTCCCGGGAGAAAAAGTACAGTGCAGGAAATAAAACATAACCCCCAACAAAACCCTGGGGGGTGGGTTACATCAACCAGCCTAAAGGCAACCAAAAGCAAAATACAAAAAACAACATCTGATACAGAGAAGTAAACGTGAAGCTAGGGTCCACCCATCAGTCTAGAGTTGGCCCGAACTCTATCTCCTCGTCATCAAACTCATCCACCTGGAATACCCTTGCGATCCTCCCCCTTGCTCCTGAAGCAGCTGCTGTAGCCCAAAAGGAAATTAGATGCATGATATGAGTAAGATTACTAGAAATAGAATTACAAGAAGCACGGAAATAAAAATTGTTCCTATCTAGCCATAACACCCAAGAGGTTGCTGCAATGGCGATAAACCATGCTTCTTTCATATCGTGACGGACTGCCGCAAATCTGGGACCAACCCACAATTCCTCATATTCTCTTGGGTAGTCACTTGTTCCTAGTGCTCTAAGCACCTCTATCAAGATGGCCTTGCTTCTAGTGCAATGAAGAAACAGATGATTCAGAGTTTCCACGTGAACGTTGCAGAATCCGCAATTGGTCGCAATGTGAGGTTGTCTCTTGGCTAGGTTCTCTCTAGTAAGAATGGCATTGTTAAGCACCAGCCAGAGGAAGACTCTAATTTTCAGAGGCGCTTTTGTCTTCCAGAGCACCGCTGCCCAGCTGGGCCTGCATCCTCGGAAGTGAATCCGGTTGTAAAGTGATCTAACCGAGAACCCTCCCTTGTTCTCGGGTCCCCAACGTATGTGATCTGGGCCTTGGGCACAAATCACCCCAGACTGGACTATGTGCGCTTGCAAATCATGCAGTTGTGGTAGCAGACTTGGGGGAAGAGTTCGTTGGAATGACGGTCTCCAAGTCCCCTTTTTCCAAACTTCCGCCACCGAAATATTCGGTCGATTCGTTCTAGCAAACAGCTCTGGGAAACCTTCCTTAAGAGAATGAGGCCCGCACCATTTGTCCCACCAAAATCTAGTGTTTCGACCATTGCCGATCAAAGACGAAATTGCTGAGTTGAAAGGCCCGCTGGCCGTAGCAACTCCTTTCCAGAAACGAGAGACCTTGGATCCTACACGAAAGCCTAGACATCTAGTCCCTTTCCCTCGTAGGTAAGGTTGGATAAAGTCCTGCCAACCCTCCCCGCCGTGATGGAACACTTTCCACCACCACTTTCCCAAGAGAGCTAGATTCATATCTTTGAGATCAATGATGCCAAGCCCCCCGTGCCTTTTTTTCATGCATGCAATATTCCATTTAATAAGGTGGTACCCACCCTTATTTGAATCTGCGCCTTTCCAGAGGAATCTTTTCCTGATACGATCGATCCTTTGGATCACCCACTTAGGTAGTTCAAAAAAGGACATATAGTAAATGGGCAGGTTGGATAGCACAGAATTGATGAGTACCACTCTGCCTCCAAGCGACAGTGATTTGCCTTTCCATCCGGACAGCCTGTCCTCCACCCTGTCGATAAAAGGCAGCCAGTCCGCCTTAGTGAGTCTCCCTGGACGGAGTGGGAGCCCTAGGTATTTAATTGGGAATTCTTCTAACGCGCAGTTGAGGATGGTGGCATGCTCCCGAATTTCAGCTTCAGAGAGTGAAATAGGAACTAGCGAGCTCTTGTGGAAATTAATCCTAAGGCCTGACCAGGCTTCAAAGCAGTAAAGGATCCCTTTAATGCAAACTGTTTCCGCTCTAGACCCATTACCAAAGATCAGGGTGTCGTCAGCATACTGGAGGATAGTGCATCCCTGATTAGCGTTGCTGCTGGCCACAGGCGAAATCCATCCTTTTTTTGACAATTGTCAAGCATTCCTCTGAGCACATCCGCTACAATAGTGAATAGAAGTGGGGACAAAGGGTCCCCCTGACGGAGTCCTTTCTTGCACGGGAATGAGGGACCAGGTCTCCCATTCACTGATATTGCCGTTTTGCTAGAGTGTAAGCATTGTTTAATCCATCTTATCCATTTGTTCCCAAAACCTCTCCCCCTGAGAGCCTCTAGCAAACATTCCCAGTCCACGGAGTCGTAAGCTTTCTCAAAATCCAATTTGAGGAGGAAGTTCTTGGAGTTACTCTTGTGGCAGTGGTGAATAACTTGTTCAGCCGTGGCCACGCAGTCTAGGATACATCTGCCCTTAATGAATCCCGTCTGTGATTTGCTGATAAGACTGTCCATGATGCCTCCCAGACGGATGGCTAGGACCTTAGTGATGATTTTAGCCGAGCAGTTTATCAGGCTAATCGGCCTAAAATCCCCAACGCACTTAGAGTCTTCCCGTTTGGGGATCAACACTACCTCTGCAAAGTTGAACATACCCAGCCTGAGGTTATTGTGAAAAAATTCCACCATCATATCCATAAATTCTCCTTTAATTTCTTCCCAGAACACCTGGAAGAACAGTATAGGAAAGCCATCTGGACCCGGTGATTTGTCAGCTCCCATCTGGTCAATGGCCGTTTTGACTTCTGATTCCGTGAAAGGTTCCTCCAAGGAGGATAAGTTATGCCCTGGAGCCCTCTGATACTCCTGCCAGAAGTCTGCCCCCATTGGACTCCTAAATTCATTCTTTTTTCCGAAAAGACCCTTATAGAATGACTGGAAGGTAGTGGAGATCACCTTTTCATCCTGTGACGTTCCAGAGTCTGTCTGAATTGAAAGGATCAAATTGGATCGCCTTCTAGCGTTTGCCACTCGATGAAAGTAGGCCGTATTCGCGTCTCCCTCTTTGAGCCACGAGATCCTGGACCTCTGTTGCCATTTGATCTCTTCCAGTCTATACAGATGGGCAATGTTATTACGGAGCTCTAAGAGCCTGTTTCGCTCTTCCTGCGAGAGGATTCTAGTCTCTTCCACCCTCTCAAGTTCATCAATACCTTCCAGGTAGGACTCTTTATCACGCCAGATGTTCGCGAATCTAGATCGATTCCATCTACCAAGCCTCTTTCTCAGCCTTCGAATTTTACCACACCATCGAGACGCCGCATCCTTGCCGGCCAATGGGAGTGCCCAGTTCTCCATAACCATATGATGGAAACCTTGAATATCCAGCCATGCCTTTTCAAATCTGAATTTCCTAGGCTTGCGAGATCCCCGCAGTCCCACATCGAGGAGGATCGGTGTGTGATCAGAAGTTGGTCTAGGGATTGATCTGGCCGTTGCGAGAGGGAATAAAGCTTCCCAATCCATAGAGACAAGAACCCTGTCCAATTTGGCCATCACCGGATCCGCTTGCAAATTAGACCAGGTAAAAAGTCTGTCATTGATTGGGATATCAATCAGCTCAAGTTCCGTGATAACTCTATTGAATTCCTCTCGGTGTCTATCGCTCGCTCCTCTACCTTTGTGCTCAAAAGCAAATCTAGTAATGTTGAAATCCCCACCCACAATCCAAGGTCCCGGCCAGCGTTGACGGATGTCGGCCAATTCTTGCCAGAAGGCCTCTCTGTGCGCGGCCACATTCGGCCCGTAGACAACAGTCACCGTCTGCATCCAATCATCTGATCGTCTCTTAAGTTGGGCGGACAATGAGAACGAACCACAAAATTCCTCTTCGCAGGAAAGAAGATCCGGGTTAAACCCAATGGCAATCCCCCCTGAGGCACCGACAGAGGGGCGAAGCAACCACTCCTTGACTCTAAAACCCCCAACTCTTTTGAGTTTGAGCCCGTGCTGGAGTTTGGTCTCTTGCAGGCCTACAATATCCGCCTTGGAGTTGTTAATGACGTCCCTTACCATGTCTCTCTTCCCCCTAACCCCCAGTCCCCGAACATTCCAGAAGAGTGTATTCATTGGGGGACACTATCAGTAGAGATCGTTGGTGAGGGAGTGGGTCCGACTACATCCTCGAGGATGGTAGTTGGCCCTGTGCTATCGCGATGGGCATAACTCAAACTAGAGTTAACCCTATCCGATTCCCAACCCCTAATTTTGTTGAGGAGTAGCGCGTTGCGGTCTAAATCCCAAACTTCTAACCCACATGTTTCCGCAAGTAAAAAAACCTCATTGTCTGACATGAAATTTAAAATGGACGCTAAAAAGTTAGTCGTACCTCCATTGTCGAGCTTAGCGGCTTTGGCCGCCGCTGCCACCTCAAGATAATCATCCAGGGACTCCCCATGAGCCCTCTTGGGCGAACGGTGTACTCGAAAACCAACTGTCCTCTGCGAAACTCCGGAACTGAATTCGGGTGTTGTTTCAGGTAGAGTGGATGGCACCATCTCAGGGGAGACATCTCTCTGAGTGTTTGCAATGAATTCGAGATCATCTGAGTCCTCTTCTGAAAAAGAGAAGTCTATATCCAAATTTAGTCTTCCCTCTCGTTCATCCTCACTATCAGAGTGGAGCTTTTCCTGTTGAAGTGAGGAGATTCCTACCCCCACGGACCCCTCTGTGGGCCCGCAGATAGTCGAGTTACTAACAAAAATAGAATTGTGAGCACTGGTCCCCTCATTAGGCCCATTTGAAAAATTGCCAGTATGCTGAAATGAAGGCTGCTTGTTGGGCCCCTCAGTGGGCCCAACCGAATCTATAAAAGGTACAGAGCCCAAGTCTTGAGAACGACCTTCCACCAGATTAGGGTTCGCTGCTCCGCGGAGCAACTTAACCCCCGTCTCGAGATCCCCCCCTCTCACCGCGTTTTCCAAAGCGGTAATAATACCGCTCATGACAGCTGGCTTACCCTGATTGGGAGTCTTGGCGGTTGGAATCTCGATCGACGAGTTCTCAGAAGTAGGCGTGATACCCGAACCGTCGCCAATACCACGTGGGCGCTCCTCATTGGGGAGTGAATCGGTGGGCTTGAAAGTTTCCTGGTGCAAGAAGAGTGGCACAATACCCCTTGGTTCTACGCCTCCTCCATTACCCCAAACAGATGCCTCTCCTTCTACGCCATCTTCAACCTCCTTCTCATCTATGCCATTTCTGTCTCTCCTCAAAAGTGTAACCTTTGACCCCCTCCCTTCATCCCCGATAGCGATAACCCCCGTACTCTCTTCCCTCTGGGTTCCCCTACCAACTTCCTCTGTAGCGTTCCCAAAACATGTCGCTGTCTTAGGCCCCCCTAGCTCCTCAGAAGCACCCGTCGCTTTTTCAGTTGGGAACCAGCTTTTGGTAACCCATTCTTTGGTAGACATGGGTCTTTCGCCTGTCTTCTTCCCCAAAGTGGCAAAATCTTCCACCAACCCTACTCTTGGAGTCTGCAAGATGATCCCCGAAGAAGCTTTGCCATCCACATGGTGTACCTTCCCCGTACCAACCTTCTGCGCCCCAACACCTTTCGCCTTTGTGCTTTGCAGGGTTTGACCCTCAAAAAGTGCCCCACTTTTGACACTACGCCTGTGCTCGAGAGCTGTGCTTTCCAAATCTGGAAGAGAGTGAAGGATCACTGTTGGATCTGCGAAGTTGAAAGCCCTATGTGGCTTTTGACCGTTAGATTCTTCGGGACGAGCCTTGCCTCTTCCAGCCTTGGTCGGAGAAGCAAGCGAACCCACCGCCTGTGCCGCCTTGATGATGTCCCTGTGCGCTCTCTCAATTTCGTGTGCCCCGTCGATTGTGAGAGTCTTCCTCGGCGACACCACCTCACTGTAAGACCTTTCGTCCCTACGAGCTGAGGGTTTGGGGGTTGAAATGGTCGGCAAAAGTTCCTTTGGGTCCTCCACCTTCTTGTCGAGGATGAACCTGACGAGATAGGATTCTTCGAATGAGTAGATCTTGGCAAATCTTGGCATTAGCGTGATATCACTGCATCTGATCAAGAGTCTAGCCGAAACTAGTTCTGATCGCCGCACTGTCTTCTCGTCGATTTCCACCACCGATCCAAAATCCGAAACAATTTCTTGGAGGGCTTCTTTCTTCCAAAAATGAAGAGGAACGTTGTGGATCCAAATCCAAAACTTCTCACCTTGTGGGAGTTCCGCTCCAAACGTCGGAGACCACGCCTTGAATTCGAGAACAAAGTGACCAAAGTCCACATCCCCCATTCTGATCACTTCCTCCAGCTTCTCTGTTGACGGGAATGAGATGAGGAATTGCATGTGACAGAGCTTTTTGGCGACCCAGTCCCCGTGGGCACTCATGGGCCACCTCTCTGTGAGCGCTTGCATGACATGGCACTCCGACGGCCGACCTTTCTTGACTCTCGCAGTGGCACACCATTTCCTCAGCCACTTCTCTTCATGCTTAATGATATCCAAGCTTGTTGCCAGTCGAATCACTGATGGGTTTTCCGGCGATCTTCCCCTACTCACAGGTCGATCCTCATCACTGTTAGTCTCAATGACATTAGTACAAGCATAAGAAAGATGGCCCCACTTCATGCACTTGAGGCAACGGGCTTCCTTGGTGCATTCGGATTTGTAATGGCCAAGTTCACCACAGTTAAAGCATGGTGCCGGCTTACGCTTCCCCTTCCGCTGTTTCTTTGCTTGTCCGGGAACTTGGTGAGTGTAATTCCCCATCCTTTTTCTATGCTTTGAACCCCCCAAGATCCACGGCCCCTCCCCGTCCTCCTCTACGACACTCGAAGCCCCTTTCGTTTCGTCCAGCGGGGTCTCAAGAGAGTCTTGCTCGGCGAGCGAAGTGGTTGGCTTGAGCTGAGGTGGAGGTTGGACAGAGAGTTGATAGGTGGTGCGATTATTGGGGTTAGGGGGCTGAGGAGGAGACCCAGAAGTGTCGTTGATAGGGCTGTTTTGACCTGGTATTGTATCTTTGGAAGGGCGTTGTTGATGTTTGTTGTAGGGTCGATTGGCGTTTGGTAGGTCGTTGTGGTTAACTGGTTGATGGCGGAGCTGGAGAGAAGAGTTGCTGGGCTTGTTGTAAGCATGGTAGTGAGTATGAGACCTCTGTTCACCCTCCCTGTACCACCTCCGGTACTGTCCCTCATTGCGATGATGAAAGTGCTCCTTGGGAGGTGTTCTCTTACGCCTGAAACGGCCAGTAGGAGGACCCCCTCGTTGGGCCCTCCTCTCAATGCTCTCATGTCTTTGATGCTTATCCTGGCCCCTGAAGCTCTGATCAGGCGAGCGATGATGACCGCGATCATTCCCCACATGACGTGGAGGCGCACGCTTGTGCGCATACGTCGGGGAGTGCGCCCGTCTGAGCTCCCGAGGTTGTCCATCCTCCGGGATGGATACCAATGAAGTGGAGGGCGCCAGTGTTGCAGAACGGGCAGGAGTTGGGGGCAGTACACTCTGAGGTGGTACAGGTAAAGGAGCGTTGAGGTCTGCGGCTACCCCGGTAGACTCAGGAGCCAGCAAAGTGGTGGTTGAATGGATTGGGGTGGGTGGGTGGCGGACCCTCTCATTGGGCCCGCACCCACTCATCTCAAGGAGTGACAGCATGGTTCGAGTGTTGGTTGGGGTGGTGTTTGGGTGGCTGGAAGGCTGACTGGTAGATGGGTTGGAGTGGTACAGAGGCTGAGAAGGGGGGGGGGGGAGAAGGACCAGGAAAGGAGCTGAGAGCAGCACCTCCTTGCCTTCACCTGAGAAATTCCTAATGTTTGCTATGCCAACCTGCATATGTTACCAACAGCATACTATTTCATTTTTTTTCAACATATAATATATATATATATATATATATATATATAGAGTTAGTCTATTAAGAGATGGAGAGCTGAGCTCCTTATCTGAGCTGGGAGTGATCAGCCGTCTGATCAAACTTGATGAAGATCGGACGGCTGATCTGTCTTCCGCTCTCTCTTCAGATTTTAAGAGGGGTAAAAGGGGTATACCCCTTATGAAAAGCAGATTTGTGTATACCACTTCGAATCCTGATCGAAACAGCCTTCCTCTCTTCTCTCCCGCTCTCTATCGTTCCAAACCCTAATCTCCCTCATCTCTCCCGTTCTCTCCCTCTCCCTCTTCGACCTTAAACCCTCAACTCTCCCGTTCTCTCCCTCTCCCTCTTCGACCTTCACCCATCGAAACCCCCTCTTCGACATCGCCCTTCGACCTTCGAAAACCCCTACTACCTCGTCCCTCTCTCCCCTTTCGAGCTTCGAAACCCTAGATGGATGCCCTCTTCGACCTTCAAAAACCCCTACTACCATCGTCCCTCTCTCCCCCTTCGAGCTTCGAAACCCTAGATGGCTTCGAAATCACCTGAAGCCTCCGCCATTCGAAATCCCCTACACCCCGATTCCTGACGCCCCCGACCTTCGAAACCCTAAACAATCTCCATCTCCATCTCCATCTCTAACGTGGATTGAGGTAAAATTTTCAATATTAATTTAGGGTTCTTCATGCATGATGTCCATTTAATTAATTTTGGGTTGATTTAATTAACTTCATAATTTCTTTGTCTTTTTTAGTATTCTTGTCCTCTTTTTTGTCAACTTGATAACAAAATGTTCTATTATAGGTGGAGAGTAAATTTGACGATGGATTGCTCCACTAGAGACAATGAGGATGATACTTCCGATAATATGAATTAAGGGAAGTATTCTGGTAAAAATGAACTCATTCATATTTTACTGATTGAATAATTTCTGAAACCAGGCAATGATGAATTCTATTATGCTATAGTAGTCTACTAGTCTGTTATATTCATGTGATTGTGAGTTTGCTTCCTCGTTGAATAACTTGGATTCTAGTTTTACAAGTGATGATGAGATGGATTATGTTTCTGAAGTTGCACACTATGAATCATTTATTTAATTATTTGTAGGAGTGACTAGTGATGTATTAATCCTATCTGAGCTTTATTTTTCTTCGTTGGTTATAAGTGATGATGAGATGGATTATGTTTCTGAAGTTGCACACTATGAATCATTTATTTAATTATTTGTAGGAGTGACTAGTGATGTATTAATCCTATCTGTGATTTATTTTTCTTCGTTGGTTATAAGTGATGATGAGATGGATTATGTTTCTGAAGTTGCACACTATGAATCATTTATTTAATTATTTGTAGGAGTGACTAGTGATGTATTAATCCTATCTGAGCTGGAGCTAGGAAGCTGAATGCCTTATCGGGAGTAAGTCTAAATTTTTTGAGTTTTGCTTCCCTTTGAAAGAGGTGGGGGTTCATTACACTTTTATGTCTAAATTTTTTGTCTGAAACTGGCTGAAGATGAACTTCTTTTAATGCTTATGCTTTGAACACAGAACTTTGGTTATGGCTGTGATGATATTCACACTGTTATGCTTTGAACTCAATGTTAAGATTTCACACTATCATGGATGTGATGATAATTTCTCAAACTAGGCAATTGGTTGAACTTAACTAGGCAATGTCAACCAATTTTATTAGTTAAGTCATTTTGATATTCACACCATTATGGCTCTGATGATATTCACACTCAATCTGGATTATTTTTGAACTCAAGTTGCGCGGTTTTAGTGATTGAAGATTTTCTGAATCTGGGCAATGATGAACTTAATTTAAGTATCTTTTAGTTTTGCACTTGGTTTTGACATCAACAAATATACTTCTGCTGCTTCTTTGGTTATGGCATTGATTTTGACATTGGTTCTCTGAATATGAGATTGGTTTTGACATGGTATATTACACTATTTGATCATGGAAGAGATCCAATGGCCTCCCTTTCTTCCGCTCATATCACTTAACGTTGGGGGTAATTTGGTCTCTTCCTTTCAGTTTTTAGATGTCTATCTCACTTTTAGGTGTTGTTTGAATGCTATACATAATGCCTTGAGTATTCAATCATAAATTGCATAGTTGCTTGGCATAATGGAACAGTTATATGTACCAACTATGATATAATTGTAATTGCCATTATTCAGATTCAAGTCCATGACCATTTTTGTATGTTGGCAACTATCACGTGAAACATCAATAAAACTGATTAATCTTTTGCTACTTAGACATTTGTAAGATCAAATTTGCACCAAATTAAGTACTCAAATTTTCACTTGATCCATTGGTTGTCTCTGATTATAGTTGATTGGAAGACCCTCGAGTGTGAAGTTCGTTTCAGTGGGATTGTCGAAGAGTTTTCCCTCTTTGAGGTCTTCCCGTTTGCAAATTTGCTGTGCGGTATAATTCTCCTCAGTCTAAGCAAGCATATATAAGTGTTGCATCTGTTAAACTGACTGCTAAAATGGTTTGTTACAGGCCAAGCCTGAGACAGTAGAAAAAGTGATGAGCATTGTGAAAAAACAACTGGC
Organism: Hemerocallis citrina; assembly: GCA_017893485.1. Lineage (NCBI taxonomy): Eukaryota > Viridiplantae > Streptophyta > Magnoliopsida > Asparagales > Asphodelaceae > Hemerocallis > Hemerocallis citrina. Next base: position 93,453,626 of record CM030364.1, on the reverse strand, counting down.
CTGTCTGATGAGATTGCCCCAACTCCGAAATCCATCAAGAGCAGAGCTTTGGATGATCAAGAGTTTAAGTTTGAAGAGTATCAGCTTTGGATGATCAAGAGCATCAGCAGTTTCAACTTTTAATTGTTTTTGCCTTTCAAGTTTCAAGAGTATATTCACTGTTTTATTGAACAAAAATGTTGTTCAATAGTTGCCTTATTTTTTTGTAGTCAAGCTTTGGATATTTAATGTATATCTCTGTGTGATATCGTCTCTTGTCTATAGTTGCATATTATGTCCCTGCCTCGTACAAGTTGTGAATTGTATAGATTGAATGAGTTAAACCAGTTTTTTGCAAAATTTACCAATGAATGTGGGCTTATCAAAGAGAGAAATATCATTGAATCGTTTCTGTATTTGTGGTCTTTTAATTTTCACATTGGTTAATACTTCATGTTCTGTCTGTGTTGGTTCTCAGCTTACAAAATTTTCATACTACATGCTCTGTCTGTGTTGGTTCTCAGCTTACAAATTTTGCATACTTCATCATCTGTCTGTGTTTGTTCTGGGCTGGTAAAAATTATAAACTTCATGCTTTGTTTGTGAAGGGCTCTGGGATGGAAAAAAATTGATACTTTATGTTCTGTCTGTGTTGTTTCTGAGCATACAAATTTTGCATACTTCATGATCTGTCTGTGTTGGTTCTCAGCTTACAAATTTTGCATACTTCATGATCTGTCTGTGTTTGTTCTCGACTGGTAAAATTTTTATACTTCATGCTCTATTTGTGTTTGATCTGGAATGGCAAAATTATGAAGCCATTAGAGACAGATTATGAAGCCTTTACCGTTCATTTGTGACAAAAAAAAAGAATGTGATTGTCCTTTGTGCCTTTGTTCTTGCAAGTTGAAAACAAAACAACTAGCTGCATTATTTAGGAAGCGCCATTTGTTATCCATATTTCATTGCCTGGTTATTCATTTATTTATGTCATTCATATTTCTTGTAACTATTTGCATGAGTTAGGAAGTAGTTTTACCTGCTAAATACACTATACTTCACAAGGCATCGAGCAGTGTTACATCTATGAATCTGTAATGAAAAAGAACTGTAAGCCTAATATATTTGGCAAGGCAACAAAGATCTGCAACCTTCATGGCTTCATCAGAAAGAGAAAATGAAACTTCTGATTACTAAATGTTACTACAAGTGATGCGAAATTTCTAGATGGAGAAGATTCGAAAAGATTTGTCAATTCCAAATGCATAATATAGATAGTTATCAGAGATCTTCACATATAAAAAAAAAAAGATACAAAAAATCATATCCACTGTTTGTAGCAAAGATATTACATCTCAGACTGAACATAGAAATCGAGTAACAAAACAGAAATTGAACAAGTAGCCATCAGAGAAGACCACTGAATATCGTTTAACAGAAAAAGGACCCCTGAAGTTCGAATATAGCAGGGCAACAATAGCAGCATCAATGGTTATCAACACCAAAGCTCTAGAATCTCATCAGATGACTTGCTGAAGCATATTCTGGAGTGTGCTGCTGCTGCAACTGTAGCACCAAAAGGAGCGACATCAAGCCTTGCGCTCTTCATAGTCAATAGTAAACCTGATAATAAATAGATAAAAACAGAAAACTGTCAATACATTAACCAGAGATATAAAAGATTTACTGGTAGCTCTACACCTCAAAGCTTATCATCATTTCATACTTATTTCTCCCCCATTTCACACGCATGTTTGAACAAATTTAGAGTGCTTATAAATCAAAGATGGATTCAGAAACAAACAAGCAATGCTTCAATAACTAAGGTTACAACTCTTGTTCTAGTGAAGCTGATGAACCAATACAATGAAAAAAAAACAAAAAAAACTTCACTTCATCGGCAAAAGTGGATGATTTTCCTCCTTTTGGCATCAGTGCATTTTACTATATTCTGGCAATATATTTATTAATCATTAATAAGGTCAGCCCCCTATTTCCTCTCTTGAATAAGTACTATATAGCTCTAGCAAAAAAAGTAATATACCACAACACTGAGTGATCTCACCAATATATTTGTTCCCATTTTTCTTAATTGCAAACTCATTTACTAAACATACAACAAGACTATTTATTTATTGATTTACCATAAAGTTAATCTGCAATGAAGGATATAAACTCATGGACCTCACACCTAATGACCGGTAGTTCATTTTATGCAAAACAATTCAAAGTCTGTGTATGAAATGTAAACCATCAAAGACTTGTAGATGAGATGACCAGACCCATGGCTTTCTAATTCTGCAATGTAGACAATAGAGATGCCATAACCAAAGAAGCAGCAGAAGTATATTTGTTGATGTCAAAACCAAGTGCAAAACTAAAAGATACTTAAATTAAGTTCATCATTGCCCAGATTCAGAAAATCTTCAATCACTAAAACCGCGCAACTTGAGTTCAAAAATAATCCAGATTGAGTGTGAATATCATCAGAGCCATAATGGTGTGAATATCAAAATGACTTAACTAATAAAATTGGTTGACATTGCCTAGTTAAGTTCAACCAATTGCCTAGTTTGAGAAATTATCATCACATCCATGATAGTATGAAATCTTAACATTGAGTTCAAAGCATAACAGTGTGAATATCATCACAGCCATAACCAAAGTTCTGTGTTCAAAGCATAAGCATTAAAAGAAGTTCATCTTCAGCCAGTTTCAGACAAAAAATTTAGACATAAAAGTGTAATGAACCCCCACCTCTTTCAAAGGGAAGCAAAACTCAAAAAATTTAGACTTACTCCCGATAAGGCATTCAGCTTCCTAGCTCCAGCTCAGATAGGATTAATACATCACTAGTCACTCCTACAAATAATTAAATAAATGATTCATAGTGTGCAACTTCAGAAACATAATCCATCTCATCATCACTTATAACCAACGAAGAAAAATAAATCACAGATAGGATTAATACATCACTGGTCACTCCTACAAATAATTAAATAAATGATTCATAGTGTGCAACTTCAGAAACATAATCCATCTCATCATCACTTATAACCAACGAAGAAAAATAAAGCTCAGATAGGATTAATACATCACTAGTCACTCCTACAAATAATTAAATAAATGATTCATAGTGTGCAACTCCAGAAACATAATCCATCTCATCATCACTTGTAAAACTAGAATCCAAGTTATTCAACGAGGAAGCAAACTCACAATCACATGAATATAACAGACTAGTAGACTACTATAGCATAATAGAATTCATCATTGCCTGGTTTCAGAAATTATTCAATCAGTAAAATATGAATGAGTTCATTTTTACCAGAATACTTCCCTTAATTCATATTATCGGAAGTATCATCCTCATTGTCTCTAGTGGAGCAATCCATCGTCAAATTTACTCTCCACCTATAATAGAACATTTTGTTATCAAGTTGACAAAAAAGAGGACAAGAATACTAAAAAAGACAAAAAGAAATTATGAAGTTAATTAAATCAACCCAAAATTAATTAAATGGACATCATGCATGAAGAACCCTAAATTAATATTGAAAATTTTACCTCAATCCACGTTAGAGATGGAGATGGAGATGGAGATTGTTTAGGGTTTCGAAGGTCGGGGGCGTCAGGAATCGGGGTGTAGGGGATTTCGAATGGCGGAGGCTTCAGGTGATTTCGAAGCCATCTAGGGTTTCGAAGCCCGAAGGGGGAGAGAGGGACGATGGTAGTAGGGGTTTTTGAAGGTCGAAGAGGGCATCCATCTAGGGTTTCGAAGCTCGAAAGGGGAGAGAGGGACGAGGTAGTAGGGGTTTTCGAAGGTCGAAGGGCGATGTCGAAGAGGGGGTTTCGATGGGTGAAGGTCGAAGAGGGAGAGGGAGAGAACGGGAGAGTTGAGGGTTTAAGGTCGAAGAGGGAGAGGGAGAGAACGGGAGAGATGAGGGAGATTAGGGTTTGGAACGATAGAGAGCGGGAGAGAAGAGAGGAAGGCTGTTTCGATCAGGATTCGAAGTGGTATACACAAATCTGCTTTTCATAAGGGGTATACCCCTTTTACCCCTCTTAAAATCTGAAGAGAGAGCGGAAGACAGATCAGCCGTCCGATCTTCATCAAGTTTGATCAGACGGCTGATCACTCCCAGCTCAGATAAGGAGCTCAGCTCTCCATCTCTTAATAGACTAACTCTCTCTCTCTCTCTCTATATATATATATATATATATATATATATATATATATATATATCGAAACTACGGGGTGTTACAGTACCGCTCTATCGAACCATCCGACTTATATTTCATTATATAAATCCATCTGCATCCTACCGGCTTCTTCCTTACTGGTAGCTCGACTATCTCCCAAGTCTCATTCTTTTTCAAGGACTTCATCTCCTCATCCATCGCTGCTTTCGACCTTGGATCGGCTAAGGCTTCCTGCACACTATTAGGAATAGATACAACAGATAATTAATTCACAAATGACTTATTTGATTCAGATAATTGGTGAGTGGACACATAATGACTCATGGGATACTTGACATTACTAGTGGGATTAGGCTCAAAGTGGATTTTGGGATACCTCTAGTAGTACGATTTGGGAGTTCTCTTCTTGGATCTTCGGATAGCGATGACGATTGGTTTTGGGGTTCTGATGGGGGTAGAGATAGATTTGAAGGTATTGGTGGTGGAGATGGTTCAGATGGTGCTGGTGGTGGAGATGGCTCATCTTCATGGAGGTTCGACACTGATTGTAGTTCTTCATGAAAATTTTCTTCCTCAATCAAGTATTCATTCGAGTGATCGTCACTACTTACATCCCAATTTTCTCCCCTTATATCTGATTGTTCTGTCTGAATGGTAACCACTTCATCATAGGCAAGAATTTGAACTTCACTTCGGTACTCCCCCTGAAGTTCAACCTCAGAGGAAAAATACATCTTATCTTCATGGAACACAACATCCATAGTCACAAACATCTTTTGAGTTGGTCGGTGATAGCACCGATACCCTTTCTTATCCTGTGCATATCCCACAAACACACATCGGACAGCTCGAGGAGTTAACTTATTACGTTCATGTTGATGAAGATGAACAAATGTAACACATCCAAACACAAGAGGTGGCAAGTTGATGACTTTTGGTGCATTCACAGCTTCAGTTAATGCTTGAAATGGCGTGAGGAAGTTTAGGATACTAAAGGGAACTCGATTAATTAAGTATGCAACGGAAGCAAGGGCTTCTCCCTAATAAATGAGTGGCATATTTCTATGGATAAGAGAAGCACAGACCACCTCAAGCAAATGTCTATTTTTTCTTTCGGCAACGCCATTCTGTTGAGGTGTATACGAGCATGTAGTCTGGTGAATAATCCCATGTTCCACCAAATATTGTTACAGATTCGAACTCAGGTACTCACCACCATTATCACTCCTAAGAACTTGAATCTGTACTTTATACTGAGTCATAATATGCTTGTGAAATTTCTGAAACAAGCCATTAACTTCACTTTTCGACTTCATCAAACAAATTCAGGGCATACGAGTACAGTCATCAATAATTATCACAAACTATTTGGCTCCTCCAAATGTAGTGTTTTTGGATGGACCCTAAACATCAGAATGAATAATTATAAATGGAAGAGGGCTTCTACTTGGACTTGGAAGAAAAGAGACACGGTGACCTTTTGCGAGTTCACGCACATCACACTGAAAGACAAAAATATCCATCTTCAAAAATAAACTTGGAAATAATTTCTTCAAATAGCCAAAAGAAGCATGCCCTAGACGTCGATGCCATAGCCAAATATCTGATTTTTTCTTCTCACCTTCAGATCCTTCCACACTTAGAGCTTGAGTCAACTTGCTTGAACTTTCAGATTCTAAATCCAGGCAAAAGAGCTTCTCGTGTCTAACCCCATAACCAATTGTCTTGTGAGTTCGAATATCCTTAAACACACAATGTGAAGGCCAAAAAACTACAATACAATGCAAGACAGTAGTTATTTGAACAACAGATAACAGATTAAAATTCAAGGATGGCACAACTAGGGCAGTATCTAAGGTTAGGTTGTTTGTGAGAGGTATGGAACCCTCGCCAGTAACAGTGGTAAGTTCACCATTGGCAGTGGACACAGTTGATTTGGTGGATGGTTGAAAATTTTGGACTTGTCTAGAATCAAAAGTTATATGGTTGGTAGCACCCGAATCAATTATCCATGTATTATTCATAACAGAGGCAGAAAAAACGTTACCATCATTACCTGCAGCAGCGCGATCAACAAATCCAACTGCGACAGTGGGTTGATTGCAAGTCTTCTTTCAAATATCCCTGCAATGATTCCAGTTCTTCGGATAGCCGATAATCTTATAACAACGAGCTTTCGTGTGGCCGATCATGCCACAGTGAGTACACTTTCTTGATTCATACATATATTGTCCCATGGTGAAGAACAACAAACAACAAAACGAACAGATCTACTACGGGATTGACACAAAACAGAAACAGCAAAGGAGCACTATCGATGGTCGAGTAGAGGGCTCGACGGCGGAAAGCTGGCGACGAGTGGGGGCAGCTTCGACGATGACTGCTGCTGTGCTCGACGAATGGAACAAAGCGGAAAAAGGCCAGCCGAGGGGTTTTGATCTGGGCAGAGCTCGACGGGAGCGACGGGCTCTGGGCGCGTCAGGAGCGTTCGAATATTTATGGCGGTCGACGACTGGGGCGAGGTTTCGATCGGCGTCGACGGGAAATAGGGAAGACGGCAGGGTATGACTTGGAGGAGAGGTGGGATGCGGATGGCGATGAGCAACAGTGTAACCCTTATTTTTTATTTTGTGTATTTTTGGAGTGTATTTTTTCGTTTTGGTGTATTTTCTTTCTTGTATTTTTCTGAACCGTATATTGGAGTTGTTTTCAATGTATATTCATTTTATTTCATTTTGAGCTCCTTGTGTTTGATTGATTATCGCTTTTGTTTTGCTCTTTATTATTTGGTTCTTTCTTCATTTTGGTCTCATTCTCTTTATTTTATTTTTATTATATTTTTGGGTGTTTGTTGTGGTGGTGATTTGGTTGTCCTATTTATCCCCAATCCTATTTGTTACCCTATACAAATTGTACCCTATTTTGAATCCCAATTAAACAAATCCTATTACTACTCCTAATTACCCACAACCCAAATACCCATTAACCTAACTTGTATTTCTCAACGCTAATCCCCACATATACATATATACTCTCTAATCCCCCTCACACAAACCCTAACCCTAGTCTCTCTCCCTCTCCTATCCCGGCCTCCCCTCCTTCCCGTTGCTTGCGCCACACACTGCACCCGACCACCCCCTCCGGCTTGCCTCCAACCCAAGCAGCCAGCCCAGGCCGAGCCTCACCCCGACAGCCGACAGCCCCCTACTCCTCTCTCCGGGCCTTCATCCAAATCCCCATCTCCCCTTTCTTTCCGACCACTCCTTGCACCTCCTACTCACCACCATATACAAACCTTACTTCTCTTTGTGGTGTGCTCGCTTGGCCGCAAGTGTCACCATCTCTCTCTCCCTCTTGGGCACCTCTCGCTTTTGGAGTTTTTGTTCGTGTGGAGATTTTTGCTCTAGTTGCTTGGATTCGTTGATTCGCAGATTTTTGTTCGTGGGTCATGCTCCTTACTCTTGGTTTTCGTTGTGCTTCATCTTCGGTTAAGGCAAGTAACTTGTATTCAATTTATTTGTTTGATACAAGTCAAAAATACCACATATAGTGTAGTTGGGTCTAGAGACGACTCTTGTTTGTGTTATGATTGATAGATTTTGTCTCTATTGTGAAAATTTGACCATAGATGACCCACGACACAATATGGACATGAATTAACTTAGGTTTTACCCGTTCTTGATTTTGATCATGTATGTGAGACTCTTGTAAGAATTCGTGTTTTGGTTGAGACCCATGTGATATTCTTGGTGTGGACATGCTAGATACCCTAAATTATGATGTTTGGACACTTGGTAGACTCGATTTCATGTTGGGTGTGTTTGGATCAATTTTCTTGAATCTATGTTGATTTTGTTTTTAAGGAAAAAATCTGTATTTTGTCGCTGATATATTTTGTTTGCTGTTTTGGACTGTTTTAAAGTCAGTATCTTAATTTCGGTATAAAATATGAGTTTTAGATAATTTCGTCTATTTTTAAACCCCTCTGACCTTGCTCGATTTTGCTTTCGTATGAGTGAGTTATGACTGTTTTACTACAGAGGTGTCGATCTTTACCAGATTTTGTTTTTCGATGATTTTGATGACTAAATGATTTTGATACTGATGCTACACATATTATTTTGATCCAAAAATTTGGTCAGTATTTCTTTATCTAGTTAGGGATTACCCAGAATTTTGGTGAATTTTATTGATGAGTTTTATGTGTTGTTTCATGCTCGTTTATGAAAACTATACTTGCTGTATTTTGCTCACTGTTCTGTAAAGAACCTTATTTTCACTATGATTCCTTTTACTGTATGAAAAATATTTGTGAAATATGAAAGTTAGTATATTTTATCTATTTTCATATTCCTTTGGCAGAATTGGATTTCGTTTCACTGGTTGCGAGATATCACAGTTTTCGTACAGCAGTGTTGGGATTTCCAGATTTGTCAAACTATGGTTTCTTGATGCTTTCTTATTTTTTATGACTGATCTACTTTTACTGAAAAATTTTGAAACTTTATATTTAGATACTGGACATATAGGGGAATACCCCAGATTTTTCGAGGATTTATTTAATGAGTTTTCATGCTTAATCTATTCCTGAATTTGTTTTCCTGATTTCTGGCTGAACCTATTTTCTGTATTCAAATCAGTTTTGAGCTATATTTTTGTGAATTAATATATGACTTATTTATATTCATTGGATTTGTGAGGAAGTCTATTTTCCAGATCCTTTAACAGATCTAGATTTGGATTTTTGTAATACTGGGAATCACTGTTTTACTACAGTGTGGTCGTGCTGTCCTGAACTTGAGATTTGTCTATTTTATTTCTTTATGAGATATCTTGCACTCATACATATTTATCTTGCAACTTGAACTTGCCATATGATCATTCTATGTTATTCTTGATATATTTTGCACATATACCGGTTTGTTTGATATTAATAATAAATAACCAAGCCGAGGTTTAAGGGACAGATCTAATAGCGGATAATTCAGAAATGTGTACTCGGAAGGGGATCCACTGATCCTACGTGATTACTTGATACTTGCACGCAAGACACGATACTTGCCATTTGCACAACTTGACACGTGATTACATGATACATGATACTTGGAGCTTGTAGCTCAATTACTTGACTTGTTCCAGAGTATACTGCCCTCTATGGTCCACTATGAAATCTAAAACGAATCTGTTTGCTGTAGCAACCATGTAAGGTGGACTGTATGAAATGCTAGCTAGATAGTAATTCACTACAAGACTTGATACATGCTACTTGAACATGATACTTGAACATGATAAATGCTTGCTTGATACATGATTACATGATACTTGATACTTGATACATGATTACATGATACTTGACACTTGATGCATGTTTACATGATACTTGAAACCTGGCACTTGATCCATGCCATTTATACTTATTCACTTTACCATGCTAGTTGTTCATGTTGACATCATGCTTATACCATATTGCTAGTTAGTTTTCATATGTGCTTGTATCCTATATTACAAGTGGTCCATAACTTGCAATTGATGGATACTTGGTTTTCTCTTTTTCTCTTTCCTGTATTCGTTGAATTGCAGATTTTGGAGAACAGATTCCATATGGTATCGGAGACATGAAGTATTAGTGCTGCTTTTTATTAATATTATTTCTTGTAGCTTGTTTGAACAATATTGTATTTGAGATTTGGATTTATTCTTGTATTTGGGCGATGTGACTCAAGACATTTATTTATTCAAATCATGACTATTTAAGATTTATATATTTGGTTTCAAGTATTCTTATTGGTATTTTGGCTCATTATGTGCATGTGGTTGATTCTTTTGCTTCCGACTCTGATGATTCTTGAGAATGTTGTAAAGATTTTTTGAACAGCTGATGGATGATGAAAATCATTCGTTGGCCTTTTGTCGCGTACTCGTATTCTGTATTCCTTTTGGGAAGCGATGTGTGACAAACAGGGTGCTCCACGGGGTGTCTCGACGACGGAAGCAGCGAGCGGAGGCAGCGACTGCGAGGCACTGCGGAGAGCTGCGCGAGGGGGTTCAGGAGGTTGGGGTGCACAGCGGCGATGGGGAAGGTCGGGGCTCCGGGTTTCAGTAATGAAGATGATCGGGGGGGTTCGGGGATTGGGGATCAGGGATCGAGGATCGGGAATCGACGACAGTGAGGATCGAGATCTTCTTCTTCAACTAGCCTAGATCTTGTTGGGCTCTGATACCATGTTGAAATCAGATTTGGGAAAATAATAATTTTCTTATTCATCTTTATTTTACTGTATACATCTATATATAAGGATTACATTCTTGGAGAAGAAAAAGGAGATTGAGAGAAGATTGAGGGGTGAGAGATTTGGGGAATCTGTTATCTATAGATTAGGAAACAGAATATACACATTAGCACTTACTATATTTCAATAGGTTGAAGAACATGTCAGAAATGTTTGCTATTTTAACATGCATGTAAATTGATAATGGAATAGATAATTATGAAACTAAATCTGAAACATATGTATGAATTGAAAGTTGATCCATTTAACATTACCAAAATATGCAGATTACAGTTGGTTAATCTTCTCTTTAATTCTGATATAATGTTATGCAAAACTTTCTAGACTACATAAGAGTGCTTTTATCTACAGGGCAATACTCATCAAATATATTTCCTGCTTCAGCAAGAAATTACTTGTCAGAAAGGAAATGAAAGAATTTCCGGTTAACTTTTGCAAGGGCATCACGGTATTTGCGGCATTCATTTGCGTCTACATGCTGAAATCTACGAATTTTGTTGCACTTGGTGCAACTAATAAACTCGTCGCGATGAAAAGGCCGTTGGTCGTTGAGAGATATGTCGCGATGAAAAGGACGGCTGTCTTTGAGAGATCTATTGTACTTGAGCAGCGGAGTATTTGCTAATTTGACCTGCATTCCTTTAACCATGACCCATATTATTGGCCCATTTTTCCGGACCCGTGTTCTCAGTGTGCTTCTCAAATTCAGATGGAATCATGATTATACCTACAATATTTTATCCTTAGTGTCAATCACAAGGCAACTAAAGAACTAATCAAGTCAATTTTAATCATTATAGATCAAATTACTAATCTTTTAGTATATAAATTATGCAGGTTAAAGGTACACTTTCTTTTTCTCGTAAATATATATAGTTACCTAGATTCGAGAATACTGAAGATTACCATATTGTCAAAACAACTACAAAGATAATTTAGCATATTGTAACAAAGTACTGAAGATTATAAAACGCAAGCTAGGTATGTATCTCCCCATATTTTCTTACCATGCACATAGACACTGTTTAAGATACAAATTAACAAAATTCTATCATTAGGATGATTCATGGTTGTATTTGTGTTTGAGAAGAGCAACTCCTAACATAGTCTAGATGGAAATGAAAGCATTATGTATTGCATCACATAGTATTCGCAAAGATTGATTGAATCATATTGTCACTAAACTGAATCAAATCTAACAGGATACTTTTTCAGCATTTTATCTAATTTCATAACAAACTAAACTAAGCGAAATGTATACACAAAGAATCAAATCAAAATTAGAACCTGCAGAAAAAACAGAGAATAGAGTACCAACCTAATCAACTGGTCAGATACTTAATCTTATATCGCCTGTAATAATTTCATGTTCAACATTATGTAGAGCTCTGATCTATTGTATCATTGTATACAAAGGAAACATCTTTTATTTTAAGGCATTGTGTTATTCCGGCTCACAAAAAAAAATAAAAAATTATTGCATTGTTAAATTAAGCTATCTCCCATTGCTGTATGCTTCATTTTAGAACTGAGTCTTGACTAGCTTAATTTAATAGAATATGGTGTCTTGTAGCATACTTGGTAAACTGTTGGTTGCTTACAATATGGTGTATGATTTAATAAGGTTGTGTTATATGGTTTCATGTAGAATGTGAGTCAATAATTGTATGCATAGTTTGTATCGATATGTATTAATTTATTTATTTATTTTATTTTTTTGCACAGGGCGGCCCTATCATTCCATCAAATGTTAGTCGTGCAAATGAAAGAAATTCAACCGATAAGAATGGAAGCAACTCAAGGGGTATGTAGTAGCGGTCGGCCAAGTCTTATTGGGGTTATGATATAGTTTGTTGTGTCAAGTACTGTTTTATTTGAATATTATGTAATGTCTGAATTATGTTGAATGCTTGGACAATTAATGAAATGTATGTCACTTTATTATGCTTAATTTACTTATTGTATTTGGTTGTGACTTGTATTAATATGCTTGAAATTTGGGGAATTATTTGTGAATAATTGTACAGGTGATTGAAATGATATTGTGAATTGAATTGTATTGTATTTTTTATTTTTTGAAAATTGAAATATAAGTAGGGCTGGAAAAAAATTTCATAAAACCCTACCCTCGCAGGGGTATTGAATTTTGAAAAATGAAAAAATGAAAAAAATGTAAAAATGAAATAACATACACCGACGTTTATAAAACGTCGGTGTATCTAAGCCAGCATTGGAAATTACGATAGAGCGGTGTTTTATAAACGCCGGGGTAGGTACAGCCTCATATGAAAATACCTCTACACTGGAGTTTCTCAAACGCTGGGGTAGCGCTAACCTATACCGGCATTTGGTAAAAACGCCGCGGTAGTTCCCAACTCTACCGCGTTGCATGATTCCGCAGCATTTGTACTGGAGTTTTCGTAAACGCCGGTGCATCTACAATGATGTTTATTAACGCTGGGGAATAAAAAATAAAACGCCGGGAAAGACGATTAGTGTTGTAGTGAAGTGACCTTCATCATCATAGAACATATAATTTCTTTCAGGCATCTTCCAATCTGCTATTGGAAATGTTGACCTTAAGTTCGGTGTGAATAAAACGTATCAACTATAACTAATATTTTCAGTTGAGATTTACAGAATTTACAGAAAAAGAAAAACCAAAACAAAAGATTCAAAAGTGATTGGAAATCAAGCAAAAGAGGCATGAACCCAAAAATCAATGAAAATTGCACACAAGAAATATGTGTTTCAAATCATCAAGAAAGCCAGCCAAAATAGATAATTTATTTCTGTTTATGTGAGGAGAATATATGTAAAGTAGTGTTGATTGATAAATTTGTTTTGGAACGAATATAAAGTGAAATCACCAAATAAAAGTCGAATCTGCACGACAGCGGTCGATCGCACAAAATAACGGTCGACTGACACAACCGTCGACCGATCATTTCTTTGAAAAAGATGAATCAGTCGACCAGTCATCTCTCGACTTTCGAGTTAAAAGATGGACGGTCGACTACTCATCATTGTGGCCGACCGTCCAAGTGCAGATCTGACTATTTTGGAAATATCTTTTCATTTTTAGAAAGATACATTTTCCCACTCTATATATTAAGGTGAATTCACAGTGTATTCTTCATCCCTTGCTATCATAACTCATCTGAATTAATCATTCAATCAACATTTGTCTTCTTAAGTCAAAGTCTTTTTAGATCTTGAGAGTTTTTCTTTCTTCCACTTCGGTGAGTTTTGCGGGACTTATTTGTAGAAGCCCTACGGGTGTAATAGGTCTCTCGGCCTGAATTCCGTGAATCACTATATAAGGGTTTAAAGTATAGTGGAACGCTTATGGCGGAGAATTGATACAAGTAGGTGGTGTGGACGTAGACCTAGGGGTCGAACCACGTTATATCGCTGTGTCTTTGCTCGTTACTCTGTTTGCTTTCTCTTACTCTATCTTTTTACTTTACGCATTTCATTTGAATTTTTAATTTTCACCACCCTAGGGTGATTTACATTGGTATCAAAGCGAGGTGCTTATTAAAAGCTTAAAAGCTTGAGCAAAAGGTCCAATGGTGAAATCCCTCCTCCCGAAAACTTGTACTCATCGGAGCCATTTATCTCCAAAGGGACAAGTCTAACATGTTCACCTTATTTCGATGGAAAATGCATGATGTTTAGAAAGTTCGTATATCTCACCTTTTGTAGATGCTTGCAACGTTTGCATAAACAAAATAGATATTCCTGTCAGTGACGAAAAGAGGGCTTTCACAAAATCCGAACTAGCATTAAAACTGCAAACTCCAAAGCTATGACAGCACTCTATGCAAGTTTAAATAATGAAGAGTTGATGCGATGTGGGCGAAATTGCAAAATGTCCTATGAAATTTGGAACAACATACTAAAACAGCATGAAGGAACCACGTCTAAGGTAAAGGAAAATTTTAATTTATGCTTTTATAAGTTTGATGTTTTTTGATGTTGCCAAGAGACAACGTAGATCAGAGGCTTGGCCGCTTCAACATTATCGCACATGAGCTTGGGAGCTTAGGTAAGGGGTTAGATGATGTCTGAAAGGTCGAAAAACTCATAAGTTGTCTAACACCTGAATGAGACGTTAAAGCAGCATCAATGAGGGAGACACTTAAAGGAAAAGAGTTCGACTACTACACTTTCCATACAAAATTGAAAACGTATGAGATGGAGATGACCGAAACAAAGAGTTATCGATAGAACATTGGGATTGAACCCAAAACCGAAGAAAAGTCCATTGCATTGAAAGCAGAAACTTCTCGATCATCAAAATCAGAGTCAGATCATGAAAAATCAGATGAAGATATTGCGCTATTGACCAAACGATTCTGTAAGTACCTCAAACACAAAAAATATGGCAGGTCTCAAGGAGGAAGAGAAAATGACAAAGATGACATATGTTACAAATGCAAGAAGCCGGGACATATTCGCACAAATTGTTCTATCTCATAGGACAGAAACACGGATCATTATCACTCCGACTCAGGATTTAGAAAGAAGGCATTGAAGGCAACATGGCAAGATTCAGATTCTAGCGATGAAGAGTAAGAACACAATAACTTTGAATTCATGGCTCTTGGGAATGGTGAAGTACAATCACCACCAAAGAAGAGGTAATTGAAGAACCCACCTATGATGATTTAGTTGACATGTGTAATGGTTTAAGAGATTATGCAAAAAAATTAAGTCATGAGTTGAGACAATATAAACAAATGTCAAATGAATCACATGACTCTTACATTGCTAAAAATCAAAAGTTGATAAATAAAAATTCTTTGATTATTGAAAAATTCAAGTCATTTAGGAAAGACCATGATGTGTTGATAGAGTATTTAAAACAACAGATTCAAAATCCTTAGTAACACATGATGAAAATCTAAAATAAATTCATGAGAAATCTTTTTAAATTGCTAAACTCACTGATGATTTAAATGACTGTAAAAGAAAATTTGATGAGGTAGTGGAATGTTGGAAAGAAGCACTCGAACAAAATAGAATACTTGATGCGACCTTAGACACACTTCGTTGGAATACCAAAGACGACGAGAAGACTAGAAAAAGGCTTTGTAATAGAATAATTGAGCTCAAAAAAATTGTTGAAAAATATGAGGGGCCCAATTATCTTATTACAAAGAATTCAAGATCATATCATGATAATCGAGGACTTGGTTACAATGAGCCAATACAACATCAAAATTCTAAGCAACCCTGTCATACACATATACATAGTCACCAAAATAGTTACAAACCAACACAAAACTATGCACATGTGCATGATCCAAGGCATAATCGTATTACATGTCACCATTGCTGTAAATTAGGACATATATCTTATAATTGTTCATTAAAAAGGAATACTAATTTTGTTTGGGTGAGAAAGAAAGCAAATGCAGGAACAACTTCTACTTGGACACCTACAAACATTCATGTAGGTGCATCAACGCCTTTAACTTAAAAGTTCGTAGGTACCCTTGTAATACCCTGCAAAATAAAATAATTTATTTTGCATTAGTAAATAATATTAAATTTGTAAAGTTGACTATTTTGACTATTTTCTCGAAACTGAAATTTTGCACGTGCAACACACGTGTAAAGTTATGAATTTTGAATTCTTAAAATGTTATGGTTAATGATTGATTTTCCTTATTTATTTATGATATTTTAATTTTCAGATTTATTTAAATTAATTTGACTATTTTACAAATTTGTCGGTTATACACGTGCAAATATCCAAAATTTAAATTTTTATTAAATTCTTCTACTTATAATTGAGTCTATCCTAAATTTTGGAATTTTTCTGAATAAAGAAACTATTTTTATAAATACCTTGAAAGAGAGGGGCTTTTATGTAAGAAGCCGTTTGGATCTCAAATAAATAATGAAAATTTATTTTTACTGATTTTTTGGTTTTCCATGCTCATCATTGAAATTAAAATATATTTGAATTTTATTTAGAGTCGATTCGGTAAAGATTTAAACAAATATGGTGTTTTTACAAATATTGAATTTATGTTGGATCTTGTGCAAATATTTTCTTGGAAAGAAAAAGTCAGATATTTTAATTGGAAAATCTAATATTTATTATTAGATATTATTTTTGAATTTTCTGGATTTTTATGAATATTTTATGACGTATTTGCAAATATTACAAAAAGAAGGACTTTTGTGTAAAATTACCACCCATGAGTCCAAATCCGAATTTGTTTTATTTCTGGGCTGTACTGGATTGCTGGACAACTCAGTAGTAAAAGAATTTTGTTTTATTTTAATTTATTTAACTTATTTTAACTACTTTATTAAAAAAATATTTATATATGTAAAGTAATAATTTGTTAAGGGATGTTTCCATAAACTTGTATAACCCTAGAAACTCTAGATTTTGGCCTATATTATGCCCACTACAACCGTCCCTCTTCTTTGCAAAAATAAAATATATTTTTACCATTAATTTCTTGGAGTTTCAAAGGAGGTGATCTTGGATTTCGCAAAAGAAGGTTTTTCTTATTCTCCATTAATTCGATTGGATTTCTTCATTTAGGTGAGTGACTTGTTTGATTTCATTTTGTCTTGTGTATGTTGTATGTGAGTAATATAAATTGTTTGTTGTTCTTTGAATGTTATATGTGGTGTTTCATCTCTTAGAAAGCATGCTAGGATTTGGGTATGAATATGTATGTTGGATTGATGATAAAAATTGGATCTTGTAAAACCCTAATTATTTTTGAATAAAATTGTATGTGGGTAATTCGAGGTTGATGAATAACCTATTTGGAGATCATGGGTAGACTATTTCTTTTGGATTAATGTTGGACTGATTGAATATGGTGGATTTCATGCATAAATCTAATAAAGATGAGACTTTTATCGCTTTTGAGTATTGGTTGAATGAAACTTGATATGGTAATGTTATAAATTGATTATATTTGTGAGTTATAATGGTGATTCAGTTCTGAGAAATTTGGAGGAAGAGTTTATGAATCAAGAGATCATGTCTTGAGAATCGAAATTTGGAATTTAGTTGAGTTTGAGGAAATACATCCAAATTGGGAATTTTTGAGATTTTGGTATTGATATGCATTGGATCTAAATACGAAGCTATTTCAATGAACAATTAATTTTTAAGAAACTCTATTTTGATTATATGCACAATTCATGTTTGAATGAAAGAAATTAACAAATCACTATTTTTATAAATTCAGGTAGTTTTGATTTAGTTTTTATGGACTATTATATATCCTACAAGTTGTATTTGATCATATAAGAAATACGCTTTTTGTAGAAATCATTTTCATAAAGTAAAACTCCGTATCGGTTGAAATATGCACAACCAAAATCTGCGGTCTGCAGGTCGACAGTCGACCGGTGTGACTTTCCAATCGACTGTCGCTGCCTGGCTGCTGTAATTTTATTGAAGTTTTAAATTATCACGCGGAACAGTCGACTGACTCATCTTTACAGTTGAATGAGTCTGCTCTGTTTTGATGTCACCCTAAGAATTGGATTTTTCTCTGGACAGTCGACCTATGACCTTTTACAGTCGACTGCTATACTTAGAATTATTTTCTTAAAGTTATTGAATTTTTCTCTGGACAGTCGACCTATGACCTTTTACAGTCGACTGCTATACTTAGAATTATTTTCTTAAAGATATTGGATTTTTCTCTAGATAGTCGACCTATGACCTTTTACAATCGACTGCTATACTTAGAATTATTTTCTTAAAGATATTGGATTTTTCTCTGGACAGGCGACCTACGACCATTTATAGTCGACTTATAATACTTAGGATTATTTTCTCAAAACTATTGGATTTTCTCTCTGGATAGTCGACCGACGCTTGTCTATAGTCGACTGATACTGATGTATCTTGATATATTTGAATGTTCTTTTAAATGATTTATTCTCTTTAATGTTTCAGTCTATAACTTACTATTCTATACCTTATCTTCTAATGAACAAATGTTTTCAAGTGGTTTTGACTGAGCAATTTATGTTGAAAGATTGGTTTGGATGTTTGGGTGTGAGGTCTCTAGAGGGTGTGTGTGATCCTAGTATACCAGCAGTTGAGATAATTATGTTTGAGCCTGTTGAGGCGTTTTAGTCGATCAGTTGTTCAGTTTAGTCCAGTGGGGTACACCAACTCTAGGAGATTCGTAAAGTAATTAAATAACCTAAATGATAAGAACAGGCACTAGTGGTGATATGATGAATGAAAATATGAGTTATGGACCTCAGTATGGCTTGCAGTGTGAGATAATCTTCGGAATTATCAAGGTGTGAGTGAAATAGTCTCCCGAATTACCTGTGGTGTGGGATTGATGTTCGGAATTTTCGGGGTCGAGGCGACGCACATGTAGTATCCGTGTGATGAGGTGCCATCGCTTGCGGTGTGGGGTATTTTCGAAGATTCCCAGGTGTGAGTGAAATAATCCGAAATTATCTGTGGATAGAGATTGACCTCCGGAATTATCGGGACATGGGCTAATACTCACAGTTTATCTTTATCTCGTAATAGTCATCGTGTTAGGACTAGTTGCATAGCGGGGGATTAAACCCTACAATGTGGAGACGTTAAGGGCTTGCACTGGACCTATGTAGAGTGAGATGCATAGACTCCTACAAGTACGCATTAGAGAGTCAGCATATAGAATTTGTGTTTTCTTGATTTGGTTTCATGCATGTGTCTTCCTGTTTTCTACACTTGACACTTAGTCTAGCTTCACTTGTTGTGTTTTCGCATTTCGTGGTTTTCCTATATTAACTTACTCCTGTTTATTTCCTGTTGTTGATAAATCCATGCTTTACTTATGTTGTTTGTTTTTTTTATGTCACTCACACCGTTATGGCTGACCCCTTTAGTTTTGGGGGTTAGGGTTATCTCTAGCCTCATATTTTACAGGTGATTACTTATAGCTTGGGATTTGGATGCTTGAGTTAAAGTGATATAATGATTTATGTAATTTGTAAAACAAAGTGTTGTAAAGAAAGAAATCTTGTAATTCAAGGTGTTTTGTATTCCGCTGTGCTTTGTAAACGTACAATTGATGTAATAAAAAGTTTTAATTTTTCCTGTATTTGGTTGCTATGTTTATGATTACATTGAAGTAGATTCTGGAAGAGTGCCACGTATTTCTAAGATATTATATTGGAAATTCGGGGCACTACAACCCTGATGGTAGATGCTCGAAAATCACGAGATCTGCATCTCTATCAAGGGAAAAAGAGAAGGACATTAGTTCTTCTAATGAGTACAACACTGGGTAAAATCTAAAGGGTAAACCAATTTTGATTTACTTTTACTTTATGATGAAATATCTTTAGAAATCTAAAACATTGTTTATCTAATGCATGCACTCTGCAAATATTATTCATAAATATCTTAGTAGTAACATGTGATAAAACATCTACAAACAATTCCTTTTAAAAATCAATAAAGAAATTCTATAACTTCATCTAAGATCACTTTTGAAAAAGGAGATGTTGTTCTAGACTACATTTCAACGAATTAGCTAATACACTTTCAATACTGTAATGCCGCGAATTCCAAATAAGACAGAATTCGAGATTTCACAGGATCTTTACTTCACTTCGTACAATTTTACAAGGAATTTAAAACTTTTTCAACAGCATCAGAGTTACAATTACATTTCATTTACATAGCGGAAGAATAAAAATTTACAACATTGATACAATATACAACTTGTACAACTTTATCAAATAAGTCATCGATTGCATCATAATATCTTCATAGCATAACTCATTACCTGCATATCAACCTGTGGGCACGTCAGTCACTTGTAACTGACGAAAGTGTTATACACGGCTATCCTCTCTATGCCGTACATATAACGATCTCATTACTTTAACAAAATCACAACAGATTTGAATGAATAGATAAAGTGTTAAATTAGGACTACACTAAACATGTAAGTGTATGCCATGCCTTAATGCCTAATGCACATATTTTTATACTAAAATGACACTAATGCACACTTGTTCGGATTCTATGCATCCCATACTACATAGGTCCGAGGGCAAGCGCCTACGTACTCCACAATAAAGGGCTCGATCCTTCGCCATGATAACTATCCAGTAATAAGACAGGTTTAGATCATTCCACGAATTTGAATCCCAGCCCCAGTGTCCACCACTGACTGTTATAACAGATCCCACATCGTGCAAATCATCCCACAAGTGACCCTCTAGCCCCAGTATATGTATATACATGGGAGTATGGCAAACTATCCGTCCGACTACTCAAGATCCCGGAGTCCACCGCTGACCTGTCCTCATAGTCCAGGATTTAAATATAAAAGCCCGTCTCCCACGGAGCAACCTCAGTCCACTAACTGGGTCTATAGCCTCGGAGTCCACCACCGACTATATAGAGCACCCCACTTACGTTTGCCCAGGTTTACTATATCTTCACTTATGTGCCTACTTAATTATTTCAAGACATGAATAATTTTCTAAACCTAGAATTAGTTTTACCTTCTACCGGACTTAATCAATATTTATCAAGATGGCTCCATGGCCATATCTCAAAAATCACATCTCAACATCTTTTATTTCAATAGTGCCAGTACACGAGGTCTTACTAACTCTAAATCACAATCTTTTCATGTACGAGATTTCTATGGGTACACATACCCCTTTAACAAACATGTCTTAAAACTTAGATAATTTCATCCTTCAACATATTCACAAATAATCAATTCTTGTCACTATTCATGATCTATTTATTTATTCACATTCATTTTGAACCAACATTCATTTCAAGAATCCAATTTCACTTCATGTATTGTTAGAAAAAATCTAACTTATCACAATGTTTCAATTCACAAAATATTTCTTAAACATGATACAAGTGTAATTTATTCTTAAAAGATCAATTTACAAAAATACTACTTCTCACCACATAATTCTATTCAAAAAAATATTTATTTCTTTTTACACTTCAAAATATACAAGAAGCTATCTCTTAATAAATTTTCATTTCATTTCATATTAATACTAAGGCTTCCTTCTATTTTTAAAAGGCCAATTCATGAAAAAATCAAAAGTGAAATAAAATGAGGCACCTGGGTTTCGAACCCATGCCCTTAGGTCAAATCCGGTCAACACCCAAACCCGACCCAGCTAGCCATTAAGTCAATTGTGGACTCATGTCTTGAATTGAATAAATATCTTTTTTTATATCAATAGTACCGATTCAGATTTTTATTTAGTAAAACAAAATAAAAGTTGACTATCAAGATTCGAACTCAGGACCTTTCATAACAATGCTCTGTATTTCACTGGCTAACCAGTAAGACCAAGTGAATTTTTTGTTTAGAAGTTGCATTAGTGTTCTTTTGTTTATACTATTCTGAATCTAGTTTTTTTTCAAAAAATTCATTCATCCAACGATCCAATCTTTTAGAAATAGTAGATAAACTTTTCTTGTGAGACTGAGATGCCAATACAAAAAAAAAAAAAAAAAACGGGTTCAAACTTATTATTAGAATAAGTCTTCATTTTCTATTAGTTTCTTCTTTCTTTATAAAAATTTGCATTTCTCAACAAAACTCGGAATTGTAGAAATCATGTATAGTTCAAATCCATCATCATACAAATTAAAATTTTGTGCAAAAAAAACCAAGTGTATCTCTAAATCAACCTTGGATATCTCAAGTATTTCTTCATGCGAAAAACTAGTATTTTTAACATATGTCGACGTGTCAAAAATAACATAAATTTATCTTACTCTTTTCTTTCTTCTTTTTAAGCATTACATCTCTAAAACATATGTCACTACAAAAAAATATTTTTCTAACAATTTCTTATACACATTTGACGACCAAGAATTTGCAAACACTCTAACATGGTCCATGTAATTACTTCTCTACTTTTTAATTAGCATGGTAACAATCAATTACTAAGTTTCAACAAAAAAAAATCATTGCATGATATGCTAGCATTTTATCTACACATATCACATTCAATTTTTACTACTCATTAAACAAAATCATTACATGATATGCTAGCATTTTATCCATACATATCACATTCAATTTTTTTACTACTCATTAAACTATTAGCATGGTAACAATTTGTTCACTAACTTTCAACAAGATCATTGTATATTTTGCTGGCATGGATCCTACATATATCTCATTCAACTTATATTACTCTTTTAACTAATTTAGCATGCAAGTTATACTTTAGAAAGCATGAGAACACCCACATTAATTTGGAGAATGAAACTACTAAAGAAAATGACTCCTTCTAGCTCCTAGCTCCACAGGCACTTCCTTGCTCCTAGCAAAGCTTTCTCTTCTAGCAATGACTTCTCCTCCTAGCAACTTCTCCGAGCAAAAAAATTCTCACTCTCTTTCTTTTCTTTCTTTCTTTCTTTCTTTCTTTTCTTTCTTTTCATTTTGAGAATGTTTTTGGTGCAAGAGAAAAGTAGGAAATGGGGGCTCTATTATAGGGTTTTGTGAGGGTCTATAGTGAAAAAATCCCACCCTAATAACTCTCCACTTTCCTAACTCCTAAAACCTTCATCTCTTCATCTTCCCACTCTCCACTAACTCAATCTCCCAACTCTTCTCCTCCCCCTCTCAAAATCGGCCTCTTCCTTGCCCAAAAAATTATCCAAATACATTTGTGTGTGCATGCAAATATGCACAAACAAATATGAACACATTTCTATAACTCTAAATGTGTACAAAAAGTTGTAACTTGTCATGTAATAGTTCAAGTTCAACTTAATTTGTGTTTTTATTAGTGGACTTGCTACATGGGCTCATTACTAATTAATTTATTTAATTATCTTATGGGATCTTCTCCTAATGGGCTAGATTTTAATCTATAGGTCCATGGATCAAAAGAAGGCTAATTAAAAACTTATGCATGTTAAAAATTAGTAAATGAGAACAACAAAATGAGAATAAAATTTTTTACGTGCATCATACGGCTAAAATAAAAATAAATGCATTTTTAATTAAAAAAAATGTGGGGTGTTACAACACTCCTTCCTTAGAATAGTTCCGTCCCCGGAACTACACTTATGAGCGAGAGAAATACCAAGAAGAAATGAAAAAGTTTACAAAAATTTTCAGTGGAAGAGTTCAGGGTGATTGTTCATCATCTTTTCCTTTGATTCTCAAGTGGCCTCCTTAACAAACTGGTTCCTCCAAATGACTTTGACCATGGGTATCGTCTTGTTCCTCAAGTCCTTTTCTCGATGATCCACGATCTCGACAGGATGCTCAGCATAGCTCAAATCCAGTTGTAGACCTTCTGGCACTTCTGGCAAATGATGACTCGAGTCAGGAACATAACCTCTCAGCATGGACACATGAAAATCATTGTGTACTTAGGCCAACTCGTCTGGTAGTTCTAACCAATAAGCTGTCTTTCCAATTCTCTTCAATATCTTGTAGGGTCCAATATATCTCGGGGCTAATTTTCCTCCCCTTCCGAACCGAATCACCCCTTTAGTCGGAGACACCTTTACAAAGACATAGTCACCTTTGTCAAATTCCAGGTCTCTCCTTCTGTTGTCGATGTAACTTTTTTGCTTGCTCTGTGCGTCGACCAATCTCTTCCTGATCAGCTCGATCTTTTCCGAGGTCTGTTGCACAATTTCTGGTCCATATAGCTGCCTTTCTCCCATTTCATACCAACAAACCGGAGTCCTGCATTTCCTTCCATATAGAGCTTCATATGGCGCCATTCTAATGCTTGCCTAAAAGCTGTTGTTGTAGGTAAATTCCACAAGAGCTAAATGCCTCTCCTAGCTGCCACTGAAATCCAACACACAACACCTTAACATATCTTCCAGCACCCTGTTGACTCTCTTAGTCTGCCCATCAGTTTGAGGGTGAAAAGCAGTACTGAAATCAGTCTTTGTCTCCAAAGCTGCTTGAAGACTTCTCCAGAAATGCGAAGTGAAACGTGCATCTCGATCGGATACTATTGATAGTGGAACTCCATGTAGCTTCAAATTCTCATCCACATACATTTCTTCCAGCTTCTCTATTGACCAAGTGAGCTTCATAGCTAAAAAGTGAGCCGATTTGGTGAGTCGGTCCACTATCACCCAAATTGTATCATTGCCTTTGGAACTCTTGGGTAACCCTGTGATGAAATATATGAGGATACAGTCCCACTTCCATTCTGGGATGGGTAAGGGCTGCAACAAACTGCCGGGCTTCTGATTTTCTGCCTTGACCTGCTGACAAATTGCACACTTGGCAACAAATTCGGCTACCTCTCGCTTCATCCCTGGCCACCAGAATTATAGCTTTATATCCTTATACATCTTGGTACTAACTGGATGTACTGATAACAAGGTAGCATGTGCCTTCTGAAGAATGCTTTCTTTCAGTTTTGCTAGATCTGGCACATACAACCGCTCGCCATACCACAACACTGCATCTTTCACCTGGAACTCTGAGAATCTGCCAATACCATCTTTCTCTATCATCTTCTGGATCTCTGGATCTACCTTTTGACCATTAATAATTCTGTCTCTTAAAGTGGGTTAAATCCTCATTTGAGATAAGGAAGCTTCCACACCTTGTAAGACCACTTCAATCCCTGCTCGATCAAGTTCTTCTGCAAATTCCTTCTGAGTTGTGATCAGCTGAAACAAACTGCATTTTCTGCTGAGCGCATCTGCCACCAAATTTGCCTTGCCTGGATGGTATTTGATTTCTGGTCGGATATCTTCCAATACTTCTAACCATCTCCTCTGCCTCAAATTTAGGTCCCTTTGCTGATAAATATATTTCAGGCTCTTCTGATCCGTGTACATGTTGATATTCTCTCCGTACACGTAATGCCTCCATTGCTTCAAAGCAAAGATGATTGCTTCAAAGCTTCAAATTCTTTTCATGAGGTCTCAGCTGCCTAGACTCATAAGCAATTACCTTTCCTTCCTGCATCAGCACACAACCCAATCCGCAATGGAAAGCATCACTGTACATATCATAGTCGACTCCTGTTCTTGGCAACGCCAAAATGGGAGCGGTAGTCAACCTTTCCTTTAACTCTTGGAAACTTGCTTCACATTTATCCGTCCATTTGAAATTCACATTCTTCTTTGTGAGCCCTGTGAGTGGCACAGCAAGCTGGGCGTAACCCTGAATGAAACTTCTGTAATATCCAGTCAAGCTCAGAAAGCTCCTGATCTCCTTCACTGTGGTCGGTCTTGTCATTCTTTCACAGCTTCAACTTTTTGCGGGTCAGTAGCTACTCCCTCCTTAGAAAGGATGTGACCCAGGAAGGCGACTTCGATTTTCCAGAAGTCACACTTGGATAACTTCGCATATAGCTGATGCTCCTGAAGCTTCTTCAGAACCTCTGTTAAGTGCTCGACATGCTCCTTCTCTGTCATGGAATAGACCAATATGTCGTCAATGAATACAACGACAAAAGAATCGATGAAAGGCTGCAAAACTCTATTCATCATGTCCATAAAAATAGCCGGTGCATTTGTGACTCTAAATGGCATGACTAGAAACTCATAGTGACCATACCTGGTTCGGAAAGCCGTCTTGTGCATGTCTTCTTCTTTCACTCGGACTTGATGATATCCTGACCGTAGATCTATCTTGGAAAAGACTGCTGCTCCCTGTAGACGGTCGAACAAGTCATCTAGTCGAGGAATGGGATACTTGTTCTGTATAGTAACATTGTTCAACTCTCTATAGTCGATACACATCCTCATTGATCCATCATTCCTCTTCACTAAAAGAACTGGGGCTCCCTACGGTGATGCACTTGGCCTGATGTATCCTTTACTCAACAATTCTTCGATCTATTTCTTGATCTCATCTTGTTCAACGGTGCCATTCTGTATGGTGCCTTGGAAATAGGTGCACTTCCTGATTGAATAGTAATGCTGAACTCTACATCTCGATGAGGGGAAGCCCTGGTAGATCATCAAGAAATATAGCTGGGAAATCTCGGACAACTGGGATCTGCTTCACTTCTGCTGGAACTTTCTGCTCTGATAAAGCTGCTACCATCTGCTTACACTTTCTTTTACCTTAGAATGTAATAGTTGGTCCCCCTGGAGCCTTCACCACAACCTCTTTGCTCTTGCATTCAATGGTGGCACTGTATACTGACATCCAGCCTATGCCAATAATGACGTCAACTCCAAGGACTGCCAATTCAATGAGGTCGATGCCTAAGAGCTTGCCTCCAATTTCAAGATCACACCCTACATAGTCTCGATCGGTTGTCAAGTTCTCTCCTGACGGAGTTGCCACAGATAAAACCTTGCCAGGAAATATTTTTGGTTCAACTCCCAATCTTTTTGCAAATGAAGGTGACACAAAAGTGTGCGAAGATCCCGTATCAAATAACACAAGCTTTTATTCCATTTATTAAAATGTTTCATGTTACATATGAGTGCTATCATTACATAACATTTTATTACACAAATGGAAAAAGTAACAAATCAACTAAGCTTCATCCTCCATACCAGTGATCGCATGGTCCACATCATCTGCATCTGCTTCCGTCAAGGCGAACACCCGCCCTTGCTTGAATTGCTTCTGCCCTGGGTTGGACTGCGGCCTACTCGGCCCTCCCCATTGAAGTTGAGGGCACGCTGACTGGAAATGGTCATCCTTACCACACAGAAAGCAAGTCCTGATCGGCTGCGGCTAGGTGCACCCAGAAGATATGTGGCCTGATTCTCCACATTTGTAGCAAGTGGGTACCCTTCCTACCATGGCAATAGCATTAACGCTTATTGGCTTGAAGCGCTGTGCCGGGGGCTGACTTTTGTAGTTGCTTGGTCCTGCAGGCCTCTTGCCCATATTCCAATTGTTCCGCTTGACTTGCATAGCCTGGAACTGGTTCATGTCAGACTCAGTTGTAGCGGCCCTTCTGACTAGCTTCTCGAATCTCCGAATGCCCAAAGTTATCATCGTGGATCTTAGACTTGGCCTCAGTCCTGCTCAAATTTGCGCGCCTTCTTGGCTTCATCTTGTACCATCTCAGGTGCGTACCTAGAGAGCTGGTTAAACTTGGTTTCGTACTTCTGCACTGTCATACTGCCCTGTTGTAAGCCCAAGAATTCCATGGCCTTCTTTTCTTGGACGTCCAGTGAAAAATAATGACTCCTGAATTCTTCAAGGAATTCTTCCCATGTGAGTTGTACGTTGTCCAAGTTCCTCTTCAATGATTGCCACCACACACTTGCATCCTTTTCTAGTTGAATAGTAGCCAGCTTCTGGGGTTTCCAGTACCTCGAAGACTGTTTCGATTTGCCTAACCTAGTCATCAGCAACATCTGGATTAGTCTGACCCTCAAATACCGGTGGCTTCATTCTTTTGAACGACTCGACCAGCTTGATGACTTCGGGTACATGCATAACCGGCCCTGGTCCTCTGTTCTCAGGAATATTGGCAATGAGAGCATTTAGGGTTTGGTACACCCGAGCTAGTTCTGTTTCCAAGTCTAGCCCATTCTCCCTACTATACCCTTTGTCATTTCCGATTCTTTATGCCATTTCTGAGTCATAAGATTCATCATTAATCATCACAACAAAATTTTATTCATTCCAAAATTTAAACTCTTTATTCAGAAAGAAAAAACTTTTGTTTCAATACACCCATTACATCTTGAATAAAAGACATCCTAGATTTTACGATTTCTCTTGGCTTCTCTGAACTCTTCCCGTAGTTCTCGGATTTCCTTCTGCATATCTTCAAATTTCTGCTGTCGCTCTTCCTTGTCCCAGCGAGTGATGTTGTCCAACTTGGCAAAATGTCAATAATTCACGAGTTGGACCTTCTCAAGCTCGCATGCTTGAAAGTTCAGTTCCCGGATGCGCTCTTTGTCCTGTGCTTGTTGTAACTCCAACTGGTTAACTCTCCACTTTTGTGCGTCCAGTTCCCATCGAAGAGAAGTAACAAGGTCATTTGGGTTATTTGGGACGAGTTCTTCGTCTGGGGAGTCTTCGAGAAGATCAGGCGGAGGTGGAGTAATCTCTCTGGACTCGGGAAATTCTTCTTCTATCTCGAATGGTTCTTCTTCTTCCTCCTCCTTGGGTTCTTCTTCTGGGTCCTCTTCTTCATCTTCCAATGGTTCTTCCTCCTCGTCCTCAGGGTGGACAAACCAAGGAGCCTCATTCTGGTGATCATACTAATTGTCCATCTTATAGGGAAAAAGAGGATAAAAATGTCATCTCATAGAGCAACGCAAACATAATTTTAAATTTCTATAATTTGAAACTCACACGCTAGT
Organism: Hemerocallis citrina; assembly: GCA_017893485.1. NCBI lineage: Eukaryota > Viridiplantae > Streptophyta > Magnoliopsida > Asparagales > Asphodelaceae > Hemerocallis > Hemerocallis citrina. The sequence continues at coordinate 93,424,868 of CM030364.1, read as the reverse complement.
GTCCACTCTAGGGGTTCCTTATAAACTTGTACGACTTGTGAAGCCTGCTCTGATACTATCTGTAATGCCTCGAATTCCAAATAAGACCGAATTCGAGATTTCACAGGATCTTTACTTCACTTCGTACAATTTTACAAGGAATTTAAAACTTTTTCAACAACATCAGAGTCACAATTACATTTCATTTACACAATGGAAGAATAAAAATTTACAACATTGATACAATATACAACTTATACAACTTCATCAAATAAGTCATCGATTGCATCATAATATCTTCATAGCATAGTCCATTACCTACATATCAACCTGTGGGCACGTCAGTCACTTGTAACTGAAGAAAGTGTTATAATTGGCTATCCTCTCTATACCATACATATAACGATCTCATTACTTTAACAAAATCACAACAGATTTGAATGAATAAATAAAGTGTGAAATTGTGACTACGCTAAACATGTAAGTGTATGTCATGCCTTAATGCCTAATGCACACATTTTTATACTAAAATGACACTAATGCACAGTATTTCGGTATCTATGCATCTCATACTACACAGGTCCGAGGGCAGGCGCCTACGTACTCCACAATAAAGGACTCGATCCCTCGCCATGATAACTACCCAGTAATAAGACAAGATTTAGATCATTCCACGAATTTGAATCCCAGCCCCGGAGTCCACCGCTAATTGTTATAACAGATCCCACATCGTGCGAATCATCCCGCAAGTGATCCTCTAGCCCCGGTATACGTATATACATGGGAGTATGGCAAACTATCCGCCCGACTACTCAAGATCCCAGAGTCCACCGCTGACCCGTCCTCATAGTCCCAGATTTAAATATAAAAGCCCGTCTCCCACGGAGCAACCTCGGTCCACCAACTGGGTCTATAGCCTCGGAGTCCACCGCCAACTATATAGAGCACCCCACTTACGTTTGCCCAGGTTTACTACATCTTCACTTATGTGCCTACTTAATTATTTCAAGACATGAATAATTTTCCAAACCTAGAATTATTTTTACCTTCTATCGGACTTAATCAATATTTATCAAGATGGCTCCATGGCCATATCTCAAAAATCACATCTCAACATCTTTTATTTCAATATTGCCGGTACACGAGGTCTTACTAACTCTAAATCACAATCTTTTCTTGTACGAGATTTCTATGAGTACACATAACCCTTTAACAAACATGTCTTAAAACTTAGATAATTTCATCCTTCAACTTATTCACAAATAATCAATTCTTGACACTATTCATGATCTATTTATTTATTCACATTCTTTTTGAACCAACATTCATTTCAAGAATCCAATTTCACTACATGAATTGTTACAACAAATCTAAGTTATCACAATGTTTCAATTCACAAAATATTTCTTAAACATGATACAAGTGTAATTTATTCTTAAAAGATCAATTTACAAAAACACTACTTCTCACCACATAATTCTATTCTAAAAAATATTTTATTTATTTTTACACTTCAAAATATACAATAAGCTATCTCTTAATAAATTTTCATTTCATTTCATACTAATACTAAGGCTTCCTTCTATTTTTAAAAGGCCAATTCATGAAAAAATCAAAAGTGAAATAAAATGAGGAACCTGGGTTTCGAACCCATGCTCTTAGGTCGAATTTGGTCAACACCCAAACCCGGCCCAGCTAGCCATTAAGTCCATTGTGGAATCGTGTCTTGAATTGGTTAAATATCATTTTTATATCAATAGTACCGATTCATATTTTTATTTAGTAAAACAAAATAAAAGTTGACTGTCAAGATTCAAACTCAGGACCTCTCATAACAATGCTCTGTATTTCACTGGCTAACCAGTAAGACCAAGTGAATTTTCTGTTTAGAAGTTGCATTAGTGTTCTTTTGTTTATACTATTCTGAACCTAGTTCTTTTTCGAAAAAATTCATTCATCCAACGATCCAATCTTTCAGAAATAGTAGATAAACTTTTCATGTGGAACTGAGATGAATCCAATACAAAAAAAACGAGTTCAAACTTATTATTAGAATAAGTCTTCATTTTCTATTAGTTTCTTCTTTCCTTATAAAAATTTGCATTTCTCAACAAAACTCGAAATTGTAGAAATCATGTATAGTTCAAATCCATCATCATACAAATTAAAATTTTGTGCAAAAAAAAATCAAGTGTATCTCTAAATCAACCTTGGATATCTCAAGTATTTCTTCATGCAAAAAACTAGTATTTTTAATATATGTCGAAGTGTCAAAAATAACATAAATTTATCTTACTCTTTTCATTCTTCTTTTTAAGCATTACATCTCTAAAACATATGTCACCATAAAAAAATATTTTTCTAACAATTTCTTATACACATTTGACAACCAAGAATTTGCAAACACTCTAACATGGTCCATGTGATTACTTCTCTACTTTTTAATTAGCACGGTAACAATCAATTACTAAGTTTCAACAAAAAAAAAATCATTGCATGTTATGCTAGCATTTTATCTACACATATCACATTCAATTTTTACTACTCATTAAACAAAATCATTACATGATATGCTAGCATTTTATCCATGCATATCTCATTCAATTTTTTTACTACTCATTAAACTATTAGCATGGTAACAATTTGTTCACTAACTTTCAACAAGATCATTGTATATTTTGCTAGCATGGATCCTACATATATCTCATTCAACTTATATTACTCTTTTAACTAATTTAGCATGCAAGTTCTACTTTAGAAAGCATGTGAACACCCACCTTAATTTGGAGAATGAAACTACTAAAGAAAAGGACGCCTTCTAGCTCCTAGCTCCACAAGTACTTCCTTGCTCCTAGCAAAGCTTCCTCCCCTAGCAATGGCTTCTCCTCCTAGCAACTCCTCCAAGCAAAAGAACTCTCACTCTCTTTCTTTCTTTCGTTTCTTTCTTTTGATTTTGAGAATGTTTTTGGTGCAAGAGAAAAGTAGGAAACGGGGGCTCTATTTATGGGGTTTTGTGAGAGTCTAAAGTGCAAAAATCCTACCCTAATAACTTTTCAAATTTATTTTACAACTCTCCACTTTCCTAACTCCTAAAACCTCCATCTCTTCATCTCCCCACTCTCCACTAACTCAACCTCCCAACTCTCCTCCTCCCCCTCTCAAAACCGGCCTCCCCCTTGCCCAAAAAATGGTCCAAATACATTTGTGTGTGCATGCACACATGCTCAAACAAATATGAACACATTTCTATAACTCTAAATGTGTACAAAAAGTTGTAACTTGTCATGTAATAGTCCAAGTTCAACTTAATTTGTGTCTTTATTAGTGGGCTTACTACATGAGCTCATTACTAATTAATTTATTTAATTATCTAGTGGACTCTTTTCCTGATGGGCTAGATTTTAATCTATATGTCCATGGATCAAAGGAAGGCTAATTAAAAACTTATGCATGCTAAAAATTTGTAAATAAGAACAACAAAATGAGAATAAAAATTTTCACGTGCATCATACGTGCAAAAATATAAAAAAGCATTTTTAATTAAAAATAAACTGTGGGGTGTTACAAATACCATTAAAAGAAAAATGACATTGATTTTTTTTTTGCATTATTTTCTATGCATGGTTTTCTATATCTATTGATCGGTCGACTGCTTTGTTGACTACTTCCTCATAAGTGGTTCGGTCGACCGTCCTATACTCTGTATTTTTTTATATATCTGTTTGATCAAAAGCGGACCGGTCGACTGCACGGTCGACCGTCCTGCCCTCTGCCTGATTCGATACAGTTGAATCCCCTCTTATTTTTGGTTGCGGTCGACTGAATCCTTGAACTTGTCGACTCACCCTATCGGCTAATTAGATCCTAAAACATTTCTTTCCTTTTATGACAAGTGGGGACCATGTTTCTAACATAAATACCATCTTCTCTTTTTTCTCCAGTCTCCACAAAAAAAACCCCTAAACTCTTTTCTCCCAAACCCATCAAAAATTTTCAGATTCTCTCATGACTTTCTCTTCAGTTTTTCTTTGGGCGCTCTCTCTCTTTCTCTCATGGCTTCTCACAGTTCTTCCTCCTTTCACAAATCTAAGGGCAAGAAAGTTGTTGCCATTAAATCTGTCAGTAAAGAAGGAATCATGTTTAGAAATGCAAACTGTGTAGATGTTTATTTTTCCACACTTTATTCTGCTCTGGTTATTTGCTAACCGTGAAATAAATCTTGAAACCTTGGGTGGGCAATTTAATCGAATGGTTAGGATTATTAGTGATTTTGGGTGGGAAAATTATCTCACTACACCAAGTACCCACTCTGAGTCGTTAACTCGTCAATTTTAAGCTAATCTTGAGGGTATCCAAGACAATGATCTTACTCTTTCTTCAATTATTTTTGTGAAACGGGTTAAAATTACTCCTAATTACCTTCGCACGTGATATGCGTTGCCCGAAGGAGAATTTGATGCTTATCATATTGACTTTAACACATTCGACTACAAACCGGGTCATGACAAGTTTACCGTTAAATCCATGATTGTTAAATATGAGTTTCTTCATATCCCTCGTCCCACTCCCACAAATTTTACCAATGTTGTACGTGTCTTAAATAAAATTGTCAATGCCAACATTTGGCCTAAAAAGAATGATAGGACTGAAATTCGGGTGGATCAATCATTCATAATTTTCCACATTCTAGGCGAATATAAATTCGATCTTGCTACATTCATCATTCAGACAATAAATTTTGCCACCACTCGTAACCGTGGTCCACCTTTCAGCTCTCTTATTTATAATCTCACTTTTGATTTCTGCATTGATGTTGGGAACATTCTCCTTAGCAAAATTCTCATGCCAATCATTCCCCAACAAATGGGTATTGATGTGCCATTCACACAATGTGCACACCGTCGTCAAGCGCAACAAGACATCAAGCTGAGCAACCCTAACAAGCACCTTCCTCCTCTCGTCGCAAGAATGATACTCCTCCATCCACCTCATCTATGTTTGTGACTCTTGAACAATTTGCCGCCCATCAAAAGCAAGTCTAAATTACTATGTCAACACCATCAAGTACTTGCAAGACAAAGAAGATTGGGAACTTCTTCCTCCTCCTTATGATGAGGAGGAGAACGATGATGAAGAAGATGAAGATGAAGATGATGATGATGGTGACGATGATGACAATGATGCTCAGGAATTATTTATTAGGATGCTGCTCTTGTATGGGATTCCTCTATGTTTGCTTCAATGTAAATCTTCTTTAAATGTACTTTGTAAATATTTCTATCAACTTGAAATTGAATGCTCATCATGTCAACTTGAATGTCTCTTGATACATCTTCCATTTATCTATGTGTAGTGCTATCCATTATTATTTTTCTGTTTGTATGCATGGTCGACTGTGCGGTCGAAGACTTCTCTCTTTGCTTTGCTTACAGTCAAAACTACTTGTGTTACATCTTTTTTACCGGTCGACCGGTCCCCTCTAGTTTTTTCTTACAGTCGAACACACGCATGTTCAGTTTTCTTCGGTCGAATGTGCGGTCGACCGTCCCACTCGATGTTTTTTACAATCGCACATAATTTCTCATCGGTCGACTGTGCGATTGACTAGTCTCTATTTTGGGATTTCTGACAGTTGTATTTTGTATCTTTTGGTGTGTTCCAAAAAGCGGGAGAATTTTTTTCGTAGAATTTGAAATATGTTTTACATAGAACTTGAAATCTATTTTATGTTATTTTAACTTAAGACTTTGAACCTTTGAATATATGTCTCTCTTATGTATTGCCAAAATCTCAAATCTACGATACCATGTAGAGCTCTCACTGTATATCAAAGAGTTTCGCGATCAACAACATCATATAATTAGATTTTTCTTTGGTTTTCAAAAATTTAATATTCCCCAAAAATTACTTGACTCTCAAAATATATGTAAGCATGTTTTCAAACAAGTTTTGGTCTTTACATATAGGTTGCATCTTGAACACACATTTATTAAATTGGTCTTTACATATAGGTCATATCATGAACACACATTTATCAAAATCTTACCAAGCATGAATTTAGGGGGGTATTGGATTTAAGGGGAGCAATTGAATCTCTTCTAATTTTTTTAAAGTATGATTATATTAAAAACCAAAGTACCCCCCTAACGTTTTTCCTGAGTACAAAATGTCCATACAACGTCTGAAAAAATACATTATACCCATTCATCCGTTAACTTAACCCATTCCGTTAACTTTGAATTATTAAATTACATTTCTACCCTTAGCCTTTCATATCTCCATCTCTTTTTTCCTTTTCCCTTTTCTTCATTCTCAAACATTAAAAAAAACCAAATCTCAATCTCATTGGCAAGATGATGAGATTAACACATTATCTATTGAAATTTAAACTGAATAATTCATGATGATAATTCTCCAGTTAGCAATTACTTCTGGTTGAGAGAAAATTGTGAATACCATACTATTTAACATATTAATGTGAATCAGCGAAAGACACATAGAGATATCCCCTTCACATTAAGAAGAAAAAAAAAGTTTTTCTTGACACTGCAGTAACTTTAGATTTTTTTCTATTTTTGATTGTTAGGAAGATGTATTTTCTTTGTTTGTGTATCAGATTATCAATTATCAAATTTAGCCGCTCATGTAGGAACGAGGTTCAAATCTATGAGTCTGTTTGATGCCTTAAACAATAAATGTGTAGGTGCAGCTCTACAACTCAATTTAACACAGAAGGTTGCATCAAATCTTTCACAAATGCACTCACTTATTGGTTGCATTTTTCTCCTCTTCATTTTTAAAGATTCAGCTGTGATATTTGGAGAACGTTTTCTTAACTTTCTAAATCAAGATGCGATTGATGCTTTCATTATTAACATACTTGCTGATCCAAAAGAGGTAAAATAGATACCAAGTGAGAGAGGGACAAATAGCACTCTCATCATCTTGCCAATGAGATTGAGATATGGTTTTGTTTACCAATGAGATTCAGATTTGGTTTTGTTTAATTTTGAGAATGAAAAAAATGGAGAAAAGAAAAAGAGATTGAGATATGAAAGGGTAAGGGTAGAAATGTAATCTAATAATTCAAAGTTAACGGAATGAGTTAAGTTAACAGATGAATGGGTATAATGTATTTTTTCAAATGTTGTATGGGCATTTTGTACTCAGGCCAAACATTGGGGGGGGGGGGGGGGGAGGGGGGGGGGGGTACTTTGGTTTTTACCATTTTAAATTCTAAGGTATGTTTTGTTTAGAGCAAAAGGGGGAGATTGTTGACCTTAAGCTTGGCATGCACAAAACGTATCATCTACAACTAATATTTTCAGTTGAGATTTACAGGATCTATAGAAAAAGGAAAACCAAAAGAAAAGATTCAAAAATGATTGGAAATCAAGCAAAAGAGGTATGAACCCAAAAATCAATGAAGATTGCACACAAAAAACATGTGCTTCAAATCATCAAGAAAACCAACCAAAATAGATAATTTATTTCTATTTATGTGAGGAGAATATATGTAAAGTAATGTTGATTGATAAATTAGTTTTGGAAAGAATATAAAGTGAAATCTCTAAATAAAAGTTGAATCTGCACGACAGCAGTCGACCGCACGAAATGACGGTCGACTGACACAACCGTCGACCGATCATTTTTGTGAAAAAGATGAATCAGTTGACCGGCCATCCCTCGACTTTCGAGTAAAAAGGTGAACGGTCGACTGGTCATCATTGTGGTCGACCGTCCAAGTACAGATTTGACTATTTTGAAAATATCTTTTCATTTTCAGAAAGATACATTTTCTCACTCTATATATTGAGGTGAATTCACAGTGAGGTGAATTCACAGTGTATTCTTCATCCCTTGCTATCATAACTCTTCTGAATTTATCATTCAATCAACATTCCGAGTGTGAGAGATTTTATTGTCTTATTCTGTCAAGGTCTTTTTAGATCTTAAGAGTTTTTCTTTCTTCCACTTCGGTGAGTTTCGAGACTTATTTGTAGAAGTCCTGCCGGTGTAATAAGTCTATCGGCCTAAATTCCGAGAATCACTGTACAAGGATTTAAAGTATAGTGGAACGCTTGTGGCGGTGAATTGCTACAAGTAGGTGGTGTGGACGTAGGTCTGGGGGTCGAACCACGTTATATCGTTGTGACTTACTCGTTGCTCTGTTTGCTTTCTCTTACTCTATCTTTTTACTTTACACATTTCATTTGAATTTTTTATAATCTCCGCACAATCACCCTATTCATCCCTAAAGTGATTTACAGGAAAGTGAAATACAAGCTTTGGAATCTTTTTTTTTTTGAAGGAAGAGGTGGAGTATGGCCATCCTGTTTCATTAACAAGGTGTTAATAAAACAAACTCAGAGTACTGAGCCAAGTACATAGACTTACAATACATGAAAGAAAATATAAATCCTCCCTGAGCATGGGGGGGGGGGGGGAGGGACCAAAAAGGACAGTCCATACAAACATACCTCCAACAAAAGTACAACTAAGCATCTATTTCTCCCCAACAAGACCCTGGGGTGGTGGGCATCAAAGAACAGCAGTAAGAAGCCCGAAGAACAGAACAGCCTTGTCCCTCAGTCGAGTGTCGGCCCGATCTCGACTTCTTCGTCGTCGTACTCCTCCACCTGGAAGATGCTGACAATCCTCCCTCGCGGCCCTGTTGCAGCGGCAATAGTGGAAAAAGAGATAAGATGCATAATGTGAGTTAAATTACCAGTAATACTATTACTAGTCCCACGAAAGTAACAGTTATTCCTATCTAGCCAAAGGACCCAGGTCGTAGCGGCGATGGCGATATACCAGGCTTCTCTCATAGCTCGTCTCCCATAGCAAACTTATAGCTGACCCACAGCTCCTCATACATACTGGGGTACTCACTTGTGCCCAGGGCACTGAGTACCTTAGTAAGGACCGCTTTGCTCCTGGGGCACTCTAGGAAAAGATGGCCCTTGCCGCTTTGCTCCTATTGCTGATTTCGGGTGTGGGAGCAAACAGACAAATTTGTAAGTTGTTTGAGGAAAACAGTAAAGTGAACCTTTTGACTCTGCCCAAGTGTTGATTCATTCCTTGCCGCTGCCACGAACCTGCACAAAGTTTGATACACTGGATGGATTTCGGCGACGAACCCTCCGACGCTCTTGTCAATAACTAGGGAGATTAAAGAAAGAGCTTTAGGTAGGCAAAGATTCATTACCTTGTAATGGTCGGGGAAGAGGGGTATTTATAGTTGCCTTAGGGATCTATTTCGAGAAAAGAACAAATCTCTACTTTCCGGTGTGGATGGATAGAAATGGTTAAGACCACCTCTTATGGATAATTACGAATCTGAATCCCTTTTTATCCTTCTGAACTGGTTTGTAACAGATTGGTACCCGTATCCACTATGACAGTTCCGTTCATGGGTTATTGGGCTTTGAGGAAGAGGCACAGTTCCCATTTCGGACTCGTTTGTAGGTGGAAATACCGTTTTACCCCTGAAAGCTTTAAAATTCGTACCCGATTTGAACGGTCCCAATTTAGTCGTATTTTTAGCCATATCACGAGCCCCCCACTCCTAAAGAATGTGTTTTTAAGCCTTTAGGGAGTAGTTTTACTGTTTCAATGGCGTACGGGACTTTATCGGAGTTCTAAAAAGGGGTTTGGGTCTTGCTCGAGGTATGACGGTGCTGAGTTGGGCGTGCAAAGTGCCCAGAATGATTCTTGGATTATCGTGTATTTTCCCTAATTTTTTTCTAATTTTTAAATTATTTTTCAGATTTTTTATTCAATTTCGCGAAGTGGTAATCTCTTTCCAAAAAGTACTAATTAAGTGTTCTAATTAATAATTATATATCCAGGGGCTGAAAAATATTTCCCAAAATTTATAATCATTTTTTAGAATTTTTAATTAATTTTTTGGAATTTTTAATCATTTTTCGCAAATTTTAAAATAATTAATCCGATTTATAATTAAAATAGAGGGATTAATCAGGGGAATTATGACGTGGGTCGATCTGGGACATCCATCGTGTTGCTGGCGTGAATTTCTAAGCAATCTGAGGGTGGATCAGCGCTTTGATGACGTGGCTTGATCTGGGTGGTCAGATCAGGGCGCGCATCGGGAGGCAATTTTCCGCCAATGGGGGTCGGTGATAAGAGCGCTCAGCACCCGTTGCCGAAGTCCAAGGGCGCGATACGTGGCTCGTGAATCGTTGAACGTTGACCAGTCAGCGCATTTTCTCGCGTTTGGACGTCATTGGCAAGAGTGCTCGGTACACATTGCCGAATTCTCGAAGGATTTTTTCTTGCATTTGGACATCGGTGGCAAGAGTGCTCGGCACAGGTTGCTTAAGTCCAGGAGAATTTTTTCTCACATTTGGACGTCGGTGGCAAGAGTGCTTGGCACAGGTTGTCGAAGTCCAGAAGAATTTTTTTCTCGCATTTGGACGTCAGTGGCAAGAGTGCTCAACATAGGTTGCCAAAGTCCAGGAGAATTTTTCTCGCATTTGGACGTCAGTGGCAAGAATGCTCGACAAAGGTTGCCGAAGTCCAGGAGAATTTTTTCTCGCATTTGAACGTCGGTGGCAAGAGTGCTCGGCACAGGTTGCCGAAGTCCAGGAGAATTTTTTTCTCGCATTTGGACATCGATGGCAAGATTGCTCAGCACACATTGCTGAAGTCTAGGAGGATTTTTTTCTCCCGTATGGATTTCAGTGGCAAGAGTGCTCGACACACGTTGCTAATGTGCAGGAGAATTTTTTTTCGCATTTGGACGTCGGTGGCAAGAGTGTTCGGCACACGTTTTCGAAGTCCAGGAGGATTTTTTTTCACGTTTGGACGTCGGTGGCAAGAGTGCTCGGCACACGTTGCCGAAGTTTAGGAGGATTTTTTCTCCCATTTGGATGTCGGTGGCAAGAGTGTTCGGCACACATTGCCAAAGTCCAGGAGAATGACATGTGGCACGCTGACCATTTGACCGTTGCCCAGTCAAAGGTCTGTTGAGTTTTCCCTATTTTGTCGTCTTGCGGTAAATGGGTCGGGCCTTTGCGCTTCTAGAGGACTTTTAGTCTCGATTAATGTGCCTTTCTCTATAAAACTCCACCCCCTTCTCATTTGCTCACTCTCTAGTTTTTTACTCAGGCAATTTTTCTTCTCTTACTAGAGCTTCAGGCGAGAATTCTCTTCTTCCGGCGATCTTTTCTGGCAGTCAATTGTCAAATCAAGGTAATTTCATACTTAGTTTATTTTTTGGAAAATATTTAGCGTTCCTCCAAGGTAGGAGACCTCCCCTACTCTTGCTCATGAGCCGACCTCGAGCCGAGTTCCTCTAATCGACGAAGGCAAAGCCGTGGTAGGGTCTTCTTCAGTTGTAGTGGAGACCGTGGTTGAGAGTCAGCGGAGGATGGGGGAGTTCGGCAGACTGCCCGGGGTGCTAACCAGACTTCAGAGGGTTCGGGACCTTTTGGGCGAACAGGCCGAGCGTATCATGTACGGCATGGGACGGAGCTTCGAGGAATGCCGCCAGAGAGACCTCGGAGGTCGACGAGATGATCTCCATACTCAACAAGGTGGATCTGGCATCGATTCGGGAGTGTTTTCAGATCGCAGAAGAGTTCGACCTGATGTTGCCTGGGCCCGGAGTTATGGCCAATTCTCCAATGCCAGTGGACAAGTGCTTCTGGCTGGTCGATGCCTTCATAGCCGAGGCGCGGCTCCCTCTTCATCCCTTCATCGTCGAGGTGTTGCGATGGTTTAAGATCAGCCCAGTCCAGTACAAGCTGAATGTGTAAAGGCTGATCAACAGTTCATCCTTCACTATCAGGCGGTAGGGCTCGAGTCGGAGTTGAGGGTGCTGCGAACCGTATACTGGGTTCATCAACAACATAAGTCGGAGATCAGGTTTTACTTGGCTCCGAGGCATGGCGCCAAGCTCGTCAGCTGCCCCGACTCGATAAAGCATTGGAGGGACAAGTACTTCCTTGCCCGGAGTCGAGAGCCGTAGGTCATCCCGACGACTTGAGTCGAAGAAGTCTCGAGGAGGGTGAAGGAGAGTCCGGTGCTCAACCCTGATGAAGATGAGATGGTTCAGACGCTACTCGATCGGCCAAAGTTTGATTGAAGGGACCTGACCGAGGAGGTGCTCTTCAGGGGAGGTCTCAGCCATATAAACCCTAGTATGCGGTTTATTTTTAGCTTCGCATTCCGCTTCTTTTCGAGTCTGGCCTAACTCGTACTTAACTCTTTTTTGTTGTTGTAGATGCTATGGACTTCGAGGACATGTTGGCGCAGCGCAAAGCCTTGGGCAGCAAGGCCCCGAGGAAGAGGAAGAGAGTGGCCTCCAAGGTATCCTCCCCGAGGGTGAAGACAGTCGCCGCTGCTGTGGAGCAGGCGGCGGTGCAGGCCGCAGTTGTTCAGCGATCGTCGACCCCCGCAGTGACGTCGGCTTCTACAGGGGCAAGGGCCTTCCCCTTAGCAGAAGCCTTGGGTTTGGAGGCCCCACCGTTGATGGCCGAGGCCAAGGTGTTCCTGACCGAGGAGCACAAGAAGATCTTCGTCCCGGACTGGCAGGTCCGCAAACTCGACGGTTTCTTGGGGACTCGTCGTCTAGCATGCAAGCCATTCGGCACCTTGCTATGCCGAAGGACAGGGTAGCCATGGACACCGACAGCGTTGGAGACGACGTGCTCGAGATCGCACGAGCGACGGTATCAATATGTATTATTGACTTGTGGATTTCAACTTTTATAAACTGTTCTTTCTGAGTTCGTCATGGTTCTCCACCTCTCTTTTTGCAGATAACTTGCCACTTCGGTCATCTGATGGAAAAGATGACCGAATTAGAGAAGGATCTGAAGCAAGAGATCGACCGAGCTCGGGCAGAGATGCCTCGAATTACCAAAGACCTCGAGCAGTTGAGGGTCGAAGCCGAGGCGAAGGCTGCAAGGTCAGAGTACCTCGAAAGTGTTGTGGGGAAGCTCGAAGCCGACACCGCTCTGTTGCTCCAACAAAAAGAGTTGGCAGCGAAGGACAAAGAATGAGCCGTTGCCGCCGCTAGGGCATCCGCAGCTATGGAGGCCGAGGCCGAAGCGATGGAGAGAGTGAAAGGGTACCTCACCGTTAATATGGCGAAGGCCTATGCCCGTGCAATCGCGCAGGTGAAGGATGCCTACCCGGAGGTAGACGTTGCAGGATGGCGCTTGTTCCCTGACCCCGTCCCTGGGTTCGACGATGCCTCCGAGGAGGATGAGGAAGATGACAAGGTCGAGGCGGTCGAGGCAAAGGTAGAAGCCGAAGCGCAGGCCATGCCCTAGCAATCGTTGCTGCCACGCAAGGGTCGGACCCCTCGACGACCGGGGACCAGGCTAAAGAGGTCCACCCTTGACCTTGTTGCAGTTTATATTTCTATTTTGAATCATGAAATGTTGCCTAATTGCAGACTGGCCACCGCTTCTTGTACTCGTGAAATTTTTAATGAAATATGTTTTTTTGAATAAGTGTTGGTGAGATTTTGAAAGGATTGAGAGTTCGTCTCACTTTTGAGTTGCTTCGTAGTAGCCTCGTTTAGACTTGGGAATTTATATCCTTCTCGACTTTTTCAGATTGTTGAGGTATCACGCCTTCGATCTGGTCTAGGCATCGTGAAGTTGGGCCTCTCTCGGTCTCGAGAGATGCTTTATAAAGTCGAGTCAGAGTTGAATCATCTAAAGCTGACGTTGGCCCGTCAAGACTCCAAGTTGAAACGCCTAGAGGAAATGGCTCGCGAAGTGCTGCCGGAAGGTGAGGAGGTTTGCGCCTCGATGGCCGTCAATCAAGGTTTGAGACTCAAGTTACTTTTTCGTTCTTTAATCAAGGCAAGATCCGAGAGAGAAGAATTGAAGAATGTGGTGCCCGAGAAGAGTATAGAGGCGGCACATCTCCGACGGAACATCTCTGATGCTTTGCGTGGGGGCGGCTCGAGTCGACTGCCTCGCTTGAAGATCATAGTGACTGATGACTCTCTCAAAGAGCGAGTTGTCGAACTGGAGGCAGAGAATCTATGCCTGCGACGGTTGTCTGGGGGGAGCAATGTCAGAAGCACCTTCTGTCCTCGGGGTGAGTATGCCCAAGGAAGATCATTTCATGAGTTAGCTCTTTGATCGCCGTCTATCTTGCGAAACCCCGGGGACGCGCAAAGCGGTGTGGCCAGTTCATCGAGCGGAGCGTCTATCGGGGCGACTATTAGGCTCCTTGGTGCCGGTAATGCTACTTGGCTCGTTGGCTTAGAGATTTCTATGGAAATAAGACAGAAACACAACGCTCGCCGACCCCGAGTATCGCTTAATAGAAGCATTCCGTTCCCTAGGAGGGGCTAGGGCGAAATTTTGTAATCTTGTAGTCTCTGTTTCATGGGTCTTGCATCTTGATGTAATAATGTGAGTTTTTGGTCTAGCATTAGAATTGTACCTCAAATTTTGATTAAGTAATATACCCATTTCTCGAGCTTCTTGTGAGAATTTGTGTTTCGTTTATGTTCGCAAGTGTATCAACAGTTGTAGGAGCAATTCCGAATGGTGAGCTACTTTGTACTCGCTCGTTCGCAAGTAGCGAAAGTTGCATTGAACCAAGTATTGGACTCCGAACATGTCGTTTAGAGAGTATCAACAGTTGTAGGAGCAATTTCGAATGGTCAGCTACTTTGTACTCGCTCGTTTGCAAATAGCAAAAGTTGCATCGAACCAAGTGTTGGACTCCGAACTTGTAGTTTAGATAGTATTAACAGTTGTAGAAGAAATTTTGAATGGTGAGCTACTTTATACTCGCTCGTTCGCTAGTAGCAAAAGTTGCATCGAACCAAGTGTTGGACTCTGAACTTGTTGTTTAATGAGTTTTTTTTTTGTAAGCCCAAAAGTAGTACAACCAGAATGCTTAGAATAGAGAATCTCTAAGGGGCAAAATATTTTTATTGAAAACAACCAAGCAGCTGCTTATAAGTTGCGAGCCATTTATTACACTTAATAAAGACATACTTCAACATGCTTTAAAGAGAACACTATTGGAGAAGTTGCTTGGAGCAGAGTTTAAACACCCTCTTGGTACTTCAACAAGTGCTCTGCATTCCATATCCTTGGCACCCTCTTGCACCCCGGATCTTCAAGTTGATAAGCACCCGGGCGGCCAACTTTAGAGATCTTATATGGTCCTTCCCAACTGGGTGCCAATTTGCCTTTCTTGTTGGGAAAAGAAATAGACAGCTTTCTAAGCACCAGACCTCTTTCTTTGAGATTGGTAGGGCGGACTCTCCTGTTGTAGGATTGCTCGATCCTACACCGACAGATTTCTTGCCGAATGGAGGATCTCTCACGAAGCTCGTCAATGAGGTCCAAGTTGTCGCGAAGCCCATTCGCGTTTTGCTCTTCATTGTAAGAAATCAGGCGGGGGGACGGTAGACCCACCTCTAGAGGGATAACGGCTTCGGAGCCGTAGGTGAGGTTAAAGGGCGATTCTCCCATGGGAGTCCTCTTCATAGTGCGATAGCTCCAGAGCATATTGGGGAGCTGCTCTACCCATAACCCCTTAGTTACCTGCTCGGTCTCTTTTTCAGGCCGAAGAGAATTTGCCGATTGGCATTCTCTGCCTGACCGTTGGACTGAGGGTGGAAGACCGAGGAGAATTGTTGCTGAATGCCCAGGTCCGTGCAAAAAGTGCGGAATGCTGCCCCCGTGAACTGAGTTCCGTTGTCCGTTATCAAGATTCGGGGCACGCCAAATCTGCAGACAACGTTCTTTCAAACGAAACGATGCACCCTATTCTCCGTGATCGTTGCTAGGGGCTTGGCTTCGATCCACTTAGAGAAATAATCGATCGTCACAATAATGAACTTTAGCTAGCCTGGTGCTGGAGGGAACAGCCCAAGCAAGTCCATTCCCCACATTGCAAAGGGGGTCGGACTGGATAGAGAGGAGAGCTGAGCTTGTGGTAGGCAGCGAATTGTTGAGAATTTTTGACAAAGACCGCATTGACGAACGTGTAAGTTCAGACGAATTTCAGGTGTCGGAGAAAACAGACAAATTTGTAAGTTTTTTGAGGAAAATAGTAAAGTGAACCTTTTGACTCTACCTATGTGTTGACTCGTTCCTTACCGCTGCCACGAACCTGCACAAAGTTCGATACACCGAGATGGATTCCGGTGACGAACCCTCCGACGCTCTTATCAATAACGAGGGAGATTAAGAAAGAGCTTTAGGTAGGCAAAGATTCAATACCTTGTAACGGTGGGGGGAGAGGGGTATTTATAGTCTCCTTAGGGATCTGTTTCGAGATAAGAATAAATCTGTACTTCCCGGTGTGGATGGATAGAAGTGGTTAAGACCACCTTTTATGGATAACTACGAATCTGAATCTCTCTTTATCCTTCTAAACTGGTTTATAACGGGTTGGTACCCGTATCCACTATGACAGATCTGTTCATGAGTTATTGGGCTTTGGAGAAGAGGCCCAGTTCCCATTTCGGATCCGTTTGTAGGTGGAAATACCGTTTTACCCCTGAGAGCTTTAAGATTCGTGCCCAATTTGAACGGTCCCAATTTAGTCCTATTTTTAGCCATATCATTCAGGGATAAAATTGTACAACCCACAGGTAGAGTCAAAGTTCGGTTGTCGTTTAGCCAGGTTCTCTCTAGTTAGGGTTGCATCGTTTAGAACCAGCCATAAGAAGATTTTTATTTCCAGCGGGGTTTTCGCTTTCTAGATAACACCCGACTATTTCGGGCAACATCCCCTGAAATAAATGCGATTATAAAGGGAGCGAACAGTGAAGTTGCCATTTTTTTTAAGTCCCCACGCTTTCCTATCTGGCCCCTGCGAGCATTTGATTCCTGAGCTGGCGATATGGGCTTGAAGTTCCATGAACCTAAGCTGAGATCTCGAGTCCAGTGGCAGTTTAAAGGCCGGTTTCTAGGAGTTTCTTTTCTAGGTGGCAGCCAATGTGCAATGCGGTTGTGATGCACGACCATACAAATCGGGAACAGATCTCTAAGTATGTGATCATCACACCACTAATCCCACCAGAATCTGGTGAGTCTGCCATTACCAATAGAAGACTTCACACAACTATTGAAGGGCTCATAGGCTTTAGTGATTCCTTTCCAGAGCCAGGAAATGCGTGGATCCACCCTGAAGCCCAGATTTCTTGTTCCGTTCCAATGCAGGTACGCCTGAAAGCGCTCCTGCCAACCCTCACCGTTGAGGTGGAAAATTTTCCACCACCACTTACTCAGTAACGCGAGATTCATATTTCGGAGGTAAGCTTCGGAATCTTAGCCTTATCACATTTTTGTGTTTTAAGCAGAGTTCAAAGAGACCATCAGTATATTCAGTTCCACTCAGAACAGGCAGGTTAACCCGAGACTTAAAAGGAATCGAGATATGGTTTATAAGCATCTTTACCCAAATATAACCAATTGCTACCTGAATCAGCGAACATCCCATTACTCCCATCCTTATCCATTTTAAAAGACACTGATAAACGCGTTTTACCGACTGTTATTCCAACCACTGGGATAAATAGTTTGATGACTTTGGCCCAACTGATGGATCAAGTGCAAGCAGTGGTATAGACCGAACGTCAGGACCATTTAGATTTGCTAGAGAATCAATGAAAAGTGGCCTTTTAGCATAAACATTTTCATTATCAGTGAAGCAATTAGAGAAACGATCGATACCCAATTGAGAAACTAGTGAAGCTGGGCCACGCCCAAAACCAAAGGTTCGGTTGAGGTATCCAATTCTCCACCGTTTTTCAAAGCACAATCGCACATGAGGTGAGGAACACGAACTTCGTTGGGTCGAGCCAAAAGTGAAAGTTTTAGTAGCTAGCTACAACACCAGTTGAACTTGATGCGTCACCGTATCCAACACCAAATTGACATATATATGCTGGAATTGGATTGGCAAGGAGAAGGATTAAACTTGAGGCAGGAATGGGTCCGAACAAGGACCACTAGAATAGATGGATCAAACAACAGTAAGGGTTGTGGTTTTTGCATTTTGTGCAAGTTTTACATCGATCTTTTAGCTCCGTATCGCCGTGGAGGAAAAATCGGACAATTTGGCGGAGCCGGCATGGGTAAAACAGTACTTATCATGAAATTGATCAACGGTTTTGACTTAGAGAACCTTTGAGTTTAGCTTAGGGCTAAATCTAATGCTTCAATTCACTGCATCAGCTTTGGCTTTACCCACCTATCCGGAGAGTAAACCTGCTATAGCTTTTGCACTCATTCCCTTCTCTTCACTCTCCGGATTACGATCTGAACTCTTATGGTACATATAATTTTTTCAATTCGTCTGTTCGATTTATGATTTCTCATTCATGGACGTTGATAAGATCCTTCTATTTAGCATCACCTTAGGATGGCAGAGCCTTCACATTAATGACGAGGTTCAGCAACAACATCTATTCTGGCGAATTAACTCCTTGAATCTACAAACAGATTGTTGTGTTGTGTTGGGGGGGGGGGGGGGGGGGGGGGGGGGACACTTGCTTCAAGAAGAGCAAGCACTCTTTTCAATATCCAGTTTGTACGTAGGAGCTCTAAGCCTATTTGAATAACCACCCCTTTTTTCTTCCATACAGGATCATCACTACCAGTGTCGAGAATTCCAGTTAAATATTGAAGTGTCCCTATGGACAGGTCCATTATGTATGCACTTTCGCCCGATCGGCTGTACTGAAGAAATTGGAGCATGTCCGGATAACCTTGAAGCGAGCCCTATTTTTACTAGGCTGAACTGCTCTTGTCATGAGTTCAGCATGTGTAAAGGCATCAAAGCTGATCTTGCTAGTTTTGTCCGAATTCAAAGGAAGAGAAGTAATCTACGAAGGAAGGAAGGAAGGAAGGAAGGAAATATCAAACGGGAAAATCACTTTGCACGCGGATGCTCCATGTTCTCTTATGGCACGTAGTTTATTGGATTTGGAATGAAGATTGGAATGATGAACAAGGATGGATGGTTTCTAAGCACATAATGGTCATATTATATATAGTCTCCGAAATCTCAGAATTTCCTCTGATAGTTGTGAGGGTTGACTATGAGCTTCGTGAACGTATTAACAGACAGAAATTCCTTGGTGGGAAATTGTTGGTCCTGTGACTGTGAGCCAAACTGGAAACTTCATTAAAGACGAGCACTTGATAAAGATGAGAAGGCTGTTCTTGTCAGAATCATCAAGAGTATCCATTGATTAAAGCCTTGATTTGTGCATTCACAATCACCCCCGCACACTTTGTATTGGATTTAGCAATCATGTTTGTGAACCCAAGTTTCTCAATTATTTGATGGGAGGAAAATTGTTGTTCAATTTAGAATTTCTTTTAGTGTAACCGCTGCTGTAGTGCACAGATAGAGCCTCAGCAGTGGGAACCAGTGGGAATATGTTCAAATCCTGCTTAAATAAGGCAGCGTACTCTCTCCTCTAAAGAAGAAAAGCATAAGAAGTATTGTTCATAGTGAGATGAATATAATTTGTTCCTTTGAAGTGGCTTTTGCTGCTATGGAGTCTGCATGCACTATATATCGACACATGTATTAACTAGCATTTCCACAAATAGAACCCTCTCTCCGGCCATCTTCGGCGTCTTCATTAACTTTCTAAATTGTACAGAGTGGAGAGAGGCAATTTGACCAATCTAAGTGAAATTAAGTTTTGGGAATGGATCCTTGAAAGTCGTACATAAATATGTTATTGGATAGGTCTAGGTTGAAGCCAAAAATGATCTGATAAATTATTGTTTATATGTTGTATGGCCTTGCTAGCTCTTCCCATGCACTTCGTTGCAAAATAATTCAATGAAGTATATATGATCATGTTTAGACATTACTAATCCTGATTGAAAATATTTATCCGAGAGGGTCTCGTGTCTGTGTATATATATATATATATTTATCAGAGAGGGTCTCGTGTGTGTGTCTATATATATATATATACTAGTTGAAATTTACCGTGTACCAAGTGCACGTGGCTTGGTGCACATAAATATTGAAATTTTTATCTAAACATACTTGCATTTAGCACACCCATATTCTTCAAACTACACATTTGACTTAGTTAATCATCTTAATAAGCAAACTATGAATTTCAAAATTACTCCAACGACAATAAGCACATCGAAATCAGATTTGAAGCAAGTATCATTTTTTTCATAAGATTAATCATCATTTTCGACTTTGACTTTCTTGAACTTAAAACTGATATTTAAAAAAGATATTTAAAATGAACAAATTAGTAAATCATAAACTGATATCATCGTATTTTTTATAAGATCAATTATTATTTTCGACTTTAACTTTCTTAAACTTAAAACTACTTGTAACTTCTTGTTCATCCTTTTTAATTTTGTATCCAGTCAATATTCTTGTAATTGTTCTTTACTCATCTTCAATGCATTTTTTTGTCCTTCTATCAAATTCTTCAACATTTTTTTCCTACATATAGAAATAACAAATTAGCTCTTAATTATTTTTAACACTATGAGAATAACATATTATACCTTATTCTTAATATGTTACAGGTCTTTTGCGGAACAGCCAATAATGCATCTTTCTTCTTCATCAAATAAAGTCAATTCTGTCTCTGCACTTGTATTTTTTATTGTGATTTTGAAAATCTGAAACATGTTATTCTTAGTTTTTTTATAAAAAAAAATATTTTTTTTAATGATTTGAATGAAGAATGGAAAGATGGAAAACTAACAATATGTTGTTTTGTATACCTTGCCTCATATTTAACATTATTCTTTTTACATTTTCGACAATAAACTTCATCATTGACTTTTGTTGAACAGACTTTGCATGTAATGTACCATGGATCACTAACGTCTTTGACACTTTTGAGAAAAACTTTGCAATCATAGTATTTTGCCTTGGAATATTTTTAAAAAATTGAAGTCATCAAAATATTTATAGACATATAAAGAATTGAACAAAATATTTAAAAATAATTTCATTATTTATAATACCTCAGAAGAACCCTCATCTGCACAATGGAGAATGTACGATAGTTTCACTTTGTTTACTTGCAAGGAATTACTTTTTAATAAAATTTCATTACAGTTTATCCTTTAAAAAAAAGTGGTAAATGATATTCCAAAAGGCAACAATTAAAGAATTAAATATAAAAAATAAATTATACCATTCTCGAATTTTATATGCTCATGGTTCATTCGGATTTATCTCTATTGTAGTGTTGTTTGTGTTGGATATATTGGTATATTCTCTCTATATAAATATAGCACGTGCATATGTGTAACACGTGTAATGAACGTACAACTGATTGGATATTGGAACGCGGGTTTGCGGGCTTATAACCCGATACCCAAACCAGTATTTAGGAATAAATACTGGCTTGTGATAGCAGTCTAGGTATTCCAATTTTGATACCTAGGGTGAATATCTCAAGCAACTTAGATCTAGAGATAAACTCTAATTCCCAATTGCTAATTTCCTCACAGAATTTAACAATCTTGAGATATTAAGTTAATTTTTGTGAGATTAATTAAGGGGATTACCATCGTCTTGTTCAAACCCGTCGGAATCCTCTGGAGCCGCAGCCGCCAGATCTCATCGGAGACATTGAAGGCGACGCCGGAACCCTAATCGCAATCTCTCGCGAAGCCGATCGGTTGCTGTTCGTCCGCTCGCCGATCTGCTGCGAAGCCGACAGCTCGTTCCCTCGGTCGTCGTCTGTTCGTTCGCTCGGAGATCGCGTCGCGAGGTCGTCGGGCACCGAACCCCCCTCTTCCGTTCGCTGTTGACGGCAGTCTCAAGCGCCAACTCCAATCCCTCTTCTCTCTTCCTCAAGATCTGTTGAAACCCTAATTGAAGAAGAAGACAGTGAAGGGAAGAAGGAAAGATCAGATCTGTTTTGATTTGATTTGTTGATTGGCTCATCATGGTGTTTGGTGTTCGGGGTCAAGGAAGGGATTTTAGTATCTCATTATCAGATCTGTTTAGACGCACACAATATATTTGATGCAGGGTCTTTTTGGTGCAGAATGGTTTGTCGTTTGGATTTGTTCCCAACAGACATGAGTCTAATCAATTGAAGGGGAAGAGACAGTGAAAGATAAGTTCTTTACTTTCCTCGTATTAAATTTCTGTTAAATATCTTGCTAAGTGGTTAAGTTTAAGACCGTATTAATCATTTGTTTAATTAAATACAAGTTGAACAGTTGTTTTTGGCTATGTGCTAAAACAAGATATCTATTTTGATAAGTTAAACTGTATGTTGACTATAAAATTCGGATCTCCAATAAAATTGTTGAGAATTAGATTGTGCTAATAATTTGTTTAATTGGCTAATCTTTAACAATTTGATGAATGTAGGAACTCTAATGTTACCTACAAATTGTGTATGTTGGAGATGATGGATATGCATCACGGTTGAATAAGTCTGCACCACACAGGCTTCTCCATCGAATTTGGAAAACACTTCTAACTTGAAGTGCCGGTATGATCTAATCTAATTTTCTTAGTATTTTTTCATGTGATGAATGTGTTAACGTTTTGTGCGTTTGATTATATGATTGAGAGTTTTAGATCATAGTTATTCTCGCTTTGGAAAACTAGCATGTTTAGGGTTGTTAAGTGTTTTATCATACTATGTGTATAGATATTTTGACAAATCCATTGTTTGCAGTTTGTGTGAGATTACATATTTGTTTATCTAAAATTTAAAATAAAATAAAATTGTATAAGATGTATAACAAATGTCTGTAACTTAGGAGAGAGCATCTCTTAATGTAGAATATGACTCTACTAGTTACGTTGTGTTTCCTCTCGTTCATTGTACTGTGTGTGCAAAGTTGAATTATAATATGTTAGTCATTATCTCATTTAGCGTTATGAAGATGATGAAGAACGAGTAAAGGAAAGAACTCTTTGCTCAGTGTGTTTGAGCTAGTGGACATTGTTAGAACCATTAGAGAAAACAAATAATTTTTGAAAAATGTGATAGAGTAATTTTGTATTAACTCTTATAAAGTGCATATATTGTCAATCGTATGTATAAGTTGAGTTTAACAAATGAGACAATTAATAATAATAGTTCTAATTGTGTTCTTGAACATAGCATAATTGGCTAAGATTTGAGAACTATATATTCAATTGTTTGTGAGGAAATGTGATCCAATTATCAAAACTGGGGGGAAATGGAGTTAAAAGTTATTGAGTCAAAGCTTTAACATCCAAGTTGTTTTGAAATTTAGAATCACTATGAACTATATATTAAATCGTTTGTTCTTGTTAAAACTCATAACTCTACTAACTGACACTCCATTAAATATGACAATTATGAAAGTTGTGCTCAGATTATGATCACTAGAAAATCATTTAGTATGGTCTCTAGGAGCACACAACTTCTTGAGTCAATACATTCTGATATTTGTGATCTCAGTAGCTTTGTGACTAAATGAGACGATTGTTGGTCAGAGGTATTTAATCGCTTTTGTAGATGATTAATATAAGTCTGTTATATATATGAAGAATGAAGCACTTGTTATTCTTAATGAATTTAAAAAAAAAATAGTTAAATGCTAAAAATCAAGGGTTCAGATTTGATAGAGGTGGTGAATATGTTTTAACAACTTTAGAGAAGTTTGCATTGGGCATAACTCTAGAGCACTCCACTTACAACAGTCAAACGATATTGATAAAAGTTAGAATCAAACACTTAGTGAAATATTGAATTCTATATTATTGACTGTTGTTTGTCTTGTGTAATTATGAGTGATGTTGTATTGTTAATCATATCTCTAATGTGTTACTACACTCTAAATTGAATACACCTTGTAAATCATGGTATGAAAACACAAACAGTTTTGTTAAAGTGAAAATGTGTGTTGTGATACTTTTGTTAGAGTACATGACCCTAGAAGGCCTAAAGTAGGATCTACAACAAATATTTGTGTGCTTAGAAAGTGCAGAATGTAGCTCTGTGGACAGATGTTGGATCTATCTAATTTGTGTTAGAAGAATCTAGACTTGCAAAATTCTTTGAGGATATGTTCATCAAAGATAAATGTATGGAATAATCTAGTCCTACAGACATGTTCAATGATTCACACTTGGAATCAAGAACCAGCCTTACTGACACTTAAAAACCTGAATGACAAATGAGCTTAGAAGAGTCTTTAGTAGACAATGAGATGATTTTGTGTCATACAATAATACTTTGATTTAGTTGATCTGCCGAAAGAGGCCAAAACTATAGTAAGTAAGTGGAGTTTTGTAGAAGAAACTTAATTTTGATTGTTCAGTAGCAATTTTAATGTTTTTTAGTAGCTAACAGATTGACTGAGAAAAATGAGGTAGATTTATTTGATGTCTACTCACATGTTTGTCATAATGCTACAATAAGTATTCTTCTTACCCTTACATCTATTGAAATTTTTTGTCATTCATAAAGGATATTTAAAAGGCTTTGTACTGAACAGTTTTGTACTAGAAAGTTTTGAACTAATATGTTTAGTGAACAAGATTTACAATATAGTAAAATCATTATATGTTCTTAAAACATGTATAGCCAACAGATAAATAATTTGACAAATTTTTTGAAAGAGCCTAGTATATGAATCAAGTAATTCAGATCAGTGCCTTCAACTTTGTGGTGTGTCAAATATAGTGGCTATTATTTGCTTGTTCTGTTGACATGCAAGTTCTTGGAAGTGACCTCTCTATTACAAATGAAGTTAAAATTATGCTATCCAAAGAATTCAACACGAAAACCTAGGTACTGTGGACACCATAGGTATAAGGGTGAGTTTTCAGTTGGCACGGGATAACTCTTAGCCAAACTCATCAAATCAAAATGTATTTCAAAAGTGGGGATATAGTGATTGAAAGTGTGTTTTGAAACACCTTATGATTATGATAAAAGGTTGAGACCTAATGATGGTACAACTGTGAGACAGGTAGATCATTTTAAAGGAATTGACAGTCTCATGTATACAAAGATCTGCACTAGAATAGACATAGCCTTTGAGGTAGGTATGATCTGCAGATTCACTAATAATCCCATACACATTTGAGTGCCCTTAAGAGGCAAATGAGATACCTGAGTGGTATTCAAGAGTTTGCTTTGTGCTACTCTAGTCATTCTTTGAATGAATGACTGACCTGATGCATTATGATGCTCAGAATTTAGTAAAAGTCGATAACTAGTAGATATGTGTTTACACTAGGAGAAACAGAAATGTTATGGAAACAAAAAGCAAACAGGCATTGTGCTATCATCCATGAAATCAGACCTCTATGTGTAATCCTCTGCAGGGGAAAAGGCTGAGTGGATTGAAGAAATTATTGCTAGTTATCCATTAAGAAGTTTAAGTAACTCTCTAATTCTGTTATGCGACTATCAAGCTATAATGCACTGTAGCTCATAACTCACTCTATAATAGTAAGAGGAGTATATTAAGGCTGAAAGAAGCCTAGTTGAACTTTCTCATAGATAAAGTGCAATTGCGACAAGTATGGCTAATTCTCTTGCTAAGAGACTTAAAAGTGATCTAATTATCAAAACTGTGGGGAAAAGTGGAGTTAAAAGCTGTTGAGTAAAAAACTTTAACATCCAAGTTGTTTTGAAATTTAGAATCCAATTGGAGCCATAGAGAAGTTCAAACTTAAGCATCAATTTTAGGCAGTTGACATGTTTTAGATAATTTTGATGATTCGACATAAATTCCACAAATATATAATGTCATTCCAATTTTGATGGTATTATATATCTAGGAATTTACTTAGAATAATCATATTATTCCAATACGAAACATGAAAACTTGTCGATGTGTTTTCGATGATTAAATTGTCCTAAATATCATTCCAATTTTGATGATATGTCTTTTATGGATACATGTTTCATTCCAATTTTGATGATTCAATGTTAAACCATGATTGAAACGGCAATCTTTTCATTTCAATATGAAACATAGTATGGTTCTTGTGTAGAAACTATAAAGTTCATGTACTTTACTTGTTAAAGATACTTGATTGTGATGCTTGCGTTACATTTTTGCTAAGCTAATTATGAATTGTACTAAGTTCTTTTGTGGAACTAGATACTTTGTGAAATTGTTGGAATTCTTAGAGATGTGTCTCTTGATATTCTTGTTTTCAATAAGCTAGCAAAGATGGAGGAGTTGAATCTGTCAACATAGATTTCAAAAATAATGATTTGCTCAAAATGGAGGAGTAAACATAAAGCAGTGTGCAAGGATAGAATTTCAATTTATTTCTTTTGAGAATAAATTAGTCACTTGCTTGGTAAAACTTCTGTTGAGTTTAAGACTCTTGTGTTCATGAGCTTAAAACTCATATTTTGTTCTTGAAGTTTATTTGCTTTGTTTGATTTTGAAACTATGACAAATTACTCCAGTTGGTTTAGTCTTTGTGAACTATTCTGAATTGGATATGGTTTGGAACCAGTTAATTATATTGGTTTAGTCTTGATTGAACTATTCAGTTTTATAATTCTATTGGTTCTTATGAAACTATACCTTTATGATACTTTTCCTTTATGGACTGCTATCAGCCAGTCAGTTCTATACTGATCTGATGAGATAATCCTGTACTTTATATATTGAGAATATAGGAGGAGATTGTTGAATATATTGGTATATTCTCTCTATATAAATATAGCACGTGCATATGTGTAACACGTGTAATGAACGTACAATTGATTGGATATTGGAACGCGGGTTTGTGGGCTTATAACCCGATACCCAAACCAGTATTTAGGAATAAATACTGGCTTGTGATAGCAGTCTAGGTATTCCAATTTTGATACCTAGGGTGAATATCTCAAGCAACTTAGATCTAGAGATAAACCCTAATTCCCAATTGTTAATTTCTCACAAAACCTAACAGTTTGTTATTGTGAGAGAGAATCATGTTTTAAAACAATCAGTAATAAATAATTAAAATATATAATAAATAAAATTATTAATTTTTTTTGTATAATTACCTCCAAAGTTTGAGGTTTTTATAGAAGTAATTGCAATAATTGGCATGTTGGGTGATATTCTTTCAGAGCATTTCCTTCCTTGATTACTAGTTCTCCCCACAATGTAAGACTGGTTTTGGCCTTAAATTAAGACAAAGCGTATGAATTCCAAAATAATTTCATAAATTATTATACAATTTAATTAACTGATATTACCTGTATCCTACAACTGTAAGATTTCGCTTCTCTACTTCATTACCATATTTTGAGTCTACATAATCTACATCTCCTGCATTAATTACTGCTAAACAAAGATCTGTAGTTCAATGTAATTAGTATCTGATATCATGTACCAGTAATAGAAAATTTTATTTACATATATATATATATATATATATATATATATATATATATATATATATATATATATATATATAGTAATGCTCCATTGAAAACGCTACCGTAGCATTGAAAACAACCTAGGTTATAATGCATTATAACCCCAACAACGGCCTAGGTGGTTTTCACGAGTTTTCACAACATTTGCATTTTCAATGGTGCATTGCTCATATATATATAGGTAAACATAATTTTTTTACCTTTAAAGACAGTAGAAGATGTACTTTGAAATTCGTCTACAGTTGAGAATTTGTACATATTCTTATCAATGATAAGATCTTTCTCAACTTCATCTACAACACTTCCCAACTTCAAAATGATGTCAAATTTATCGTTCATTGGGTTATATCCTTTTTCAACATTTTTTAGTATTCCATTAGAAATTAAGTAAGTTTTATGCTCCTCAAACGTATGTTGGAACGCTTCCACCGATTCATTAAACATTATCGTCCGTATTCTAGTTCCTTACAAAAGATGAAAATTTAGTAATAATAATTATTTATGTATGTTTATGTATGAATATTTCAACAATATTTAAAGTATCTTACCTCATCATCCGTAAGTCCACTTTTGAGAATTTTCCTATGCTTTTACTGTTTTGTATTCTTTCACATCATAATGTTTTGTAATTAAAACTTTAATAGTCCACAATTGTTGATTTTCTTGCAAGGAATTGATAGAGAAGTATTCATAGTGAGAATTGTCCATTGATATAGATAATCTGCAAAAAATATAATTATTAATAAGTTTATTTTGAACATAATGATGTTTTAATTGATCTTTGTCTGATTATTCTGGAGGACACTCTAATGATACCTAATCGAAGTACCACTTCAACAAAAGAGAATCTAGATAAAGAAATAAAATCAGCATGATTAACGAAGAATTAATCACCTATTATGGCAATCGTTCTTTTTCTCTCTTGATGTTCCACGGTCCACCAAAAAGACGAAGAAGAAGAAGAAAAGGAAGAAGATTATGGTTCTGTGCGTTCAAAGTCTAGTCTTATATGTTGCTTTTATAGGAGTAAATTTGCAAGAAAAAAAATTGTTGAAATTAGTAAAACAAATCTTTTATTGGTTGAAAACATTCAATCAATATATATCCGAAAACTTTAAACTATTTTTAATAGTAAAATTGTTAGTTCATTCAAATTCAAATTAGTTATCTTATTTACAAATAAAATCTTTTCAAATAAAAAGGAAACTTATATTTCTTATCATTATCTTGCCTTGTACATTCTCATAGTACTTTAAAATCTTTTATTGGTTTGAAAAATATTCAATCAACATATATCTAAAAACTTTAAACTATTTTTAATTGTAAAACTGTTAGTTAATTCAAATTCAAATTTGTTATTTTACCTAAAAAAACAAAAAAAAAAAACTTTAATGCGTAAAATAAGCACAAATTCAAATTTCTACAGTTTTGTTTAGACTAATATAAATATAATTACATCTAAATTATGCATATATTAATTTTTATTACTAAATGTCATGGAGTAGTCTAATGTAAATATGCCAAAACTGACCACATCAATATTCTCCTCCATTTCAACATAGCTTACCAACCACATGCATAAAATGGAACTAAGCATATGTACATAGGATTTATCAAATTCTAAACATTTTCTAATCATGGTTTACCATCTGAAAGAATATATTAATCTGCTCAAAGTGATCCTTCAAAGTTTAAATGTGAACACAATGGTAGCACCAATATCAATTGTTATGGATTGGAAGAATACACCAAAAGTATATGTTTCACCATGGCACATAAAAGTACTATACATTGAAAATGTACTTCTATACAAAAATATGTCCTACAATATCAAATGAGCATC
The DNA here is from genome assembly GCA_017893485.1 of Hemerocallis citrina. Lineage (NCBI taxonomy): Eukaryota > Viridiplantae > Streptophyta > Magnoliopsida > Asparagales > Asphodelaceae > Hemerocallis > Hemerocallis citrina. The sequence continues at coordinate 93,395,679 of CM030364.1, read as the reverse complement.
CAATATTTCATTATTAAGATTCTCCAATACTTGATGAATGTTGGACAATTCAAACATCTTCTCACTATCTCATGTAAAGATGTTAACCACTTGATCTTCACATCGCACATGTACATATACATAAATAATTAAACATATATTATTGTTTAAATGTTATGACTAAATATTCAATATTCAAACTTCATATAATATAAATGGAAAGAAAACAGAAACTGCAAAATGCATCTTAAAACCCTATTTAAACCATTTTCACCAACAAACCTCAATAATTTCAAGGTAATCACTATGATTAGTCTTCTAATTTAAGGAGAATTTCAAAAAAGAAATATAAAACGAACAAAATAATATATCCAAAACTCATATTGTCTTATTTTTGGGTAGGTTAGTCATCGTTTTCGACTATTAACTTTTCTGAACTTTAAACTGCTTTAACTTGTTCTTCATCCTTTCTTATCTTACATCCAGGTTGTGTTCTTGTAGTTTTTTTCCCCATACATGACATCTTGTGAGTTTTTATAAGAAAATGTATTCATCTCCAATGCATCTCTTGGTCAGCCCATTAGATTCACCAACATTTTGACCCTGCATATAAAATTAGATAATTAGCTATTGATCTTTTTTTAACTTCGTTACATTTAGGGAAAATCAATTGGTAAAAGTCATATTTGAAAGGTATCGTGAGGCGCAACTGTATAGTGGTGAACTCACCATTTTCATGTTCATTTCACTGCCTAGCAACACAAACTCATTTACATCAATAACACTAAATTAACAAAAACCCAAATGACATCTCCATTGAATTCAGATGCAAACAGTGAAATAAAACATACCGGTAAAAAAAAAAAAATTTCTTAGTTTTTTTTAATCTTTTTTCTCTTCTGGCCGTTTTTATGAGGATCAGGATGGACAGTAGTGGCAAGGAAAATACATATAGAAATATACACAATAAAGAAGTTCTCAAATCCACAAACAAAAAGACTCAAAAATCTTTCTTACCTACTTTATGTTTTGTTAATTTTTCATTAATAAAACTGGTGACCTTGGTCACTTTTATTTTAAAAAAAAAACAAGAACCTGCACTGATATTTTTCACTCCAATAAAACAAGCTACCAAGCAGTGTTCTTACCTTTAAAAAAGTACAAGATGATTTATTTTTATTTTTTTTTGGAGTTTCTTAAATGTTCACAAATGGGTGATACTTAAGATATGATAAAGATAATAACTTGTCTTAACCTTACTATGCTGTTACCTTAATCCAATTGAATGTCAGGATACCATAAAGATTAGAAATATTTTATATTAATTAAGATCACATTTAGCATTTAGTTATACATGGACACTGAAACCATAGCAAGTAATCTCTATCTTGATCATTGATTATTTGTATATGACATCCTGAGATCTCACCATCCATATCATCCTACTTTGTCTTGTATCTCATAATCCTGTTCTTATTAGTTCGAGCACTCTTGTCAGATTTGCACCATCTTTCAAAATCAAGTATTAATAATTGAATTTATATTGTCTTATGCACTAAAACATATCAGCAAGTTTGTTTGTTTGCTTGTTTGTTTGTTCGGATCGAGAAATAAGCATAGCAGCAAGTTAATTATGTATGCTAGCTAGCTAACTACTTTAGCCAACACATATTATAAATTGATACGTAATCAAGTATGATAAAAAATAATTTTTAACCATGTTACTCTAAAGCATCTATTTATATGAAAGCCAGCATTTAACTATAGTAATATTGCAGAGAAAGGATAATCAAATTATTACTTAAATATCATTTATCAGTACTTGCTTGTAAGTGAAAGTGGATACGATCTGAATCCCTTCAAAAATATTGCTCCAGAAATCATGGAAGTTCTCTTAGATCTGCTTTGACTGACAAGCCTCACTTAGTAGGTTTTCTGTTCACGAGCTGTCTATGATTTTTATTAGTGGATTGTTCTGCGCTAAATCCGGTTGATTACACATTCGCTTACAGCTAATTAATTAGCTTCTTTAATCATTCTAAACTAAGGCTATAATTGAGGTTTTGGTGAAAAAGAAAAAACGGTGAACGGTGATTGGATTGATGATAAAATAGAATCCTGGGTCGCGAACAGTGATTCGATTGATGATGAAGAAAGAGAATTCTTTCTTCAGTTCTCCACCTTAATGGCAGAAAAAAGGATTGCTCAAATTCTATTGAGTCTGACTCATAGTGATCTTTTACCAAAGAATGACTCTGGTTATCAAATGATTGAACAACCGGGATCAATTTACTTACGATACTTAGTTGGCATTCAGAAAAAGTATGTAATGAATTATGAGTTCAATAGATCCTGTTTAGCAGAAAGACGGATATTCCTTGCTCATTATCAGACAATCACTTATTCATAATCCTCGTATGGGGCTAATAGTTTGGATTTCCCATTTCATGGAAAACCCTTTTCGCTCCGCTTAGCCCCTTCTAGGGGTATTTTAGTAATAGGTTCTATAGGAACTGGACGATCCTGTTTGGTCAAATACCTAGTGAAAAACTCCTATGTTCCTTTCATTACGGTATTTCCGAACAGGTTTCTGGATGACAAACCTCAAGGTTATCTTATTGATGATATCGAGGATCTTGATGATAGTGACGATATTGATGATATCGAGGATCTTGATGATAGTGACGATATTGATATTGATGATAGTGACGATATTGATGATAGTGATGATATTGTTACGGAGCTGCTAACTATGACGAATGTGCTAAGTATGTATATGACGCCGAAAATAGACCAATTTGATATCATCCTTCAATTCGAATTGGCAAAAACAATGTCTCCTTGCATAATATGGATTCCAAACATTCATGATCTGTATGTGAGTCAGTCAAATTACTTATCCCTCGGTCTATTAGAGAACTATCTCTCCAGGGATTGTGAAAGATGTTCCACTAGAAATATTATTGTTATTGCTTCGACTCATATTCCCCAAAAAGTGGATCCCGCTCTAATAGCTCCGAAGAAATTAAATACATGCATTAAGATACGAAGGCTTCTTATTCAACAACAACAAAAGCACTTTTTCATTCTTTCATATACTAGGGGATTTCACTTGGAAAAGAAAATGTCCCATACTAATGGATTCAGGTCCATAACCATGGGTTCCAATGAACGAGAACGAGATCTTGTAGCACTTATCAATGAGGCCCTATCGATTAGTATTACACAGAGGAAATCAATTATAGAAACTAATACAATTAGATCAGCTCCTCATAGAAAAACTTGGGATTTGCAATGCCAATTCCAGATAAGATTAATTCAGGATCATGGGATCTTTTTCTATCCGATAGGAAGGGTTGTTGCACAAAATGTACTTCTAAGTAATTTCCCCATAGATCCTATATATATCTATATGAAGAAGAAATCACGTAAGGAAGGAAATTCTTATTTGTACAAATGGTACTTCGAACTTGGAACAAGCATGAAGAAATTAACGATACTTATCTATCTTTTGAGTTGTTCTGCCGGATCGGTCGCTCAAGATCTTTGGTCTTCCCCCAGATTCGGTGAAAAAAATCGGATCACTTCTTCTTCTTATAGATTAGTTGAGAATGATTCTAGTCTAGTTCATGGCCTATTAGAAGTAGAAGGCGCTCTGGCGGGATCCTCACAGATAGAAAAAGATTGCAGTCAGTTTGATAATAATCGAGTGACATTACTTCTTCGGTCTAAACCAAGGAATAATTTAGATATGATAAAAAATGGATCTTTTTCTATCGTTGATCAGAGATTTTTCTATGAAAAATACGAATCGGAGTTTGAAGATAGGGAAGGGGCTCTCGACCCGCAATAGATAGAGGAGGCTTTATTCAATCACATAGTTTGGGCTCCTAGAATATGGTGCCCTTGTGGCAATCTATTTCATTGTAACAAAAGGCCCACCGAATTGGGATTTCCCTATTGGGTCGGGTCATTTCGGGACAAGCGGATCATTTATCATAAAGAGGATGAGCTTCATGAGAATGATTCGGAGTTCTTGCAGAGTGGAACCATGCACTACCAGACACGAGATAGATCTTCCAAAGAACAAAGCTTTTTTCAAATAAGCCAATTCATTTGGGACCCTGCGGATCTATTCTTTTTCCTATTCAAAGATCCGCCCTTTGTCTCTGTGTTGTCACGTCGAGAATTCTTTGCAGATGAAGAGATGTCAAAGAGGATTTTTACTTCCAAAATACCCTTTTTTCCTTTATTTTAATATAAACGCTGGTTCATCAAGAATACGCAAGAAAAGCACTTCGAATTGTTGATTCATCGCCAGAGACGGCTTAGAACCAATAGTTTATTATCTAATGGATCTTTCCGTTCTAATACTCCATCCGAGAGTTATCAGTATTTATCAAATCTCTTCCTATCTAACGGAACGTTGTTGTATCAAATGACAAAGACATTGTTGAGAAAGAGATGGCTTTTCTGGATAAATGAACCATTTGATTCATGTAACAGGAGAAAGAAGATTTCCCATTCCTTAGCTGTAAAGATATGTGGCCATGAAAGGGATTAAGTGGAACAGAATTGGCCGAGTGGTAGAGTCATGGAAACACTTGTTTATTCCGTATTTTGGACTTTAGCTCCATGGGAAAATATGCTACTGCTGAAGCATGGAAGAATGGAAATCTTAGATCAAAACACTATGTATGGATGATATGAACTGCATAAACAAGAATTCTTGGACGACGAACAACCAGAGCCTATTACTCACTACATCAAAAAATTTCCATTAATGAAACCATGGAAATCCATCGGAAAATCAAAAATATGCATGTTCGATGAAATGGTTGTTGCTATCTACTCCAATAACGAATCATTGGTTTAACTGAATAACTAAAGAAAATAGATAGACTTTTCTCTTCGTCTCAGGTCGATGGATCTTCTTAATTGGAAGATCTCCCATATGGATAATACATATTCCGGTTGACTGAACCTAATTCTAATTGTTTTGTTCCGAAGCAAAGATATCCACGGAGGCGGTTCGTCCTATTCAGATATTCAAGACCAAGAGGTACTGGATTCTCTTTCGGATAGGCCCTAAAAGGAGAAGGAAGGCTGGAATGCCAGCAGGCGTCTGTCTATTCTTTGATTCACCCGACCCGATAGTACCCATTTTGGGAACATCCAGTGCCAAAGTCACTGAATGGGTAAGTCGCCTCCGATCACCCAAACCCTAACCCTTATGTCATCCCTCTGCCGCTGCCGCCGTCGCCGTCGTTTGCGCCATCTTTCCGTCCCTCGGAATCGCCCTCCCGTCACCGGAGCACAGCTGAAAATTTTTCACAAGTACGTGATATATATTGTTTGATATATATTGTTTTCAATACATTATTATTATTTCTACGATTCCTTGGTTTCAAATTTGATTGATATCTTTGTCCATAGCTGGTTAATCTTAGCTTGTGAAGTCTTGTCCCCTTATTTGGGGTTGGTTGCCATTGAATATTTTAACACATTTTATATTATGGAGAAAACCAATCACAAAAAAATGCAAATATGAAATGATGGGATATACAGAAAATTATAGAACTTCATTGATAAAATTCATGCCAATATGATCACTAAATTAATTATATGCACCACCAACTACTAAATTTTTTTTATATTAAATAATTAGTTCTCGATATTATACATTATTCTTAATATGTTCCAAGCCTTTTGCAGAGCAGCCGATGATGCATTCCTCATTAAACAAATTCAAATATACTTTTGCACTCGTATCTTTCGTTATGATTTTGAATACATATCCAAACTAATTTATTTGTAATTAATCTTTTTTATATATTGGAGTAAAGTACGAAAAGAAAAACGATAAAGAATAGTAGTTAGTTAAGAGAATCATCATATCCTCAGTCACGAAAAACATCTTACTTGGAAAAAGGCATTCATCTATGTTTAGTTACAGGAGGGAATATGTTGCTACCTAAGAGAATAATTTAGCCATTGGCCGACTTCAATGCACTACATTTTCTACAAAGGAAGACAACCCAAATTAATTTCGCATCCCTTTAGATCTAAAGTTAATAAATTTAAAGACTTAATATGTCTAGAAAATAACATACAAGTCAAAATAAAGAATTGTATAAATGAGGGCTTACGATTGGAACTGTATTACTTGAAGATTGAGCCCGGTTTACATGGTTATTAGGATGTATAAATTTTGCACCCCATTTATGGCCGAGTATTCTAACTGTTTTTTTTGCTTTCGCCTGTTGATCAGACAAGAGGAAAACCATGGATATTGAAACTCTGTTTTGACTTTCGAGAAGAAAAAACTGATGCAATACTCAGGAAGTAAATACGGAATCCCCAAGGATGTTCACTCATATAGTTCTCTGTTAGTAAACCTGCTATGTGTTTATGCAGTAATGTTTTCAGTCAGTACCAGAAAATTGTGTATGTCAGTATGTGTATATGTTGGGGTCTAGCGATGTCACTCTAATGACCAATTCCTAGTTTTTTACCACATAATTTGCAGTCACTATTGAATGAAATTCACAAGTTTAGACATTGACGGACTAATCATACCAATCAGATCAAACTGTTAGGAAGTTTGGTGGGTTTGTTATAACATTGTCACCCTAATTTCATGGGTACTTCATTAAATAATCACTGTTGCAAAACAAACCCTCCTACGTTTGTTTTGAGTGGGTGAAACCATATGTCATAAGATACAGCTAGGGTAAGTGTGTTTGGATAAGCCATCAGTTACTACATTTGGGATTATCATTCATGAAGAATATAAGCATCACATACATTTTCATACATTTTGAAACTTTATAACTAATTAGTGATGAGATTTTTTTAATTTATATCTAACTTTGCTATCAAGTTTTTCTTGAATACAAATGCTAATATGTTTGCATGTTCAACTTCAAATCATGGTATTCTAACTATTTGATGAAATGCCTATGCAAATCAAGTTTTGGAATAGGAATAACCTGAACAACATCAAATTAAACTACTTTAAAATTATGTAGTATTATGAAACAATGACCCAAATACAATCCTTGAGCTAGGCTTTTTAAATTCATCTTATATGTGTAAATGGTACATGTCTTTCAACACTTGTCTCTTAACTATGTGTATGTGTGTGTATTCCCTCGCCTAAAAATAATAAGAAAAAAAAATTCACACTTTGCTTTGACTTTCAATTCAGTTAGATTTGTAATCTAGGGACAGTTGGAACCACAATGAACCACAATCTAAGATCTTCGGATCTATACTTAATAGCAACGGATCCAAGTTTCAGTGATGTTTCATTTTCTAATGTAGATTTCTGATATTAGGGATGATCCTTTTTTGTGTCCAATGTCAACCTGAGCATGCAAAACAGGTTGCACGATGTTGCATACATTTTTTTTAAGGCAAATAAATCTTCGACATCATTACATATGATACTAACAGGTTGTTATACCTCAATCGCAAAATTATTGGCAATTGTGCCAATAAGAAGTGTTGCTGCAAATGGTACGACCCAGGTAGCTAAAATGAAGAACCTAAACAACCAACCAGATAATGCAAACCAGAGGAAAATATTGTCTGCAGAAAGATACTCAAAATTAACAGTGTACAATATATAGTTATAGTGGATATGCTAAATGCACATAATACAATATAAAATTAAGTGCAGAATACATCACTTAAAGGTCTAAAGGTCTACAAAAACTACAAAAGCATTATCACATTTGCAGTTTAATAAGCCATCCATAATGATGTCTTGATGTGAACTATTTATCCAAAATACATGGTACATGCATTAGAGAATCAGAATTTTCATCTTGCAAAAATCAGTTTTCTAACTTACATGTTTTAGAGAATCCTCATGAAGAAACTATATCCTCGGGTGTTTAAGATGTCCAATCTTGGAGAATGAGAATTTGTCAATGGCTTAGCTGATTGGAAATTGCAGCTCAGTCAAAATCACAATTTTGAATATGAATCACATACAAATTAGTTAACCAATATTTGTTCCAACAACTACAAGGTCTCTTCTACATGTTCATTGTGAAATCTACAATGTGTTTGTTTTCTGAAATAGATTACCAAGACTGAATAGGCATACAATTTATCCTCTATCATTGCCTCTTAATTTTAGATGCGGTTGGTCATGTGGCACGGGACTGCATGAAAAGTTGACACAATTTTTTGACCAATTAACATAATAACCTTGCCATCAAAACGGTGTTGAGTACTCAGCAAGAGTATCATGATCAACTTCAGTGTCATTTCTTGATTATGGAAAAAAAAATGTCCGGAACTCGAAATTTGCCTAGTTCATAATCATGACATGTAAGATGTTCTTCACCTAAATGTGGATTCACTACGGCCTATAGATCAAAATAACGAAATTCTGTGAGTACTTTCTAGTTTTAATTGAAATGAGACCAAATTACTCGATAAAGGAAAGTCAGGAGAAGGTTGACTATGCAATATAAATTTGTTCCATCATGTGCCACAATAACACCACTACCAAGTCAAGAAATTATTTCCCAAAACATAAGTTTCAGATAGCAAAATAACAAGCAAATATAATGAGATACCTATTCTCAAAAAAACTAAAATAAATAAAGAAAGAAAGAGAGATCTCAGGATACTAAAACTAACTAAACTGGTACGTACCTTTTATAAGAAGGTGATTGCTTGCATCTATCCGATAGTGTCCCCTAATAAAAACCAACTTCTTCCTGGAATCCAATTTGTCGATACAAGCATGAATCAAGTAGAAAACTTATTTGTACTATGATCCCTAAATTCAAACTAAGTGAAAGAATGGTAAATTTTATGTTGCAATCCAAACCATTTAGACTTTGGAGCTCATAGAAACAGGAATCTACCTTCCATTTTTGCCCTCAAATTTTGAGTCAACTTGAACTAATTCAGGCACAACTTTTTGCTTTTTAACATGGAAATGCACAAAATCTGCATTTTTTTGCTGAACTTAATAAATTCATAAATTCAAAATTAAGAAGCTCCAAAAAATAAATGTGATGATTGAGAATCAACATAAAAGTGTAGTTACTCACCATTAAACTTCCATTAATAAATTACTCAGTAAAGTTCAGATTCATCATTGTTCACTATTAAAATACTGTGCTGGAAAAGAAAAAACAGAAGGTCATAGTTTTTTCTTCTTTATTTGAAATGTATAATGGCTTACAAACTTGCCCAGGCTCGGGCTGGGTCGAATACTGGCATACCTAAAGCCAGGACATGAACAACATGAACATTTTCAATTCAACCCTGCATGCATGCACAATGACTCTCACCTTAGATTAAAAATGAAACTAATTATCATATCTGGGATTTTTTTTGAGAAACACAAAATAAAAAAATAAATAGTATCGAATCCATTCCCTACATCATCAGTTTTTAGCATAGGAATTCGAACTAATTCTGATGTTGCCAAATACTTAAATCATATTTTCCATATCACATAAGTCTTGAGATGCGGAAAGTTAGCTCCCTATAAATGGTATCCAATTTAAGCTTCTTACTAAGTAAGCAATTAAAATCGGAATTAATAATTGGTAATCGGGCTAGGTCTGATTAGTTCCTATGGCGATTAATCTGTTGAGATGCATGTGATACATTGAGTATCTAACCACTTTTAGGATTTCCCAATCACATGCATGCCACCTCATCACTTGCTCACTTATTAAATGAGCAAGTTGCTCATATCCCTTTTACTCTTATATAAATCATATGGACATCAATTGTTATAGAAAATGATAAGATCAATTGCTTGGATCTCCTATGGAAAGATTCAAGATTAGTCATTGGTTCTTTTATAATAGAAAATTATATTTTTCCTCAGTATCTAATATAAAATGTACTTAACATCTTTTTTTCTTCTTCAACTCTATTTATGGGTCAGTACAAGGGATTTTTTTTAAAAATCACATATAATGCTCAAACTAATTGACAATCAAATTAGGTGTGGCAATCAAGAACTGGAGCATACCCATTGCCGATCTACCCTATGTGGTTCATGATGATAACATGAGCAATGAAGCTGGATCATCCTTGGAGTTTTGAGGCAACAAACCCACGCTTCAGATCCTTAACAGCAACGTTCTTGATGTTGAAGCCACCATTGTCACCAGGGAGAGCCTCCTGAAGAGCCTCGTGGTGCATCTCAACAGATTCAACTTCAGTGGTCAATCTAGTGGGGCCAAAAGTAACAACCATTCCCGGTTTGATAATTCCAGTCTCAACACAACCCACCGACACAGTTCCAATACCACCAATCTTGTAAACGTCCTGAAGAGGGAAACGGAGGGGCCTGACAGTTGGGCGCTTTGGCTCATTGATGAGGTCCAAAGCCTCAAGGAGAGTGGGTCCCTTGTACCAGTCAAGGTTGGTGGATTTCTCAATCATGTTGTCACCTTCAAAACCAGAGATGGGGATGATGAAGGGGATCTTGTCTGGGTTGAATCCAACCTTCTTGAGGTACAAAGACACTTCCTTCACAATTTCCTCATACCTAGCCTTGGAGTATTTGGGTGTGGTGGCATCCATCTGTACACATAAATGTCAGAATGACTAATTCAACCAAAAAAAATATGAGGGATGAATAAATATGAGATTGTTACCTTGTTACAACAGCAAATCATTTGTTTCACTCCAAGAGTGAAGGCAAGAAGGGCATGCTCACGAGTCTGCTCATCCTCGGAAATACCAGCCTCAAAACCACCAGTGGTGGAGTCAATGATGAGGACTACATAGTCAGCCTATGAAGTACCTGTGATCAAGCACAGTCAGCCTATGAAGTACCTGCGATCATGTTCTTAATGAAATCACGATGCCCAGCAGCATCGATAGATAACGGTGCAGTAGTACTTAGTGGTCTCAAACTTCCAGAGGGCAATTTCAATGGTAATACCACATTCCCTCTCAGCCTTAAGCTTGTCAAGCTGCGTACTTGAATGACCTCTTGTTCATTTCAGCAGTTTCCTTCTCAAACCTCTCAATTACTGCTATCAGATCAACCAAGCTTGTAGATGAGATGTCCTGTGGTGGTTGACTTCCCAGAGTCGACATGACCAATGACCATAATGCTGATATGAATCTTCTCCATACCCATGACTGATTACTTGAAGCAAAACTATAAATAGAATAGCATTCTCAATCAATAATTTTCAATTAACAATTACTTTTAAGACAACCAGAGAAAATAGATCTTAAAATGAAATCTTCATCTAAAATTTGCATTCAAGAAAATAACATAAGTAACATTTAACAAGAAATGATATTTTTAAAAAGAGATGCTAGTTCTGAAATTTCTTACAAAATGACAGACTATGTAGTAGGCCTCAAAATTACAGAATAACAACAGGGCTACAAGCACCAATCAGTCCCGAGAGATGGTAATTGGGTAAAAGGTATCATCACTGGTCCAGAAAATTATAAGGGAAATCTAAACTATAAATTAAAAACTGCATTTAGTAGGACTAATGGCAAACATATAAGGGCAACCGAAAAGGAAATTGAAAACAAAAAGTTTGTATAATAAATGAATGGAGACAGATTAAACATCAGAAAGTATAAATTTACAACACTCATCAACAACAAAAAATTACTTATAACAGGTCGTCTAACATATAAAACAGTTATACCAACTTGCTAAATTAATGAGTCAACATAACTATTTTGTTTAAAACCAGCAGTTATTTATGAATAATATGCCTCAATATTTTAGTTCAAAAAGTAAACATTAACACTGTATACAAAACAACCCACTCCAGGTATGTATTTAAGAATGATATGCCTCAATATTTTAGCTCAAAAAATAAACATTAACATTGTATACAAAACAACCAACCCCAAATAAGGGGACAAGACTTCACAAGCTAAGATTAACTAGCTATGGACAAAGATATCAATCAAATTTGAAACCAAGGAATCGTAGAAATAATAATAATGTATTGAAAACAATATATATCAAACAATATATATCACGTACTTGTGAAAAAATTTCAGCTGTGCTCCGGTGATGGGAGGGCGATTCCGAGGGGACAGAAAGATGGCGCAAACGACGGCGACGGCGGTAGCGGCAGAGGGACGACATAAGGGTTAGTGTTTGGGTGATCGGAGGGATTGGGGATTTTGGATTGGGGAGGGGCATCGAGATTGGTTAGGGTTAGGGTTAGGGTTAGGGTTTTGAAAGAGATCGGGAGAGAAAAGATTGGAGCAGTTAGGGTGGCGGCGCGAGGATCGATGCAGCAGAATGTGGCGGCGTCTCTTCGAATTGGAGGCCGGATTCTCTATTAGGATTTATGGGTTATAGATGGGAATAAGAAAGCAAATGCACGTATAATACACATTCCCATTAAGTTATTTAATCTCAGCCTTTAATCGGTTAGATCAATACAATATATAAATGGCTAAGATCGCCACCTGACAGATTTTTTTATATATTGTGGCTTTTATAATAGATATATATATTGTGGCTTTTATAATAGATATATATATGGGTAAAAGGGATATGAGCAACTTGCTCATTCAGTAAATGAGCAATTGATTATGTGGCATGCATGTGATACATTGGACAACTAACCCTTTTAAGAATTTTCCAATCACATGTATGTCATATCACCAATTGCTTATTTACTAAATGAGCAAGTTGCTCATATCCCTTTTTCCCTATATATATATATATATAGGAAAAGCTTCGGTTGTGCACTACCCTTCCGTGTGAACTCGTGTGCACTTGGCCTTCCCGCCTTCGTATCGACGATCCGAACCATTCACATTGATCTACACATCTAAATTAGTCTTAATATGTAAAATCAAATCATTTGAAATTCATTTACCCATCCATCATGTGACTATAAAAAACAATGATTTTCAGGCATGCAATTTTGTAACACTTCAATGGATGGGTAAATGAATTTCAAATGATTTGATTTTACATATTTAGACTAATTTAGATGTGTAGATCAATGTGAACGGTTCGGATCGTCGATATAAACGCCCGAATGCCTAGTGCACACGCCGTGTGCACTAGAGGAGTTGAGGAGTGCACAACTGAAGCTTTCCCTATATATATATATATATATATATATATATATATATATATATATATATATATATAAAGTCCATTGAAAACACAAATGTTGTGAAAACTCGTCAAAACCACCTAGGCCTAGGTTTTTTTTTCAACAACGGCCTAGGTTTTTTTTACACGTTTTCAATGCTACAGTAGCATTTTCAATAGAGCATTGATATATATATATATATATATATATATATATATATATATATATATATATATATATATATATATATATATATATGAAAATATATATATGTATATGAAAATCTTCCATTCTGCACCACCACTCCGTGTGCACACGATATATATATATATACTTCCATTGTATATATATATATATATATATATATATATATATATATAGGGAAATGCTCCATTGTTTTCACGGGTTGGAAAATACCAATCTGAGCCGTTGGATCACTTTTGGATCATGATTAGCGGCTCAGATTGCCTCCGCCCATTACCCAATATCACTTAAGTGGCGGAGGGTTATTTTGAAAATTTCGTCCCAAATAACTTTTCGCCTGATTCGCTTTGAAAAAAAGAATATAACCTAGGCCGTTGTTGGGAACAAAGGCCTAGGTTATAAAAAAATGAATTATAGGCCGTTGTTTGGAACAACGGCCTTGTTAGGCTAAAATTTTATATCCTAGGCTGTTGTTGGGAACAACTATAGAAATTTTATAGCCTAGGCCGTTGTTGGCCTAGGTTATAAAAATTTAGAACAAGACCGTTGTTCCAAACAATGGCCTATAATTCAACTTTTTATAACCTAGGCCGTTGTTCCCAACAAAAGCCTAGGTTATATCAATTTTTTTAGAATCTGTTTAGCGAAGACTTATTTGGGACGAAATTTCCAAAATAACTCTCCGCTGATCAATTGAAACGGGTTATGGGGAGCTCGATCTGAGCCGCTGATCATGATCATAAGCGATCCAATGGCTCAGATTGGTGTTTTCCAACCTGTGAAAACTAGACCTGTTTTCAATGGAGCATTTCCCATATATATATATATATATATATATATATATATATATATATATATATATATATATATATATATATATAAATCTTCCATTGTGCACCACCCCTCCGTGTGCACTCGGCCTTCCCACCTTCGTATCGACGATCCGAACCGTTCACATTGATCTAGACCTCTAAATTAGTCTAAATATGTAAAATCAAATTATTTGAAATTCATTTTCCCATCCAGCATGTGACTATAAAAAACAATAATTTTCAACCATATAATTTTGTAACACTTCTATGGATGGGAAAATGAATTTCAAATGATTTGATTTTACATATTTAGACTAATTTAGACTTATATATATATATATATATATATATATAGAGAGAGAGAGAGAGAGAGAGAGAGAGAGAGAGAGAGAGAGTAATGTTCGGTTGTGCACTCCCCTGGTGCACACCGCTAGAGCTAGTGTCGGGTCCTCCACTATTGGGACCCAGATCCGGTACCTCACGGGTCCAAAAATTGGACCCGGACCCGGACTTGTAAGAACTGGATCCGGGTCCGGGTCCTAGTTAAAAAAAATTACCCGTCAGGTCCGGTAGTAGAGAATAAATATTTGCACTTAAGTATTTTTGCAACCGATACCCTACAATTCTAACAATTTTTGTACTTAAGTACATGAATTAATATTATATTTACACATCTATCTTCAACAATTACTTTTATATGTATATTCCTATAACCATATTATTCAAATTCTATATGTTTGGGGGTATTTTTTAATGGGTCCGGATCGGTTCTATTTTGAGTGGATCCGGACCCGGACTCGAAAGTGCATCGTGTCTTATTTTAGGACCCGGACCCGGACCCGTATAGATCGGGTCGGTTCCGGTCCAATGCCGAGTCTGGGTCAGGTCCGTGTCGGGTCCGGATATCGGATAAATGTGACAGTGCTACACATCGCTGTGTGCATTAGCCATCATCCGTCCGATCTACCCTGTGATTGCGATCGGGATCTAATGGCTGGTAGAAGCCCCTCTCATCTCACTTAGGTGGAGGGTTATTTTGGTCATTTCCGTGCCCCCATGTAAACTCCCCAAACCAGTCGCTTCTCCTCGGTTCTTACGCTCTCCATTGCCCAAATTTGAAACCATAATCCCCAAATCGAAACCCTCTACCTAAGTAAGAAAACCCCCATTCTCTTCGTTCTCCGATCGCCTCTCTCTCAAATTCCCAAATCAAATACTAAAATTGAAACCCTAGCTCACCATTGCCTCTCTGTCGAGCTCTGGAAACCCACTTGCCCTCACAGTTCACTACTCTTCTCTCTCATTCTCATCGCGAACCCAATTCAAAATCGAATCCCTAATCTTCTTTCTCCTTCGAAATGGAAATCGAATCCAATCAGTTGCACACTCCTTTTTGGCCAATCTGTATGCTTGTAAGACGCCAAGATATCCGCTGTCGAAGCCCACCTAAGTTCCAAGATCGGATTTGGGTTCTTCATATAGCATCAACCATTTCAGATTTTGAAGGGAACTGTTTGGTTCTCATACATGCTTTTAAGAATTTTCTTCAATTTCTTGCATATTTATTTTGGTTGTGTGGGCAGACAATGATGAGTCACACTTTAATATAAGTTGGTTTTTTATATGATACTAAGTTGCTATATTTTGATGCTGGATATAATCAAGCATAGATGATACTTGTTTCCTGTGACTCGTTTCAATTGAAGAAGAAGCAACAACAACTTGCTTTTATGTAGATGAAGCTTGAGAAGCAGCAACAACATGTATAGCAGCAGCATGTATTAGCATGTAAACTAACAAACTAGCATTTTTGATCAGTTTGTAAAGCGGCAGCATGTATCAGCATGTGAAGAAGGCTCAATTTGTAAATCTAGTTATTTCTGAGATGTAATAATTTTTTTGCAATATAACAGTTTATTGTTGTAGTATGCTAAAATTTTGCAACACTCGCTGTATTATGCTGACTGAGATGTAATTTTTTGAGCTTTCTATTTTTGCGTTTAGAGCAAATTGTGAGCTCTATTTCCAGGCATTTTGTCTTAGGAATGTGTCTTGAATACTCGTGGTTCAGATTATAAGAATGTAAGATGAAGCACGGAGGTCGAAGCGTCGAAGATAGTAGAAGAAAACAGAGCAGCAATAGTGCAGACAGAGTTGCGGTCGATGTCCAAAGTTGCGGTCGACAGCACCCCCCGACTGCACACCCGACCGCACACCCCACAGTTGCATAGGGTTTGGCCGAGAGGAGGACGGTCGATCGATCGACACGCTATGTTCGTTTTGGACCTCGATTTATTAGGTCTTTTCAGCCCAATCTTCAACTCCAAGTTAGATTTCTCCTACAAGTTATATTGAACGACTGAGAATCAAGATTAAACTTAGGGTTCTCTCTATTCTTCTATATATATTGTAAACTCCTCCAATGAGAGAGTGGAGTACTTCATTGATATTTGAGGCTTGAGAGAGATAGTTCTTGGTGAGTGAGTTTAATTACTTGTATTGAGTGAATCAATAACTCCTTATAATCTCTTCTAGTTGAATATCAGATCTTCTATATTTTTTCTCGGATTAAGCGAAAGCTACCCAGGATAAATCATCGTTGTGTTTGTATTGGATTGGTGTATCTACTTGCTTGCTCAATTGACTTGTCTTATCTACTTCGACTTCCTCATTGCTCTATTTAGTTCCGCTGCGACATCAGGCGTTCGTTGATGCCCCAATTCCAACATTTTGAGCTATGTTTATGTTGTTTCCAGGCACCTTGACTTCTGTTTATTTTGTGGTCAAGCTTATTGAGCAAGATTTAATGATGTTTTAGGCATTTTAGGCTATGTTTATGTTGTTTCCGGGCACCTTGAGCTTTGTTTATTTTGTATCCATGCTTATTGAGCTTTGTTTATGTTGTTTCACAACCAACCTGATGAACACCCCACTTGAAGATATGGTGTTCAGTTTAATGACCTTTCTAGATTATTGAACAGTTACTAATTTGGTTAGCACAACAAAAGATAATTATGAATGGAACTAAGAATTTGTCATAGCTCAGTGTATGTGATGCAGAAGGTTATTGGAGGCAAGGCTTCACTTTGGATCAGTTCAAGTTGAACCAGTTACAAGCTCAAGTCACTCAGGATCGATCAGTTCAATTTTTTTGACACATTCAACCTGATTTCCAACTCTTCCCTTCTATTTCCTGATTTTATTCATGCATTTCTTGAATACTTCTTCACAATTTCATCTTAAAAAATTTTGTTGCTCTTAACTTAATACATTACACTGGCACAGCACAAATGTATTATGTATCTGAATTCAAAATTTTCTTACAAACTGATGCAATTCAACCAACACACTTCATATAAGGAGGAGCAACTCAATTAAGGAGACAACTCAAACTGCTGCTACAAACTGCTGCTAAAATTTTTTTTTTAGAAAACAGAGGACTTAGTCAGGGCCGGCCTCCACCTTGAGGCAGGTGGGGCGTCCGCCTCAGACCCCCAAATTTGTAATCCCCTTGTAAATATAGGCACATATTTTGTGCGTAAAAAAATATATTATAATTAGGGGCCCCGAAAAATAATTATTTGGACATTTCACCTTAGGCCCCCGGGAACTCAGGGTCGGCCCTGGACTTAGCACACCTTATGTATAACAGAGAATATGAATTTTCTCCTAAGGTTTCCATGCATGAATTCCATTTATAACAAATACAACCAACCATCAATAAATCAACTTTCCTTCGTAGACATTGCCAACAAAAAGTTTGAAGCCTCATGAGAAAAAAAAACCATATTTATAACAAAAAAAAATGATTTCGGATTTGGGCAGTGGCATAGTGAGGTTGAGAAGATGGCGACGCTATCCTGATAACGGCAGATTTTGACAAGGGGTAAGTGAGGTCGAGTTTCGATGAGAGGTGGAGGTTCGTACTATGAAGAGAGGACCGAAGGGGTTTTGTCAGAGAAGGTGGAGATGGGCTCGGGGGGTTGTGGGTCGATTTGGAGCTAGGGATGTCGGATTTGGGGCTAGGGTTTGGGTGGATTTGGGCAAAAAGAATGAAGCGGGATTTCTGAGAGGGAAGTCAGGGGAGAGAAGGAAAGGAGAGGGGGATGAGTGAATGAGTGAAAATAGAGGGTTTCGATTTGGGGATTAGTGTTTCGAATTTAGGTGGTGGAGAGCGTGAGAAGGAGAGAGCGGAGAAGGAGAGCGTGAGAACGAAGAGGAGGATATGAGCGGGGCTTAGGGAAATGACCATAATGATAACCTAAACCTAAGTGAGATGAGAGAGGCTTCTATCAGCCATTAGATCGCGATCGCAATCACGAGGTAGATTAGATAGATGGGCGCGAGTGCACACAGTGGTGTGCACCAGGGGAGTGCACAACCGAATATTACTTTCTCTCTCTCCCTCTCTCTCTCTATGTATACTAGTATCAGACACGTGCACACTTGCACGTGGAAAAAATTGGAAGATAATGAAAAGGGTAAGAAGAAAATAATTTCCAAACCGATCCACTTTCAAAAATATTTACAAAACAGGGCCACTTTCGAAAATATTTACCAAAGTTTGTCCATAATTAAAAAAAATAATTTTGTAACTGATCCACTTTCGAAAATATTTACCAAACAGGTCTACTTTCGAAAATATTTACCAAAGTAACCCAACCCGTGCGTTGCACGGGTTGGGTTACTCTCTAAGGCCTTCTCCCATTATAGTATTAGAGATTAGAGATATACTAGATTTGTCCATGGGCACGTGCCTATGGCACGTCTTCGGAACGATACAACACACAAAAAGTCCTGTAAACAGTATAACAGCAATTATGTAGCTCAAGTTTGAATAGTATGACAATAATTAGTTGTAAATAAAAGTCCATATTTTCATTAGTATATGTTGAAAAATAATTATAAATGGGGGTGTAAAATCTAACTTCTTAGAACTTTGAGAGTGGAAAATGATGAAATTTAATTGTTGAAGAGATAATTTCCATTTTCAGTGTAACATGAGCAATAAAAAGAACATAAAAATTATGAAAATTTACAAACCTAAAATATGATAATCTAAATTTCTAAGTAAATAAAGAAAGAATGAGAGGGGGGGGGGGGGGGAAGACATATGAAAAAGTGAAGAGAGAAGAGAGAGATAGTAATTAAAGTAATGAGTTTTTCAGTTTTCGGGAGGAAATTTTGGTTTTAGGGAGGAAACTTTTTGGAGGAAAAATATGTTTTGAGAGAGTGAATCTGAATCGTCGATTTTGTTTCAATTGAAGGTGAACCACTTGATAGCTTGTCTTGTGTTTTATTATACATACATACATACATACATACATATATATATATATATATATACTGTGTGTGTGTGTGTGCGCGCGCGCGCGAACAAGGCTATAGCCAAAATTGCTGAAATATGCCTTTACATTCATGAGAAAGGAAGATTGCCCTTTGCAATAGTCGACTATTCCCACTCTCTGGAAGGAACAGTCGACTGTCCAAATCAGATACGAAATCGAAGGCTTCAAATTTGGGTATTAGAAACCATATTCGAGATCTATTTGATATGGATTAGTTTTGGCTATATAGGAAGATGTTAGGGCCACTTTAGGGTTATGAAAAGAGTTAGATTGCTTGGGGATTTCTAGAGTTTGATTGAGAGAACTTTTGTAAACAAGAAAACCACTTCGTGACCTGTGAGAGAGAGATGGATGAGACTTTGATTTGAGGAAATTGTTATTTTCCATAGTTTCAACGAATGATTGTTCTCCGAATTGTACTCTTCTCTAATTGAAAGTGAATTTCTTTTGGTTGCCTTCCCAAACTTTCATGTTAGATCTAGTTTTTTGTTGATTTCTCATTTTTGTTTGTTGTTTGGTGAAACCCTAGTCGCAAGATTGTCATTGCTCGTTCGCTGCACATCAAACGGGGAAGCTTTATTTTCCCAACTACACACACCCTGCAAGCACATTCTCATCTCATAATTGAGGAATTGTACAAACGGGACTTTGAACCCATGACATCTTGCTCATTAATGGAGAGGCTCACAACTAGGCCACTAGGGCACTCGCTATATGATTGCCTATTGTTCATATGCTATAGCCTTGCTAATCCCACTCCATGGAAAATAACTTATGGAAGGATATTTGATCAAGTTTAAACATAACTAATACTGATTAAGAAGCTTATCAATGTGCAAATATATAAGCAAGATACTGCTATAATTTTTTCTTCCATCAATATAAGTTGGGTCAACAAATCCGAATCCAATAAAATTAGTGGGTTCTATTTGTTGGAAAAATAGTTAATAAATAATAAATTTAGAGCATGGTTTGTTCTAACTCAAAATTATAATATATAGCTTGGAAATAAATAATTAAACTATAAAACTATTCGTTTATATCCTATAACTATAATATAATAAATGATTACTTTAGAAAATATGTTGATTGGAGGGATAAAATCAAGCCTTAAATGCTGTATCCAAGAAAGTCTGATGTCGCCCCCATGCAGGCAGTTTATGCAGTCAACACCCTAGCGGTAAAGATATCCTTCAATATCCAGCTCTCAGGCGCATGGGTGGGCTGAGACTCTTGGCTCGAATAGTGCTTCAAGTTGCTCAAAGATAATGTACTAACTTTATATTTGTAGATCAAATAATGAAATATATTATTCTAGTTATATCTTGCTTTATATATGTTAAGGTTAACATAGAGATTGGAAAATATTATTTGATTATTGGATTTATAATAACTGAGTGCAATATCTCCTATATATAGGAGAGAATCAAATACTAAACTAGTACATAATCCAATATGAGACTAATATATAATATCTAATACCCCTTCATACTCACAATGGGCCGATCAGTGTGAGTTTGCTCACCAAGTAACGAAATTTCTGAACAGTGTGAGATTTAGTGAAGAAGTCTGCTGTCTGCTGTGAAGAGGTTACAAAATGAAGTAAAATTATCCATGCTTCAAAGCAATCACGAACATAGTGGCAATCTATCTCTATGTACGTCGTTTGCTCATGAAAGACTGGGTTGCTTGCAATGTACAATGCACTCTGGTTATCACAATGAAAAGGAGTAGCTCTTGTAAGAGTGACACCCATATCTGATAACAGCCAACGAACATGAACAATCTCTCGAGTAGTAGCTGACATTGCTATGTACTCAGCTTCGGTGGAAGAACATGCAACAACTGCATGTATCTTGCTTCGCCAGGAGATCACCGAATCACCAAGAAATATATAGAAACCTGTGGTAAACCGTTTAGTGGTAGGATCACCCGCCCAATCTGAATCAGAATATGCACTGAGCTCTAGTTTGGATGTAGAAGGCATAAATAATAAGCGAGTGATAGTGTAACGCCCCGAATTCCAAAAATACACTGAATTCGAGATTCCAAAGGATCTTTACACTTCTTTCGTATAATTTTACAAGGAATTTAAAACTTTTTACTTTACATCAGAGTTACATGAAAACTTTACACTTTACATTTTACAGCGGAAGCAAATTTACAACATTTAAATAAATGTACATCAACATTTGAATAATCTCTAAGCATCTGTGCTTCTTTAATCTTTATCATGTCATTTACCCTACATACAAAACTGTGGGTACGTCAGTTTATTCAACCAACGAACATTATACACGGCCATCCTCTCTATGCCGGAAATAGTATAATTGATTTTCCATATTTAACAAACACAAACTTGTCACATATCAAAACTAAAGGGAATACCCTATTGATGTCGTGTTGTGATTGTGCACTTAGTTCTTAATGCGGTTATTTATATTACATGACACTAATGCGCACTTGTTCGGATTCTATGCATCCCATACTACATAGGTCCGAGGGCAATCCCTTAATCGTTCTTCATCTTGTAGGGTTCAATCCCTCGTCATGTCTTAATCTACTACTGTAACTAAGGTAAGTATCCTAGATGTTTTCTGACATACGAACTCATGTTTAGACGTCCTGGAGGGAATCTCAACGCACTGACACATGACTCATCATGCAGGCATCCTGTGGTAATTCAGCTCCTACCATAGACATGACACCACCCACAGTCGTCAAACACCCCACGAGTGTCGCCACCGGGACGGTACTCTGGAGCAGTATCCACATCCTATCATGACTCATCATGGGACACCCTGGGATACTCTCTCGCCGCCAATCCAATGGTCCTCATACTCAATGTTTTTCTCTTACTTTCATCACATCTTCACTATGTAACTAATCCTTAGTTTAATGAAAACAGGAACACAATTTATCTTTTAGAGTTAGCCCTCTCACTACTACCGGTCTTATTTCTTTCATTTCACAATGATCCAAACTGGTCTTTTCAATATCAATAATCATATTTCATCACTTTTTACTTGCCGGTGTGAGTTTTGGCTACACCCTAATTTTCAATTTCAATTCACAAATTCATATGTTTTGAGTTTTCATACTCAATAACATTTCTCTTTTTCAATCACATGATTTCTAAATTATTCATGAGTCCATAACCATACATGGAATTCAATTATTCATCAAGTAATTCATCAAATATCATTTCCACATTAAAATCACATCACTAATTATATGGTCAAAATGAGTATTCACAACTCATAATTGTCACACTATTCTTCAATAAGAATAATTCATACCACTTCACTTCATATGTTTTCTTTCTTATTTATAATTCTTTTCTAGCACTTTATTTCAAATTCTTTTGCGAATTATAACTTTCACAAAAATATAAGTGTAGAACCATAGTTCTATTTATACCTTTGTTCTAAAAAATATACTCTATTTTATTTTAATAACTCCAAATTTATTTTTTATAAGTCCCACATAATTTTATGATAATAATAATATTTTTTTCATAATTTTTAATTATCAAAATCCACCCAAAAAATATTTTTTCCACAAGTTAAACACTGGCCGAGACCAGGTTTCAAACTAACAACCACAGGGAAACAAGCCGCCCACTCTGACCACTAGGTCAGTCACGCCGATCGGTATAGAAGGGGGGTAAGGACTTTAAATGCTCTCGGCTGAAGTTAATTAATTTTTTAAATGTGCAAAACAAAATATATGGTGCTAACAGGAATCGAACCATCGACCTGTGAGAAACCCACCGCATACTGTAGCGATTAGGAGCCTACCGACCACTTGAGCTATAGGCTCAGGTTGTCTCAGTACAACTGGAGCTCTAATTAAATCAACTCTCTCTGTTTAATAGAACATTTCGACGTTCTAAAGCTCTCATTTGATTTTGCTTTTACTAAACTTACTGTAAATTTTCAGATTAATTATTCCCATAATAATTTATACTCCAGTAAATTAAAAATATTTTTTTTCAATAATTAAACACATATTTTTCATACAATTAGTTCGAATTATATGCTACTACTACCACATTTCTTTTTCGACATTTCTTATCCAATTTTAACATCAATAATCTCTATATCAATTCTCTGTTTTTATTCATTTCACAAACACACAAATTATATTTTTAGTCATTCATTACAACATTATCACAAAAAGGTACATTCAAGTGCGTGAAACAACATTTTCGTCTACTAATATTTGCATATAGTTTTTTATGCTAACAATGGGTTTTCTTTAAGCAATCCATAGCTATAATTATCTTACACACAACTTAAGTTTGATGATGGAAACACATACAAGCTATTTATCAACATTCCAATCAACTAATAAGCCACTTTTCCAATTAAAATGTACTCTTATTAATCTTTTTCATGCATCATCATTTCAATTCAATTCTAGCATGCTTTCTAATTAGAAACATTGAAAATAACCCACCTTAATTGGAGAGAAATACAATTTGCAACACCTCCTAAACAAAATTCCTTGCCAAGAGAGCGATCCTCCTCCTCCTCGATGTGCACACGAGCCTTCAAGATGCCAACCCGATCTCCAAAGATGTCGGCCTTCCCTTCTTGGTGCAACACAACTCTTCACACACAACTCTCAATCTTTTAACTCACTTACTATACTACTAATAATGTATTTTATACTATAGGTTTTGGAGAATTAAAGAGTACAAAAATAACTAGGTTGGGGGGGGGGGGGGTATTTATACTAAAATTTTGAGTAAATGGAAGGCTAGGATCAAACTAGGAGTTAGAAACAAAAGGCTAGGATTCAAGGAGGAGTTACAATAACCAACCATGATCAAGCAACCACCACCCATGACTCCACTCAAATTTTCCTTTTCTCTCCATGTCAAAACCGGCCTACATGTGGTGCATTTGCACGTGTACGTGCAATGCACGTGCATGCATTTGTCCTCCATAAAAAATTTGTACATTATATTTTTTATAAAAATAATCTTATAAAGATATTCTACATTACAAGTTGTAATTAAAATAGAAATAACTCATGGGCTTTAATTAATGGGCCAAAATAATAGTTTTTATAAAAGAAGATAAATAAATTAGATTTGGGCTAGAAAGAAAGGCTTATGTTTATTTGAAGAAAAATGGGCCTTTATAAAAATAATTAAAGAACACACACACACATATATATACATATACTCATCATCCATAATGAAAATAATTATAAGATTTCATACTACAAAAATTGCACGTGCACACTACGTGCAAAAATAAATAAATAATTATCATAAATGAAAATCGGGACATTACAGATAGTGCCCCGAAGATATCTGAGGATCTGAAGAAGAGCGCCGTAATGAACTGATGTAGGAGCAAAAAAAAACTGACTAACAATACTGACTGCATGAGAAATATTGTGTCTGATCATGCATAAGTAGACAAGTTGTCCAACAGTCTGCCTGTATCTAGTGGGGTTAGGAAGGAGCTGATCATATGTGGGACGAAGCTTCACATGAAGCTCTAAGGGAGTATCAGCTGATCGTCTGTCAGAGAGACATGAAGATAATATCTAATGTATATTTACGTTGAGAAATAAGTATCCCTCCCAGATCTATGGGCAATCTCTAGACCCAAAAAGTAGCGTAATCTGCTAAGATCTTAAAAGGTATTTCTGTGTGGATGCAATGCCTACGTAATCATCCACAGTAATAATCATATCATCAATATATAATAACAAAATTACCCTCCCTTGCAGTGTCGATCGCATAAATATAGAGTGGTCCTGTGAACTCTGACTGAAACTAGCCTGTGTGATGACACAGCGAAAACACTCAAACCAGACTTGAGAGGCATGTTTCTGACCATATATAGCTCAACGGAGAAGGAAAACATGACGAGGAGGTGTGGTTAGACCAGAAGGAGGATGCATGTAAACAACCTCAGATAAGGTACCATGAAGAAATGATATAACAACCACTGACGGATGACGACAATGGCAAGAAGAGTGTGAACTGTATTCATCTGTGCAACTAGAGCAAAAGTCTCATCATAGTCAATGTCATGTCCCTGAGTAAATTCTCGAGCAACTAGAGAAGTCTTGTGCTACTCAATGGAGCCATCAGGTCGATATTTGACCGTGAAGATCCCTTGCAGCTAACAGGCTGGACACCCACTGGCAGGGGAACAACATCCCAAGGGTCAGTCTGTTCAAAGGCACCGAACTCCTCTGTAATAGCTTCCTACCACTTGGGATATTGAATTGCTTCCTAATAGGTTCTGGGCTCACGCGTGGAGTGTATAGCAGTGAGATATGCATGAAACTGTGGTGAATAGGAAGCTAGGGTGGTAAAGTCAAACTAGTTAGAAGGACCAGTGGCAACAGGTGTATAACATGTCAGTGGGATGCCCAAAGTGGAACATGTAGACTGACGGACCAGTGGTGGATTTACAGGGTATGGAGGTGAGGCCGATGGTATGGATGTATGCAGCTGTGGGAATGCATGTGGTGTGGGTGCAAGCTGCTGTGGTGATGTAGGTGGTATCTCCACAGGATGAACAATAGGTGTAACGTCTGTATGATATGGAAAAGGAGTCAAATGAGTGAGATTGAAGGGAATGCATGAAGATGTGACCGTGGAGGTAGGCCCAACAACTGGGGAATCAAGAAAGTGAGTATCCTCGGGAGATGTCAAGTAGTAAGGAGAGTCTTCCACAAAGGAGACATGGCGGGAAACATGGACACGACCCACCAATGGATCAAAACAACGATATCCTTTGTGCTCGGAACTGAAACCCTAGGTGAACTCACTTTGCAGCACGTGTAGTGAGCTTCGTATGCTTAGTGGGGGGGAAGGGGGGGAGGGGGGACATAACAGGTGCACCAAAAAGTACGTCACATACTGTAGCCTGAAGCTGAGTGATGAAGTGCCTCACATGGTCTCGTACTAGATAGCTTAGACGAGGGAGTGGTGTTAATGAGGCTAACAGAAGTCATGACAATTTCAGCTTAGAAACGAAGAATAGAAGAAAAGAGTTAAAGAGCGCGAGCCGTCTCAAGAATGTGACGATGCTTGCGTTCATCTACACCATTCTGCTCATGTGTGTGAGAGCATAATTGCTGAAAAAGGGTGTCCTAAGGCTGAAGGATCGATCTCATAGTAGTGAAAGTGTACTCACGAGCACCATCGGAGCAAAATTTCTTGATGCGCACAACAAACTGAGTGTGAACCATGGTCGTAAAGAACTGATAAATATTATGAATCTCAGTTCGTTGGCGCATAAGAAAAATCCATGTATATTGAGTGAAGTCATCGATGAAGGCAACATAATAGAGATAGCCTTTCCACAAAGGTACAAGAGAGGGTCCCCATATGTCAGAATGAACAAGTTGAAAAGGATGAGTGGTTTGATAAGTGTTTTTGTTATTAAAAGGGAATGCTATGTGTTTGGCCAAATGAAAACTCTGATAATCAGAAACTATGTAAAAGAAAGAGGACCAAGGGCATCACTACAGGCTAAAGTATTGAGGCAAAATTCACTAATATGACCTAAACGTCTATGCTACAAATCAGCATCAGAGGACACAACACCAGCAAAATTAGAATGAGATTTTTGTGCAAGAAGAAACTCTAGATGGTACCGACTAGCGCGCCTAAACTCCTGACCAGTGTGTGAATCAGTAATAAAACAACCTAAAGAATTAAATGTAACGACAAGACCGCTATCGCACAATGCACTAATGGAAATAAGGTTCATGGATAAATAAGGAGTATGAAGAACATAAGACAATGTGAGAGTAAGAGAGATAATAGACCCTGAGTATGTTGTGAGAAGTTGTGAGCCATCGGCTGTGTGTAAGGATGGAGAGTGAGAGGAAAGTGCAGTGCTGGTGATGAGCAGTATATAATTACTAATAAGATTATGTGATGCACCAGAATCTAAAATCTCTGAAGAATTCACATCGAGAATAACGAAGAATGTAGAGGCAGAAGGCCAGCAGTGAGACTGACCCAAGAGTTGGAGTTCCAGCTAGGGAGGCAATGTTGAAAATTGGCCCAATCAGCAGGAGATGACAAGACTGGAGTAACTAGCATGGCTGAAGGTGTAAGGGAAGAAGTACAGTGAGGATGAATGATACCGGTGTTGCTGTGGTAGGGCTCGACATGAGGATGGGGATGTTGCTAGTGTCGGAATCGGGATAGGGAGCTAGATGGTGCTGCTGGTGTCGGAAGAAGAGGTAGGGCAGGGTTAGGGATGATACTGAGAGGAGACAGGAGTCCGGAATGAGGATGAGGGCAGCGCTACTGCTGTTTGAATCTGGATGGGGATTGAAATGTAAAGAAGGGGTAAGAGGAGGATGTAGCAACGGGGGAGTTAGTGGAGATGGAAAGATACTGATGAAACTGGGGTTCCAACGAAGAAGTACCTGCAAATTTTTTTTGACTTTTTTTGAATTTTTGAATTTTTTGTTCTGATTTTTTTACAACGATGAATAATGGCGATCGACGGCGGCGGCGACAATCAGCAGGTGGCATCAACAGACGAGGAAGAGGAAGGAGAGGTAGAGTTAGAGTAGAATAGGGTTAGGAAGAGGGTTAGGAAAGAGTATTTGGGTTTGGATGTGGTTTGGGTTTGAATTTCGGGTTTCAGGGTGTCGGGTGGTATATGGTTATTGGAGTTGTGAGTCGGGTAGGGTATTTGGTGTGGATTTCGTTTTTTTTATTTTTTAGGGAAAACAAAAAAAACGGGTTTGGTTTGATTTCGGGTAGGGTATTGGGGTATTTGGATCTGATTTGAAGTGGGATAGGAATATGGGGTTAGGATTTCGGATGTTGATTTGGGAGAGTGGTGGCTAGGGCGAGAGATGTTGCAGTGGTGGAGGGTGGGTAGGTTTTTGGGTTTTGAAAGTTGGAAAAATGGAGGGGATTAGGGTTTTGGGAGGTGGCTAGGGAGTAGGAGATGGATATTATCGAATGTCGGAGTTGATAGAGTGACCGACAATGGGTTGCGGCAATGCAGATGAAAGGTTTCGGTGAGGGAAATTATGTTGGCGATGATGGGTTTCGGGAAATTTGCTGATGATGGGTTTTAGGGATTGGTTGTAGCCGATGTTGAGGTTGAAGGAGGAAATTGGATTTCGGGGATTTTTTTGTCGGAGTTGTTGTTTCTGTTGTTGAGGATAAGAGAATTTGTGTAAATAGGGTTAGAGATTAGCGAGGGTGAAGGAGAAAGAAATTTAGGGTTAATACTCTAATACCATGTTAAGGTTAACAGAGAGAATGAGAAGTATTATTTGATTATTGGATAGATAGTAACTGAGTACAATATCTCCTCTATATAGGAGAGAACCAAATACTGAACTAGTACATAATTCGATATGGGACTAATATATATGATAGTATCTAACACTATATCTTAGCCATCAGGCATACTAGGTCTTTTTATAGGCTATAAGAACACAACTTATAGAGTAATAAAACTCGATTAACTCTTTCACTTAATGACTTGAAATGATCAAAGTAACAACTCTATCAAAAACATGAAATAAGGTAATGGTTAATTTGTATAAAATACTAATGAATATATTTTTTTTTTGATGAAACGGATAGAGTCTTACGACTCCAGCCAGATAAGCCATAATATTAATCAAAATCAGTACAAAGAGTTTTACAAGGCGTAAAACCGAAATAAACAGGGCTAGAATCAGTGAGCCAACGACGACTGAAAAACATCATGAATTAAATACAAGGCTACAAACACCCAATAGCTAGGAAAACCTAACTGCGAGCTGGCCAACAGCCAACAGCCGGAGACAATAGACGCGAGAGTAGGGGCGCCCTCCTTCCCTCGTCCCTCCTACAATGGAGAGACCTTCACAGCCAAGGGATCGCCCAGAAGAAGCCAGGAGCCCTGATCCGGTCTTCAGGAGAAAATAGGAATGCTTTTGACATCGATCGAGAATAGCTAATAGGACATCTCAACTCTAGCGAAATCTCCTGCAGGACAAAATAAAAACAGATGCAACCGGAGCCAGGCAACATAATCAAGTCACCATGGGCAACAGGACAATAGGCTCCCGTCGTCGGGAGGGACACAAGCATCTTGTCCGATGTCTAAACATACAACTACGGCACTTCCCCTGAATATTGGCCGAAGGCCTTCAAATAAACAAAATCACCCCAAGGTGGAAAATAAAGAAAATTATGTCAAGAAACATCCATAAAAAAGAAAGGTGGAAGAAATAACCATAGTTACCACAAACAATATAAGGTGCTAAGAGACAAGCTCCTTCAAACTCAGCGAACTGAGAAACTGAGAGTCACTGATGCCTCCTCTCTCTCTAAAAACTCAAGGAGCCGAAAAATAGCATACAGGCAGAACAAGAAGGTCAGTAGGCAAAAAGAAAATGCACCATTAGAGAGAACAAAATAGTCATTCAAACTGAGTGATCAAATACTAAAAACAGCTAAAGTGCTGGGCTAAAGATGCACTAGGTGAACAGCATCCAGTAGAACAACAGAAGGAATAAACTAAACCAAAATAATCTCCTGCATATAAACAAGCTAGTGTAACTAGAGCATCACAGGAAGAGGATCAGAGATCCGAGGAAACCAAAAGAAACAACAAAAAACCTCTACTGCGCCTTAAGTATGGGAGAGGCAACACTAGTCATAAGGAGCACATTGAAGCAGAAACCAACTGGAGATAAACCAACAACTTCTTCAGCCCTGGGACACAAGCCAGAGATTGTAAATAATCGCAGAAGCAAAGAAAATTATAAAGCAATAAGATTACGGAGGCAATGTAAAGAGCCGTCTAGTCTACGACTGTAAAGAGAATCTATATCTTCAGTTTTTAATGTTGAAGACCAGAAATTAAAAAGAAATATAAAATCTTCAATAATAGTAGAAATTGGGGAAGCGCGGTGCTTGAATAACCTCTTATTTCTTTTCAACCACGTGATCCAAATAATAATTTGAACCGATAGATTCCACAATTTGCGGTATCTTTTATTCGTGGGAGGCAAAGACCAACTAGAGTATAAGTTGGAAGGGATCGAAGAGACTTCCCAGGCTAGAGAACTAATTTTCCACAAGGGGAGAATGAGGTCGCATCCGACAAACAGGTGATCTACGTCTTCAAAATTATTAGAACAAAGGGGGCACATCTGTCCCCAAGCCAAATTCCTTTTGTTGAGGATTTTGACAATGAGTAGTTTGTTGTTGATGGCAAGCCAAGAGACGATTTTAACCTTCAGAGGGGCACAGGTGCTCCAAATGAATTCGGCGAAAGGGGAGTGGATGCCTCGAAAGTTCAGAAAATTATAAAAAGATTTAACAGTGAAAGTCCTCGCCGAGTTCCAACGCCAGCTAAAATCTTATTTCGGGTGCCAAACGAAATGGTTAAGGGAAAATAGGAGGTCGTTAAGTTCAGAAGTAAGGTGTGAAGGAATATCGGCCGAGAATGGGATGATCCAATGCCTTTGCGAGTTAATAAGAGTGAAAGACTCTGCCACCGTGGCTAGGGGATTGGAGGCCAGGCGGAAAAGCACTGGGAAAGCGGAGGCAAGTTTGATGTTACCAATCCCGAGATTGGACCAGAACTTGGTCATGGATCCATCGAAACAGTCATGGAAGATGCCGCATTGGAACGCTGCAGCTGCTTTCCAAACCCCCCTCCAGAATGAGGAGGCATCGCGGTGAATACTGGGAAAGAATTCCCATAATTGTCTAGTGGAAAAGCAGTTCACCTTGATACTTTGGATCCAAGGAATGTGATCAAATTTTAAGCATCTCCATAGCCATTTACCCAACAATGCAATATTTTGGTGTCTGAGGTTCAACACCCCTAAACCCCCTGCCTCTTTGGAGGAGCAGACCAATTTCCAGTTGCTAAGGTGCGATCCCGGCTTGAGAATGGAGGATCCAAACCAGAAAAAGTTACTTCTAATTTGATCTATCCGCTTAATGACCCAAGAGGGGACATAATAGAAAGACATCATATAAAAGGGGATAAAGGAGAGAACCGAGTTAAGGAGGATAAGTCTACCACCACGGGAAAGGAGTTTCCCAGACCACACGTTAAGCCTGGATTCTACATTTTTCACCATGGGCAACCAATCAGCTTTAAGCAGCTTACCCCATCGAAGGGGAATGCCCAAATACGTTATGGGGAAGGAGGCAATAGGACAGCTAAAGAAGTTGGAAATCTCATTCTGGCGATTGGGAGAGCCTCCAAGCCAGAGAACCGAAGATTTTTGGAAATTAATCGATAGACCCGAGGCTAATTCAAAACAGTACAAAAGAAGTTTTAGGTTACGGAGAGTATGAGAATTTGGTTTTGCGAAGATGATCATATCATCAACGTACTGCAAATTCAGCACACCATGAAAGTGGCACAATTCACCTAGACCTTCAATGATCTAAGCTTTCCAAGCATTGCGAAGAAGTTTACTAAAAACATCTTCAACGAGACTAAATAGAAGGGACAAAAGTGGATCTCCTTGGCGGGGACCACATTTAATTTTAAATTTGTGACCCTCAGATCCATTGATAATGATGGATAAGGTGCCTGAGTAGAGACTGGATTTTATCCACACAATCCATTTGGAACCGAATCCCCTATCAATAAGAATTTCAAATAGGAAATCCCAGCTAACGTTGTCGTAAGCTTTTTGAAAGTCAAGTTTGAGAAGGATACCCTCGGCATTAGAGTTGTGACAATGGGAGATGATCTCTTGAGCCGAGACAACACTATCGAGGATATAGAGGTCCTTGATGAAACCCGATTGGGTGGGATCAATGAGGGGAGATAAGACCGCACTGAGCCTAGCGGAAAGAACTTTCATTATGATTTTGAAAGAGGTGTTGATAAGGCTAATAGGTCTAAAGTGTGCCACAGAGTGTGCTCCCACCATTTTGGGAATGAGCACAATGTGCGCATAATTAATACATTCGAAGGAGAAGGACCCTTGATGAAGTTCCGTAAACATACGGAGAAGATCGTCTTTAAGCCATTGCTAGAATTTTTGGAAAAAAAAAGGTGGGGAATCCTTCCGGTCCCGCCGTAGATTCGCTCTTTAAAGATAAAACAGCCGCTTTAATCTCTTCCACTGAAAAGGGGGCCTCAAGAGAAGATAGGTCCTGAGATTGAGTACCATAAAGGTGGTGCCAATCAAGGCTTATAGAGCGCTGTTTGTACGAACCAATTATATTTTTGTAGAAAGAAAGGAAAGCACCATGGATCTCCTGATCGGAGTTAAGATCACTACCATTGTCAATGATCAAAGAGATCCGATTGCAACGTTGCCTGTACGAAGCAAAGTTATGAAAGAAGGCTGTATTGCCGTCACCCTCCTTTAACCATCTAAATCTGGCTCTTTGAGCCCATTTAATATGGTCTTGATGAAGGATGGTGGCATAATCTCGCTTGCACGAGAGCCATTCAGAATGAAAGGAATCAGGTAGGGGACCCAGCTCCTCCAGCTTATCAAAGGACTCGATGGAGGCTAGTAGAAAGTTTTTAAGGAAAACTGTGTTATTTTGTCTTTCGTAATGCCAGATCTTACACCCGAACTTAATGGCGTGAAGTTTGAGTAGGATGTTACCCAGTCCAGATGAACCGGTAACAAATGATAGACATTCGACAATAAGATTGACGAAGATTTGGTCTTGTAACCAAAACTTTTCAAAGCGGAATTTATGATGATGAGAGAAAGGGAAGTTTGAGTAGAGAGCGATGGGAACGTGGTTGGAGGAGGGATTGGGTAAAGCTTTGGAGAAAGAGTTGTGAAACTGGTTAATCCAGTTATGGGAAACATGGGAAATAAGGAAACGGTCGAGTTTGGCCAACGTCGGAGAATGACGAAGATTGGACCAGGTGAAAGATCTACCGTTAAGCGGAAAATCGATCAACTGCAAAGCTTGGATGCAATCGTTAAAAATATTGGAGTGATAATGGGAAGCGGTCGGGGTCGACCTTTCAGAGGAGAACCTAACATTAAAGTCCCCACAGAAAAAACAGAGGCCATTAGAGAGATTGTGAAGCAAAAGGAATTCGTTCCAAAATAGATGGCGCATACCAGAAGAGGAGGGTCCATAAACCGAAATCACCGAGAGAGAGCAGTTGAGAACCGTCCAGTGCAGTTGGACGATAAGGAAAAAATTAAGGCGTCGAACCGCTATAAGAGAAAAGACCGATTCTTTGAAGCCGAAAAGGATACCTCCCCACGATCCTATCGCATCTAAGGAGATCCATTTCCAGATAATGGATCCTCCTATCGCGCGAAAGATAGTCGGGGAAGTTGAATCGATCTTCGATTCTTGAATAGAAATAAGATCACAGTGGGAGGAGGATATTAATTGGTAAATCGCTCTTTGTTTGACGGGGCAATTGAGACCCCGGATGTTCCAAGAAATACTAATCATTAAGATGTAGGTGCTCTCGAACTCTAAAACGTTCTTTCTGCCTAATAGCATGTAACTGCGACGAATTATCAGAATTGACCGAAAAATCCCATATCCAGGGCGAGGACGGCCATCTCCTTATTGAACAATGCATCAAATTGAAATTGGAATATGGATCCAAGTAATATTTTTTCAGAATGGGGTTGGGGATGGCCTAGGTTGATGCCAGAGAGATTCATTGCTTGCGGCAAAGAAGCGAGTGAGCGTGTTGAGTTCGCGAGCTCTTTTTTTTTGCCATAATGCGAGCGCTAGATCTGATTAGATGGTTAGGGTGCTTACAAGCCGTAGATTGCTTGAAAGTGGAGCATCCTACCTCTTTAAGAGGAGGGCGGAGATGTGGATAATCAATCGAGTCAATATACGAGAATTATGGGTGATAAGAAGGAACTAGTGAAGTGGGTGAATGCGAAGGAGCAATCCGAGACTGAGACCCATGTATTTTTGGGTCTGTGGAACAAACTCTAGGTGTCGAGACACCCGAGTTTGCTCCAAACCAAACTACCAAGGTAGGGGATACCTAAGCTAGGTTCGCAAAATCGAGAGCGGAGGGAGAGAAACCCGAAGAGAGAGCAAAGGGTAAGTGCTAAAATTCAATAGTATCTCAAGCTGCCAATCAGCGACAACCAGAACAAATTGCTGGGAATTAAAGGAGACAAGTTTAAGGCATACCTATTTGAGAGAATGCTCAAGGTTCAGCTCCGATTCTTCTTCGCCAAGCAAGTTGTCCTGATCAATCCATCCCTCCTCTTTTGAGGTTTGAGCCATCTTGACTTTGATAGGGGGAAGAGGCGGTGCCGACTCACAGAGGCTAGGGAAAGTGCGAGGCTGGGAAAGTGCGCTTGCTTTTGAAATTTTTCCCAATCTGAGGCGTAATGGGGATTGACTTCCCAAGATGGCCGCTATGAAGTCGGAACCTGTAGCTTGGGAAAGGGAGGGGATGAGGAGGGAAGCACTGATGATTGCCTCTTCAAAGGAGAGTACTTAGGAGGTCCAAAGAGTGGCAGGAGAGGGTGTCGGACAGCCGAGGAGAAAGCAGGAGGAGTCGACACTTTCCCAGCTTGGCTAGAAGAGATATCGGGATTGATCCATACTAGATTTGGCGCTTTGGAGGGTGAGATCTTCTTGCTACTTGGGGAAGCTAAACTTTTGCTGGGAAGAGGAAATTTTTTCTTGGCTGAGACCTTTTGGGTTCCTTTCAAATAGGGCGACTCCAGTTTAGACACTGATGAAGAGCCAGGATGGAAAGGAGAGGGGGAAGAAGCAGGCTTAATAGCTGGCTTTGGGGTTCCAGTGTGGGGCAGCGGAGGAGGATCGGTAAGAGAAGCCGAGTCGTGATATTGCACAGAGACCGTGAAGGAGGATTTACCATCAGTTAAGAGGTATACCTCAATACGGTCTTGATGCTTAGAACAACAAAAAAGCGCCTCCACCTGAAGACATCCCGATGCTAGCATAGCCGAGGAGGAAATACTGATGATCTCTCCGACGCATTTAGACATATAACCAACCAGGCACAAAGATTCACAAAAGGGGGGAAGTCCTAAGAGCATGACCTTGGTGGTTGAGGTGCTGTAAGCCTGCATCGGAGGATTGATCTGTACCCATTTCTGAATGGAAAGGGTGATAGCCCCTATAGATAGGGAAGAGTTGTCGATAAGTTATTCCAGAATTTTGGGGGAAGGACAACGGATTACCACATCACCATTAGAACATGTGTTGAGGACCCATTCCCATTCCTTAACGTTGCAAGTAATGCTAAGGAATGAGTTTAAAGTGAAGAAAGGAATTGATCCTCCGCAGAAAGAAATAGCACCATAGGTGTCAAAAAATTTCTACCTATCAGACAGTTCCATGTTCAGGGGTGAACACATGGGTAACTATCGGCTTGGGCGGTTGGATTTGTGGAGCAGTCAGAGCGGGAGGAAGAGGTGGAGAGCTGTCGGCGAAACAACTGGAAATAGGAGGAGTAGGAAGTAAAGGAGACTTAGATGATATTTTTTGCTTCTTGGCTTTGTTGGCTTGATCCTCAGCCAACTTGCGTTGTAGGGAGGGGAAGTCGAGAGCAGCAAGCACCTGATCCGAAATAGGCGCTCCCAGAGTGAGGCCCAAAAGATTCTGAAGAGCAAAGCAGCGGTGATGCGCGTGCCCCGACTTGAGGCAGAATAGGCATTTCATCTTGAAAATATAGAATTTCTTTACGTGGCCTGACTGCAGGCACTGATAATAGGTAATGGGAGCACGGAGAGGGTTAGAATGAGAAACAAGAGAAGAAGAAGGGTTAGGTGGAGAGAGTTGGCGGGAAAAGGGGGTTCTAGAAGACCTAGGCGCCTTCTCTAAGGTGGGCCTGGGGGGCCTAGAAGAGAGGCCCAGAAAGAGGCAAAATGCCTACGATAA
This sequence comes from Hemerocallis citrina, assembly GCA_017893485.1. Lineage (NCBI taxonomy): Eukaryota > Viridiplantae > Streptophyta > Magnoliopsida > Asparagales > Asphodelaceae > Hemerocallis > Hemerocallis citrina. The sequence continues at coordinate 93,359,390 of CM030364.1, read as the reverse complement.
TATTTTTAAAATTATTTATTATTTTTTTTATTGTTATTTTTTACCACTTCAACCCACGGGAGTTCCATGGGCCCAATTAGAAACGTGACAGAGCTAAGGCCCAAACAGGGGAAGCAACAATACTAGCAGTGGAAACGTCGAATAAGTGCTGAATTTATCAAGCTCACGAAATGCTGGATAAGCTTGATAATCAGACAACTAGATGCCTCACAGGAGGAGAGGAAGAAGAAGAAGATGTTATCTTAAGAGATAAGAGAAAAGCCCGATTCAAGAGAGAATGTGGGAACCCACTGAGAGGGTAAAGGAGGGCGGATTTTAGAAGAAAGTGCTCACAGCAATGGACACCAAGACCAAACGAAAACTCCAATTACACAATGGTAAATATCAAACAACACCACCAGTGCTGGAATGAAAATAAAACCAAGAAAAAAAGACTTACAATGATGGGTTAAGGATAAGGGCGGCAGCTACGCCAAAAAGTACCTTCGAAAGGCACTGGGGAGACCGAGGGTAGTGGGCGATCGGGAATTGATGTCAAGGGAGCTGACAGAGACAGATGATGGGCCCTTACTGAGCTTAACAGGCTCGATCTAGGAGCGGGAGAGACCTGCGGAAGGCGAGGAGGAAGCAAAGGGGACGAAACTAAACTCGTTCGTTCGATCGACACTGCGCAGAAGGAGAGCGCAGCAGCTGAGGACACCTAACAGAAAGAAAGGCACTGCTGACTGACACCGCGAAGGGGGGGCCCGGAGGAGCGGGAAAGAGGGCAGATCCAAAAAGAGAAGGGAAGACCAATAGCGGAGAAGGGTTTGGAGAACTTGAGGAGACCAACAACTTTAAAGAAGGGAGGGGGTAGAGAAAGTGATGGAGGACGCCGGATCTGAGCGCTCAGAGGTTAAGGAGGAGGGGGATGAAAGTCACTCAAAAGGAATGTTATTAAATACTAATGAATATTAATAACCATTTTTATAAAATTTAACTTTTGAAATAAACTTCCAACATCCCCCCCCCCCCACCCACCCAAAAAAAAAATTTTTTTTTTTTAGAAAAATGAAAATAAATATAGTTTGGGCAACCTTATATTGTGTATTCGGCATATATGGGATATACTTAGGGACATTTGTCGAAACCTGGACAATGCCCAGAACTAGGCGCTTGAACCAGATATTAAAAAAAGCACACATCGTATGCACTATTCATTGGATCGAGCGGGTTGAACCATTAATTTGGTCGTGCACACATTACCGAGTCCATGAGAGTTTCTGGGATTAGGCTTATTACCTCAACTGCGGCCTTACAGTTCCTCTCATAAAGGTAAGTCCTACCAAAGTATCTGTGATATGAAAAGGTACACCCATAATACATGTGTCGGACTTATTAAGAGTTAACTCAACCTAACCATGTTACTTTTATGAGCACTGTATCATCATAGGAATGGAGAGGATACTAGACCTTGATAAAGTTCCTATAGGAGTAAAACTTTGATTAATCAGTGCTCGCACAGAATCACTAGTCCAGCTTGTTTCTACCCTTGGAACTTGCTTCATGGAACCATCTCATAAATCCGCTAAGTAGGGTTGCCACTGTCAGTGACCCTTTTATGGGCTACCCATTTCCCTCAATAATTAATCTAGGACTCCGCTCCTAGACAAACACTTTTAGATAGATTTTTCAATATCCGGGTCAAAATTTTGGTTTATAGCCTTTCACTTTTAATTCTATCTTGGGAGATAATATCTTCATACAAGGCCTTTCAAATTCCACTCATAATTTCCTGTATTTACAATAAAATCATTCTTAAAGGAAGTTAGTCACGTAATCTTGATAAAAATTATATATTAATTTCAATAAATAAATTTCTCAGTATAGTTAAAGCGTACAATTCCCCTCAGTAGGTAACATAGCAAAATATACATGATGCAAATAAAGTCACACAGACACTATTTTTAGTAACTATAAATAAATCGAGATATTTCGATTATACTTAAAACATCTCGCTTTACCTCATATCAAGATAATGATGATATATTCTCAAAGAAGTATATATACACACACACACACACACACACACACACACACACACACACACACACACACACACATAAATGAGGTTTCTTCCATTGCAAAAGGGTTTGTTTGCACAAACCCGTTGCAAACGGCAATCTAAGCCAGATCTGTTATGGTTTTTTTTTGGGAAAATATTTCCTTAGCCCGTCGTTGCCAACAATGGCCTAAGGCAAATTTTTGTACTTAGGCCATTGTTGGCAACGACGGGCTAAGGCAAAGTGGATTTTTTTTTCAACTCTACATTCTCTCTCTCTCTCTCCTTACACTATCTATCTTCTTCTTCGAACCCAAACCCAATCCCCACTGAAATTGATCTCCTCTCACTCCGACGACTCCTCTCTCACGTCACTTTCTCACTTAGCATCGTTCCCTCGTTGGCACACTCTCTCTCTTCCGAAGCAGCTCCCCAAACCCAAAAAAACCCTAACCATAACCCACACCCAAACTCCTCCTTCTCTACTGCTGCTCCTCCTCCATTCCCACACTCTCTCTCATTCCCAATCTCTCCTCCAATATTTGAAATCACTCATCCTCCAATCTTCGAAAGAAAGTCGAAACCCTAGTTCGGCGACAACACCTACATTGGAGAAATTCGTAGTAGTGTAAGGTAATGACTAAATCATTGGTTTCGTAGTTGTATTTGTGATGTTTTTCATGTTTTTTATGTCTCTTTTTAATTACTTGAATTGATTAAATTTGCCCAATAATTTTGTAGATGTAGTAGTGTATATGTAGTATTTTGATGATTTTAGACGGTGAAATTGTAGTCGTAGTTGTTTATGTTTGTTCAAAATGTAGATTGAGTCGTATTTATAATTGTTCGATATTAGTAAAACCACGTAAACGGTTAATTGTTTTTCGAAACTTTGTAAGTGGGTCGGATTCACGACATACAAGCTAACAGAACTTGTAGGAGTGAGTTTCGACTCATGGTATGCAATATATGGCTGTGTATCACTTGTGGTCAAATACTCATGGTATGCAATATACGACTGTGTATCACTTGTGGTCAAATAAAACCAAAATAAAGCGATACACAGCCGTATCTCGCAAACCATGAGGTGAAACTCAACTCTACAAGTTGCGTTGGATTGTTTTACGTGAGTAAGACCAACTCGCAAAGTTTCGTAATTTTTTGATGTCGTTTGTGCGGAATTATCACGTATCTTGAACAATAACAACTAAACTGTGAAATTTATTAGTATGGTTACGAACGACATCAAAAAATTACGAAACTTTGCGAGTGGGTCGGGATCACCTAACAAAAGCCACCACAACTTGTAGAAGTAATTTTTGACTCACGGTTTGCGAATACGGCCATGTATCGCTTTTGGTCAACCAAAATCAGAATAAAGCGATACACGGCCTTATCTCGCAAACTGTGAGTCAAAACTCACATCTACAAGCTGCATTGGCTTGTGTTAGGTGAGTCTGAACCACTCGCAAAGTTTCAGAATTTTTCTTTGTCATTGTGTATATTGTCTGGTGTCTTTATTTATGCAAATAGTGGAATTAGGTCCACATGATTAGTGTATTGATAATTGTTCTATTCTTTTTTATGTTAGATATGGATAACGTTGAAGGAATTTTCGTTGCCGACAAAAAAGTTGTTCGTGCACAAGAAAGTGGTGAATCTCAGTCGCAAGTTGACGAGCACCTAAAACCAAAGATAAGTATGATGTTTCATACTTTCGATGAAGCGGAGAAATTTTATGCATCATATTCTAGATGTGCAGGTTTTGTTATGCGTAAGGGTGGGAATAAGTACAAGAAAACCGATGTAATCGATAAATCATATGTATGTAATAAAGCAGGCGAGTCATCGAGTCAGCCTAATGATGCTATACGGGGAACTAATTTCTAGAATGGGTTGCTAAACTTTCGTTTGTGTAAAACTAAATGAACAAAGTAATACATGGGTTATTTATTTATTTAATGAACCACACAATCACGAATTTACTTCACCCGGTAGAAGTCTTTTTGTGCCTCAAAACAGTAAAGTGTCAAAATCCATAAAAGAGTGATTGGTCAACTTACCGAAGCTAATGTCCCTATATGTAAACAAATTCTTTTCTTCAAAGGTTCAAGTATAGGTCATGATAAAATTGGATTAACTGAAACCGATGTTAGAAATCTGAGAAGAGACTCGACGGAAGGTATGAAAGGACACGACGGGCAAATGCTCATTGAGTTCTTCAAATCAAAAAACAGACTGATCCTTATTTTTTTTATGATTACCAATTAGATCCCAATTGTCGATTTTCCCATTTTATTTTGGTGGATGGTATCGCTAGGAAGAATTTAGAAGTATTTGGGAATGTAGTTTGCTTTGATGCTACCTACAACACGAACCGATACAGAATGTTACCGTTTGTTAGAGTCAACCATCCTTGGCAATTAACATTCTTAGGTTATGGGTTCATTCCAAATGAGTAGGCATCATCATTTGAGTGGTTCTTTGAAAAGTGGTGAGGAGTAATGGTACGTTAGCCGATTAGCATCGTGGAATGGTGCTGCACTGAAGAAAGTTTTCCCTGTGACTGAGCATAGATATTGCATTTGGCATATTTTGGATAAGTTACCACAGTAGGCGTATTTTTCAAATAATATCGATGAGTTTAGAGATGCTTTGAATGGTATCATATATACGGGTATACAAAAATGATTTTGAAGAGAAGTGAAAATTATTGCTTTTGCAATACAAAGTTGAGAATAACAAATAGTTGAATGATAAATTTGAAAATCGTGAGAATGAGCTCCCGTCTATGCAAGAGAGTCATTTTGAGCTGGCATGTTGAGTACCCAAAGGAGCGAGTATCTACATTTATCCTTGAAGCAACATACCCATAAGAAGTACTCCTTACATGAATTTACCGTCAACTTCGACCGAGTCTTAGTAAACAAAGACATGAGAAAATTAAAGAAACTCATCGTAATCGGGAGGAGAGATCAAAATTGAAGACCGTATGGGTGATGGAGGAACAAATGGCTCGAACATACACATTGCAGTTTTTTTACAAATTCCGACAAGAAATGCAAAAAAGCTTATTATTTAATGTGAGTTTCATTGCCGATATGGATACATCGGATAGTTCCGCTTTCTCTGTGACGCTTTGTGGAAATTCAGAACCGGAGAGGGTAATTTCTTTTTGCAAACACTGTGAAATGGTAAAATGTCATTGTTGCCTCTATGAATTTGTAGGCATTCCATGCAAACATATTTTGGCAGTTCTTCATTTCACCAATTACACCGTACTACCGGAGCAATATATTTGTAGATGATAGACCCGGGGTCAGTTGAGAAGAAGCTATACATCCATTTCCAATAGTATTGGCGACAATTTTGCCTCTCGATATTGTGAATTGAGTCAACTCTCAAGACAGCTAGTCGATCTTGGTTGTACAACAACATGCTTAAGGGCATTGAAAGCATTTCTCACATGCAACCCGGAATTAGCACACATCACGAAGGTAGTACACAACCTGAGAGTGGTGGACATGCACATGCACCGGTGGGGGACCCTCGAAAATGCATTACAAAGGGAAGGCCTAGAGGGAAGAGATTAAAGCCGATAAGAGAGCAAAAATTAAAAAAAAATCTAGGTAGTGTAGGACATGCCTTCGTGTCGTGCTACACGATTCAAGAAATTGTCCAAACAATTTGGCGAGGTAATATATCTGCTTTTAGTTTATATTAATTTGACTCACTCAAACTTGACTTGTTCTTTTTGACTAACTCATTCTTCTCATTTATTTAGTGGGTCGACAGCATATGAAGAAGATTCAATCAGTGAAAAGAGCGATGACGAAGAAGGTGAAGATTCGTGCTGAGGTAAATTTCTTATTATGTATGTGAAATTTAACTTCGAGACCTGTATTACTAAAACAATTTGATGATAAGAAATTTATGAATTTCTACAAGTTTTGATTGGAACATGGTTGTAGGTTTAGATTGGAACATCATCGTGCTGAAGGAAGACGTTTCTCTTCAAAAGGTTTTAAATTTATGAGTGTATATATGCTCTTGTAAATGCATTTCTGGAACGGTTAATGGTTGAGGATTGTAATTGAAGTTATAAGTATATTTTTGTGTATGTAATTGCAAATTTGTGTATCAAATTGTTGTGAATGTGAAAGATGGATGAGAATGGTAATGTGAATGAGATGAGAATGTTGTTACTGTAATTGCTTTGAGAATATAATATATATATATATATATATATATATATATATATATATATATATATATATATGCTAAAAGTTTTGAACTTTGTGTATGTGTGCAACTAACAGTTGTTTGTGTTTTTTGTTTTATTTTTTTGTCAAATTAACCCATAATCGCCAATAACGGGTTATGTTGAATGAAAATGTATACAAAATTCAACTTCTGAAGATTAAGTTCTGCCAAAATCTTCCCACTTAACCCATTGTTGGCAATGACGGATTAAGCTCACTTAACCCATTACCAGCAATAACAGGTTAGGTTGGATGACTTTTCTAGTGTATTTGCTCTTTGTTGATGAAAATGTGTACAAAATTCAACTTCTAAAGATTACGTTCTGCCTAATTCATCCCACTTAGCCCGTTGTTGCCGATGATGGGTTAAGCTCACTTAACCCATTATCACCAATAACGGGTTAAGTAGAAGAGATTTGTACAAAAAAAAAACTTGATTTTTTTAAAATAAAATATCTTCATTAAAAAATATAATAAAATATTCTTACAAATTGAGATCTCCATATAAAATCTTCATATAAAAATTATGAATTTATTATCATTCTCCATATACATTGATTTTGGTATAAGTCTTAGAGGGTTAGAGAGTTATGGTTAGAGAGTTAGGGCTAGGGTTATAGTAGGGTCAGAGGAAGGGCTAGGTTTTGGAGCCTTAAATTTTCCTACACTTTATTTTTTCTTCATAAATTGAGTATTTGTCACAATTTTTTTTTTTGTAAATTATCCTTTTCTTATTTTTTTTTATATTTTGTTAATTTTATTATTTTTCCCAAATTCTAATAGTTTTGTAAATTGTTTTTTAAAATTGTTTTATAATTTATATTGCAACCATTATCGGTAAAGTTTTACCTTTTTTTTTGGTAGCCTTAGATTTATATTAATATTTTTATTCTAAAAACTTATATTTTAAAAAAAATGCATAACTTTATTTAGTTGATTTTTTAAATTTTGTTTAATTTTTTTATCTAAATATATATAACAATCTCTTCGCTCTATCAGGCAATCATACAGAACTATATTTAAAAATTTTAGCTTAATTAAAAAATTCAACATATTTAAAAAGTTTAACACTCATAGGGTTATAGGGTTAGGTTAGGGTTAGGACTAGTGTTAGAGGGCTAGGAATATGGTTACAGGGTTAGAGTAGGGTTAGAGACATGGTTAGAGGTTGAGCCTTAGATTTTATTATTTGTTCTATATTTTCCCACTCAATCTGAGTTTGTTTACCCAATTTTTTTTTTTAATTTTAATTTTTTAGTTTTCTTTATTTTGTAATTTTGTTATTTTTTATTATTTTTCCCGAATTCTAATATTTTTATAATTTTTTTAAAAAATATTTTATAATTTATATTGTAGCTAGTATTTTAAAATTTTGATTTTAGAATGTTTTTTATTTCTGGTACCCATTTTAAAATTAATATTTAATATTGTTTATTCTATTGAAAATGTGGAAAAAATAAATTGTTTTTACCATTTATTATTTTATATTGTCGCTTATTTTTTTCTTTACAAATGTATTAATAATATTTTAAATTCATTTATTAATATTTTAAAATAATTCTCAAAATTTCGTAGATAAATATTTATAAAGTTTAAAAGGTTAAAAAGTTGTAAAAGTTATAAAGTTATGCCAAATTATTTTAACTTAACCCGTTGTTGGCGATGACGGGTAAGCTCACTTAACCCGTTATTTCCAATAACGGGTTAAGTTGGATGACTTTTTCAGTGTATTTGGTTTTTGTGGATGAAAATGTGTACAGAATTCAACTTCTGACGATTAATTTCTGCCAAATTCTTTCCACTTAACCCGTTGTTGGCGATAACGGGTTAAGCTCACTTAACTCGTAATCGTCAATAACGAGTTAGGGCGGATGAATTTTCCAGTTTACTTGCTTTTTGTGGATGAAAATTTGTGCAAAATTTTATTATCACAGCAGCATATGCTGCATACAAGATCAATATCTACAAAATGTTTGCTGCACACATACACCAATTTCATAATTCAAAGCGATATCTCAAAAATCATCAATCTCATCTGATAATAACAACAAAAACCCACGATAAAACTTTCATACACAAACTATAATAAACAAAATTGAACCTAAATATATAAACCCCAAGTTACACATTTATCTAATGAGTACATAAACTGGATCAATACATTCATTTCACGAATAAGAAAACAATTTCATACGTAGCCGACTTCCTAGCATGCCCTTCAATTCATCTACATAATTGATAATTGTAGAAAAGAAGATGTATTAGTCATTTAAGAAATGAAATCATAAACCGAATACAAAACTAATAATAAAGAAGGTGTATTAGATACTACCTCTTCCGACCACACGGTTTGCATCCACTTTGTGTGTACTGATCCGGCTTGTTTCTCTTCCATTGGGTATTTCGGCATTTAACTTGTGTCTCGGGGGATAAAGGTTCATCCGACCCTTGCTCCTCTTCACCTACATCCACCGGTTCTTGTTGTTGAGTTTGTTGTGGCTCGGCGATCCGTATTCCTCCCATTGTCATGCTCTTCCTTCGAGAATTATCCACGTTAGCTTGTAAGTATGAATCAAGTTTGACCCCTTCACCAACATCTTCAAGAGTGCGGTGGCACGGTTTAAGGATCTCCCGACCTTCACGCTCTCGGGTACCATACTTTTCAACGTACGAGCAACTATCTTAACTGTGTCCCATGTATTTTCAATCTACAATGGGTTCAAATATATAAATTAAACAACATTGTAAATAGCATTATCTATGTAAATATCAAGTGTTCACATAACAATACATGGATACAAAATATAAAAATAATAATGTAAAGTTAGACTAACCATGTTTCGATACGTCGACGTCTATGGTTGATACATTGGTTGGGAAGAAGAATATGCCAGTGGTGGTGTAATGCCCCGAATTCCAAACACAGGCAATTCGTAGCAAATACATGATCTCTTACTTCAACTTCGTACAAATTTACAACAAATTTAAAACTTTTATTTACAATATGTTCTTTACAATAGCATATCGGAATTAAATGAATACAATATAATCTACAATAATGAAATCCTTCAATCTTATAATCAACCCATCATAGTGACTTCAAGCCATGCCAAGTCCAATCCTGCATCTGGAAAACTGTGGACACGTCAATTGCATACAACTGATGCAATGCTATAATACATCGATTCTTCTACTTTAGCAAACCCAAACTTGAATGCAAACAGGAAAAGTGACTATCCTAGTCGTGTCAGTGTATGATATGACTTAATGCCTAATGCAGACATTACACTACGATGACAGTAATGCATACTTGTTCGGTATCTATGCATCCCATACTAGGTTCGAGGGCAAGCACTTACGTACTCCTCATTATAGGGTTTATATCCCACGCCATGCAACCTAACCCAATAAATATACTCCAACGCGTAGTCACTGAGGAGTCGCACCCCCAGGATATTGAACCTTATCGGCCTTACCCTAGCCCTCATATAGTAGATTTACCGGGCATACCCTCAGCTACGAACCCTAGCAAGTCGATCTCCCGCAACTACGAACCTTACCGGCATACCCCCCTAGCCCACACACCGTGGATTTACCAGGCATATCTGTGGTCTCGATCATTCCTAGGAACTGCAGTAGCTTTACCGGCCTTTTCGATGATAGACGGACATACCCCTAGCCCATATATATGGATTTACCGGGCATATTCCTCGATCTCAAACCCCTAGGAGCAGCACATTCTTTACCGGACATGTTCGCCGTTGTTTCTATCATATCTTCTTCTAATGCCTACCCTAAAGTTTTTAAACATGAATAATATTACCACCTATAGCTAGTTTACCCTCCTACCGGTCTTAAACAATATGCCGAGAATGATAGCCCATTTGGCCACTTCTCAAATTTCAATAATCTCTTTCATCACTTTGCCAGTACTTTGAGTCTCACTTAGCCTCTAGAATCAACACCTTTCATGTTCAACATCATGGGTTATTCACACCCTCATTATTCACATTTTGAAATTCCGTTCATTCACATTCCCAATTATTCCCTTGTTCACACAACTCTCAGTTATTTATATAACTAGTTTCGTAGTCTTATCCAACATTCCAAACCCACATTCTTTATGTAAAATAGATGGTTTATTCACCTCTTTCTAATAAAATTCTTCCTGAAGTTGTAACTACATTCAGTAGATTCTTTTTCGAAACAATATGATATTCACTTCCAATTTTATTCTTCGACAAACTCAAATTAACTCTAGATTGAGTGTAACCCAAATGATGAAACCTTTAAAATACTTCTAGTCAAAATAATTACCGCTGATTTCGGTGTGGGGGTAAACAGATAGAATTTGTGAGTCCGAGAAAAACCTGAACAGTTTACTCAAGCCTTCTTGCTCCTGCCGCAACCTACAAGGAAGTGCGAAATACCGGGGTTGATTCCGGCAACGCACCCTCCGACGCTCTTGTCAGTAATCAGAAGAGATTAAGAAAGAGCTTAAAGTGGTGAAAAAGTGATTAACCTGGTCATAGTGGCAGAGGTTTAGTATTTATAGTCACCAGGGGAGTGATTAGAGGTCTGGTTCCCTGTATAACTGCTAGGAGAAAAAATCCTCACAGTCTGTTTAGGAAACTAACCCCTTGATTCCCGGTGAGAGCAAATCAGGCCTGTTGACTTGGTCAAATCAGTGGCCCTGATTTGTCTCTTGCTGGTCTGGGCTCGCTTCGGGTCGGGACCCGTGCCCAATTGGAGCGGACCCGTTCGTGGGTTATTGGATCTGTGAGAAGGAGATCCAGTACCCGCTTTGGATCCGCTTGTATGTGAAATTACCTTTTTACCCCCGAGCTTCAAGATTCGTGCCCAATCTGGACAGTTCCGATTTAACCCCATTTTTAGCCATATCACGAGCCCCCCACTCCTAGAGACTGAGCGTGATCAGCCTTTGAGGAGTAGTTTGACTGTTTTGGTGGCTAGCGGTGTTGTATCGGAGTCCATATGGAGGACTTAGAATCTCGGAGGGGGTAGTGAGGTAACTTTTTGATACCATGTGCTGTTTTCTAGCCATATCGAGTATTTGACGGCTTTTATCTATTTTTTTGGATTATTTACTTAATTTTGCGATGTGTTTACTAATCGTTCGGGGGCCTTAACAGTGCATTCTGGGCAATAATTGTTCGTTCAGGGGCCCAAAAATATACCCCCGAATTTTCAATTATTTTCTAGAATTTTTGGTTAAATTTCCCGAATTTTTAGCAATTTTTCGCAATTTTTAAATAAATAAATCGATTAAAATAGATAAAAAATGATTTTTAATACCGATTTAAGACGTGGCTCGATCTGGGCCGTTGATCATGGTCGAGCTCGAATTTCTGAGAGATCTGTTGGCTATTACCACTCGGAAGCTTTTTTCTCCGTTTGCGAGCTCGGAAAGGCACTTGCTCGGCCGCCGACCGTAGACAGGGGTCTCGGCAGGCCGAGCGACGTGGCGCAATCTGAGCCTTCGGATGATGGTGTGAATCCCAAGAAAATGCTATCTTGTCTTTTAGTGCACGCGGCACAATCTGGATCGTTCATCGTCAAGAGCACGAATTTTTGGGAGATACAGCGGTTGTAGGAGCTCGGTGTCTCTTTTTTCCGTTTGCGAGTTCGGAAAGGCACTTGCTCGGTATCCGACCGGAGACATGGGGTCTCGGCAGGTCGAGCAACGTGGCGCAATCTGAGCCGTCGGATGATGGCGCGCATCTCGAGACGGGCACATTTCCCAAGAGAACACTATCTTGTCGCTTAGTGTCCTCGGCAAGATCTGGGCCGTCTGATCGAGATCATGCGCGAATGTTGAGGAGAAAGTGAGTTTTCTCCGTTTGCGAGCTCGGAAAGGCACTTGCTCGGTGTCCGACCGGAGACATGGGGTCTCGGCAGGTCGAGCGACGTGGCGCAATCTGAGCCGTTGGATGATGGCGCGCATCTCGAGACGGGCACATTTCCCAAGAAAACACTATCTTGTCATTTGGCGCAGGTGGCAAGATCTGAGCCGTTGATTGTAGGCACGAATCTCGAGGCGGCTCAGTTCCCAAGAAAACACTATCTTGTCGTTTAGCGTCGGTGGCAAGATCTGAGCCGTCTGATCGAGATCATGCGCGAAAGTTGAGGAGAAAGTGTGTTTTCTCCGTTTGCGAGCTCGGAAAGGCACTTGCTCGGCAGCCGACCGAAGACAGGGGGTCTCGGCAAGACGGGCAACGTGGCGCGAACTGTCTCGAGATGATTCTGTTCCCAAGGACATTAATGGTGCCCCAGGGTTTGTGCGGCGTTCCACCTTCCCCAGGTCATTAAGGATAACTCCTTCAATTAATGCGTGGCGTTTCAACTTCCGAGGGTCATAATGGTCAGGCCTTGGAGGGGAGCTTATAAGTACTCCACTCCCTTTGTTATTTCAATGGCAGCAAAGTAGAGTTTTAGACCTCTGTGGTGTCTGCCTCTGGCGGACGCCAGTCTTGTGAAGTCTTGACCTTGATAGGTTCGGAGGGGTGGTCACTCTACTGCCTTCTTCTTCTCCCGTTCCTGACGGCCCCCATTGTGGGTGTCGGGGTCGGGGGAGAACGAGGCAGGAGTAGTGACGACCGTGATCCGAACCCGAGGTATGAGTCGCTCCGGGATGATGGGTGGTCGTTCTTCCACCAAGGTCTTCTGCCGACTCCGGCTGTCCCGAGGTGGGTGGCGGGGTCGGAGGAGATCATGGTGGAAGAGGTGACGATCCAACTTCGGACCCGGGGGCCAAGTTGCTTCGGAAGGACGAGCGGTCGTTCTTCCACCATGATCTTCTTCGGACTTTGACTGCCCCGACGTGGGTATCAGCATCGGGGGAGATTATGGCTCGGACTTCCGGACCGTCGGTGAGGTTGAGGGGGAAGAAATAAAGGGCGTTCTGAGCTTGTTGTTTGCAACTGTGAAGGTTCTGTTGCCCGAGTCCTCTACCAGGCCGAACCTTCACAGTTACAATCAACTAGCTCGGAATGGTGCGCTTCTCCCGATCTCTGAGTGTTGATCTGCTTTCGACCGGGCCCCGTGGGTCGGCGGGAAGCCGACCGAGAGATGGGGCCTGGGGGGCATGCCGAAGGCGGTGCCTTAAAACTTTGAATTAAAATTTTTTCTGGTTTCTTCAGACAGAGGTGGGGTATGGAGGAAGTGTAGGGCATCCGAGCAACTTGATGTAATTTGTACCGTTGGATGGCGTTGTTCTTCTCAAGACGGGCGCATCTCTTGAGTGAACACTATCTTGTCGTCTAGTGTTCTCGGCGAGATCTGGACCGTCTGATTGAGATTTTACGCGAAGTCTGAGGGGAAAGGGAGTTTTCCCGGTTTGCCAGCTCGGATAGGTACTTGCTCGGTAACCGACCAGTCTCTTTGCTGGCGTGGTCGGATGGCGCATGGTTCGGCTCCCGGTCCCGTTATGCCGAGCTAGTTGGCTTGCTGAAGAAGACAGTGGTGATGGGCCTTCGCGACGTTTCGAGAGCGGCCCAAGAGTCGCACTTATTCGTTTGGAAGTCCAAGGGACGTTCCTTTTTACTATAAATCTTCACCCCCCCTTAGATCAAGTCTCATTTTTTACTTTTACTCTCTCTCTTCAGTTCTCACTTTGCCTGCGAAGTTTTCAGCTCTCTGGTGGCAGTGCTAGCTGTCGCGGTAGCGTTCCTTGTCTCCGGTGAACTTTCCGACCGTACCTATCACTTCAAGGTCAGTTTCTTTCCCTTCTCTTTTAGAAAAAATGGTTAAGATCACGGATGAGACCCCCGCCTCGGAGCACGCAGCAGGCCGAGGGGGCGAAGGGAAGGAAGAGGCGGAGCCGAGCGATCAGAACGTCGTTCGTCCGGATAGAGAGGGCGAGGTGGCCGAGCTGCCTAGAGAGGTCATGGCGGTGTCCCAGAAGGGTAAAGCCGTGGTCGCGATCGTGGAGACGCCGAAGAGAGCGGGGGCGTTCGGTCGGCAACCCATTGCTCTGTCGAGCGTGGGAGGCGTACGGGACTATGCCGAGGACACCTTGGAGAGAGTGACCCAAGGCATGGCTAAGTTGGTGGAGGAAAACGAGCCGAGGGAGCTGTCCGAGGTGGACCATACCATCTCGTCTCTTACCGAGACCGACCTTCGTCTGATCCGAGAGGGTTTCCGGATCCCTGCCGACTACGGACTGCTCCTCCCTGGGCCGGGTTTCTGAGCCAATACAAAGTCCTCGTCGGACGCGTGCGTCTTTCTGGTCGACTCCCTAATTGTCGGACTCCGTTTTCCCCTCCACCCGTTCGTTACCGAGGTCTTGACGTGTACGATTTGAGCCCCGCCCAGCTGATGCCGAACACATGGAGGCACGTCATGGCATTCGTCCTCCGATGCCAAGAGGTCGGCGCCAAGCTGAGTATGTTCCTCTTTCGGAGTCTCTACCGACCCTGTCAGCCAAGGCGAGACGAGCAAAGGTTCTATCTTTCGCCCCGGACGGGCGTGAAGCTGATCGAGAATCCGAACTCAATCAAACATTGGAAGGAGAAATACTTCCTCATCCGAGCCCCTGCACCGTGGGTGATACCGACGGTTTGGGCAAAGGATGGTCTGCCCAAGAGGACCAAGAAGGAGGCGGCGCTGAGTGATGAGGAGGCGGCGGCCCAGAAGAAGCTCCTCGCCCTGCCAGCGCTAAGTTGGAAGGAAATTACCGAGGAGGATCTGTTCCGAGGGGGTCTTATTCCGATCGACCCTAGTATGCTTCTGGTATTTTTACTTTTTGCTTAGAGTTCATGAAAATTTTTCTAAGTTTTTTCCTTCGGTTTGTGCAGAGACGATGAAGCTGGACTACAAGGCTCTAATGGCGAAGGGCAGGTTGGAGCAGGAGGCGAAGAAGAAGAGGCCTTCGGTAGGGCCTCAGGACAGCCGAGCCTCGAAGAAGCCTTCGGTCGAGAAGGCTGCCGACCAACCGAAGGTTGCCGTCCTCGAGCAGGGGGAGATCAGGGTCCTCGACTCTCCTGCCTCGGGTGCGCCGACACCGCCCCCGAAGGGGGATGCTCCCGGTCCGTCGAGCGGTGCGTTCGGCGTGAAGGAGGTGTTATCCCTCCAGGTTCCGTCCCTCACTGCCGAGGCGGAGAAGATCTTGACCGAGCGTTATAAGCAGATCTTCGTTCCTGACTGGCAGGTGATGAACGTCGATGGTTTCTTGGGCGACGGCAACATCTGCATGGAGGCGGTGAAGCACCTGCCGACCCCAAAGGACCAAGCGACCCTGAAGGCCGGGCTAGCAGGGGACGCCGTGATGTAGATTGCTCGGAATACTATGTCGGTAAGTAGGCCGAGCTCTCCCTCGTAAAAAAATTTCTTTCTTAGAATTTTTCTAAGTTCTTGGGCTCGGGTTTTAATGTGCTGTTCTTTTTTCAGACCCTCTGCCACTTCAATTTCCTGCTCGAGGAGTTTGTGAACAAGGAGCAGGAGAACGAACGGGAGAGGGCGGAGCGCGTCAAGGCCACGCAGCTGCTCGATGCCGAGCAGCTCCTCTCGGCGAAGAAGGGTGCTGAAGTGAAGGGGCTGGAGCAGCAGCTGGCCGACGCAATTCAGCTGTCAAAGGACGCGGCGGTCAAACTTGAGGCCTCGGAGAAGGAGGCTGCCGAGCTGAAGGAGGCGCTGGCCAACGCTCGGTCGGAGGTGGAGAGGGCTCGGAAAAGGGCCGAAAAGATCATGGCCAAACACCAGAAGAAGGTGAAGAAGGTGAGGAAGGCCGTGCAGGAGGAGGCCGCGCAACACATGCTCCAGAACATGGAGGATGCCTACGGTCGAGCCCTGCTCCACGTGGTCGCTAAGAACCCGGGCTTCGACACGTCCTCCTACCATTTTTACGACCCCGTGGAAGGGGAGGAGGGGTTCCCGAGGGGTTGCTCGACCCTGAGGGAGAGACGGAACCCGTCGAAGGCCTGGGGGAGACCGAGGCCGAGGGTGAGGAGGAGGACGACTCCGAGGAGGAGAGTGGGAGCGAAGGCGGAGGCGAGGGCGATGGCGAGGACAAGACCGGGGGGTCGACGGACCCGAGCGGCAAAAAGGTCGACCCCTGACTTGGTTGTCTCTCTTTTTTAGTCTCTTTTTTTTGTAAGCCTAACTGCGGACTGGCCACCGCTTTTGTAAAACTTCCTCGGTTTTGAATGAAAAAATTTTTGTTTGGCCAAAATTTGTCCAAGTGTTGAGTCTCGGATTTGCGTGTGACTAGTTGTAGATGCTTCCGTGTATTGTCCCATCGGATTTATCTCCGTTTTTCAGGTGAAGTTCGGTCCGATCACGGAGGTTGTATACCTTCGGAAGGAGCTGGCGAAAATGAAGGGTGAGCTCTCGAGTAGCCGACAGAATCGGTTTCTCATGCTCTTGAAGCTGGAGGAGACGAAGGCAGCTGTGCGGAGGTATTGTCGCGAGCTGTGGCAACTGCAGAAGTACCCCCAAGCCCCTTTTCCCGAGGGCGAGGTCGAGCGGCTCCGTAGAGAGCTCACTGCTGCCGAGCAGAAGAATGACGACCTTTTGGCTGAGGTCCAACACTTGGAATTAGCGGAGAAAGAACGCTCGGCGGCGGAAGAGAAACTGACTTCCGAGCTGGAGAGGGCGTCGGCCGAGCGCAAGAGGCTATTGGCCGAAGTCCACAGGCTCAGAAGGATTACGATAGATAGGGGGATCGAGGTCACCCATTACCGTCGGCTTGTGACCGATAGCGCCAATGCCTCGGGCTCGTCAAGGCTCCCTCGACCGAAGAAGTTGGCAAAGGACGACGCTTTGAGGGATAGAATCATCGAACTGGAGGAGGAGGTCGCGTCGCTCAAGCCCCTGCCCGAGAGAGCCAACGTCCGGAGCACATCGTGTACCCGCGAAGAGAGCGAGAGAGGGATTACATTTTACGAACTTGCAACACGCTTGCCCACGATCAGGCGGAGTCCAGCTGACGCTCAGAGCAGTGCGACCGTCTCGTCGAGCGGAGCCTTGGTCGGCGCCACAGTTAGAGCCAGCAGCGAAGGGGGGTCGCGCTTCGTTGGTTTAGGATCGAGTTCGGAGGGCAGACCTCGTCGTCCTCGCGTTTCCCTAAACCGAAGCGTTCCCCTTCTGAAGAGGCCCTAATCATGTCGTTTTTCATTTTTGTTGGTTGTTGTAAAACCTAATTGTCGGGTCGATTCGGCCGTCTGTAACACTATTATATCTGAATGCGAATCTGAGAGTTTCTCTAGAAAATTTCCAAGTGTTGGATTTCGGCAATGTATTGAAACTTTTGCTGTTCATTTTCCCTTCTTTTCAGCTCGAGGTGGCCGACCCATATGCTGATTTCCACGGTTCGGATGACGAATCTGGATCCGAGGCCACTTCTGGGACGGCAGCTCTGAGTCCCAGGAGCGTTGAGCTGGGGTTACGCCG
This sequence comes from Hemerocallis citrina, assembly GCA_017893485.1. Taxonomy (NCBI): domain Eukaryota; kingdom Viridiplantae; phylum Streptophyta; class Magnoliopsida; order Asparagales; family Asphodelaceae; genus Hemerocallis; species Hemerocallis citrina. The sequence continues at coordinate 93,341,678 of CM030364.1, read as the reverse complement.
AGCTGAGAGCGAGCGGGCCCATCTTTCGTCAGTCCTCGACCTTCGGGAAGCCGAGATCCAACGCCTGGAGAATAGGATCACCGAGCTGAGCCCCGCAGGAGGGGATGAAGACTCGCAAACCGCTTTCAGCAACGCTCTTCGGGTCAAGTGTATTCGGCACAACCAGTCGAAGATCATAGCCGAGCGGGACAATTTGCTCTCGGAGATTCGACACTTGAAGACTGTGGTAGCAAAGCTCCGGAAAGATGCAGGAGAGCCATCGGCCGAGGAGGACGGACAGTCGACCGAACAGTCTAGTGAAGATATTTCCATATGAGGGCCAAGTATAGTGGGTCGGCATCGTGTATTTTGTTTGCAAACACTTTGTAACCATGGAAAAGATGTGTTTTGTATTATGGCCGGGTTGTTTAATAAAATATCTTTCATTGTTCTGCATATTTGTCTTGCTATAACTGTGTTGGTCGCGCCGAGGTCCTTGAACCGAACGTGTTAGTTCCGTCGGCGAGAGTGTTTGAACCGAACGGGTTCCCATGAGTATGGTATTTTGTCGTTTAGCGACTCTGACAAGGTACAACACGAATTCCTAGGCGGCTCTGTCCCCAAGAAAGCGCTATCTTGTCGTTTAGCGTAGGTGGCAAGATCTGAGCCGTTGAACGTAGGCACGAATCTTGAGGCAGCTCAGTTTCCAAGAAAATGCTATCTTGTCGTTTAGCGTTGGTGGCAAGATCTGAGCCGTCTGATCGAGATCGCGCACGAAAGTTGAGGAGAAAGTGAATTTTCTCCGTTTGCGAGCTTGGGAAGGCACTTGCTCGGTAGCGCGCATGCAGAGCTTCGGTCTTCGGCAGCTGGGCAAGATCGCTCGGATTACGTAGCCGAACGAAGCTCCGGCATCGATCCACTGGAGAAGCTTGAACGGACTGGGAGCCAAGTGTTGGACCCCGGGACCATCGGTGTAGCTCGACGGCTGTAGGAGCTATTCCGAATGGCGATCTACCACTGGCTCGTCCGGGGGCGGGCCGAGGAGGTAAAGTCGAGCCGAGTGTTGGACTCCGAACCATCGATGTAGTTCAACGGCTGTGGGAGCAATTCCGAACGGCGATCTACCCTTGGCTCGCCCGGAGGCAAGGCGAGAGGTAAGGTCGAGCCGAGTGTTGGACTCCGAACAATCGGTGTAGTTCAACGGCTGTGGGAGCAATTCCGAACGGCGATCTACCCCTGGCTCACCCGGAGGCGAGCCGAGGAGGTAAAGTCGAGCCGAGTGTTGGACTCCGAACCATCGGTGTAGTTCAACGGCTGTGGGAGCAATTCCGAACGGCGATCTACCCCTGGCTCACCCGGAGGCGAGCCGAGGAGGTAAAGTCGAGCCGAGTGTTGGACTCCGAACCATCGGTGTAGTTCAACAGCTGTGGGAGCAATTGCGAACGGCGATCTACCCCTGGCTCGCCCGGAGGCGAGCCGAGGAGGTAAAGTCGAGCCGAGTGTTTGACTCTGAACCATCGGTTTAGTTCAACGGTTGTGGGAGCAGTTCCGAACGACGGTCTACCCCTGGTTCGTCCGGGGACGAGCCGAGGAGGTGAGGTCGAGCCGAATGTGGACTCCGAACCATTGGTTGAAATCAAAATTTAAAAAGCAGATGATAAGAGGGGAGAGAAGCATGCGAATTCACAAATACGAAAGAGCTTTCTTTATTGATAATCAACGGCGAACCGTTTTACATAGTACAATTTATGAAAATAGGTTACAAGTCGGAGGACTGGAATGGCTCGATATCCTATGATACTCAGAGTGGCGCCGGAGCGCTTTCTTGGTATTTTAGGAGGTGGTCGGCATTCCAGGTCCTCGGAAGCTCTCTGCCCTCTAGGTCTTCAAGACGATATGTTTCGGGCCGAACTACCTTTGTGATCCTGTACGGCCCTTCCCAGTTCGGAGCCAGCTTGCTCTTCTGACTAGGGAAGGATATGGCTAGCTTTCTCAAGACCAAATCTCCTTGCTTAAGGTTGGCGGGTCGGACCTTTTTGTTGTACGCTAGCTCAACCCTTCTTCGGTAATTCTGCTGCCGAATCGACGCCCTTTCCCTCAGTTCATCTATCAGGTCTAAATCTGCTCTGAGGTCCCTGGCGTTCTGTGCTTCGTCATAGGCTGTGAGCCGAGGGAAAGGTATTCCGACCTCGAGAGGTATCACGGCCTCGGACCCATAGGTGAGGTTGAAGGGGACTCGCCTATAGGGGTCCGCTTGCTCGTGCAGTAGTTCCATAGGACGTTGGGGAGTTGGTCGACCCACAAGCCCTTGGAACTTTTGTCCAGCCTTTTCTTGATGCCTGTGAGGATCTGCCGATTAGCATTTTCTGCCTGTCCGTTCGACTGAGGGTGGGAAACGGACGAGAAGCGCTGCTGGATGGCGAGGTCGTCGCACAGAGCTCGGAATGCTGTGCCGGTGAACTGAGTCCCGTTGTCCGTCACGAGAACACGGGGGATGCCGAACCTACAGATGATGCTCTTCCAGAAGAACTGTACCACCTTGTTCTCGGTTATAGTGGCGAGGGGCTCGGCCTCGACCCACTTCGAGAAGTAGTCGATGGCTACGACCAAGAACCTGAACTGACCCGGAGCCGGAGGGAAAGACCCTAGTAAATCCATCCTCCACATTGCAAAGGGGATGGGACTTGATAGGGAGGCGAGGTTGGCCTGAGGGAGGCGTCGGATGTTGGAGTGTCTCTGACAAGAGCTGCATTGCCGAACGTGTCGCTCGGCATCTTGAAGGAGGGTCAGCCAGAAGTACCCGTAATTCAAAGCTTTTCGGGCCAAGGACCTAAATCCTGAGTGTACCCTTCTGATGCCTTCGTGGAGCTCTTGTAGGGCGTATTCGGCCTGATCCGGAGAGAGGCACCTTAGGTACGGTCGGCCGTCTATTTGAGAGAAAGAGCGTTTGTATAGGATGCCCTCGATCAAGACATACCGCTCGGCCCGGGTTCTGACTCGGCGAGCCTCTTTGGGGTCTTCGGGTAGGAGGCCGTCCCTTAAGAACTCCACTAAAGGCTTCATCCAATTATCTTGTAACATGACTGGCAACGATTTCGCCGAGCCAGGTGTCTCGTCTTCGATGCTCGGCTTAGAGAGGACTTCGATCAATACGGTCTGTTCGAGACCTTGCAGGGAGGACGAGGCCAATTTAGAGAGGGCATCGGCCTGTGAGTTCTCTTCACGAGGGACCCGATGGATGAGCGCCTCCTCGAACCGGCCCATGAGGGCCCGAACCTTACCAAGGTACTTTGCCATCCGCTCGTCTCGGGCCTCGTACTCGCCCAAGACCTGGTTTACGACGAGCTAGGAATCGCTGTGGATTCGGAGGCGATGCGCCCCAGCACTTCGTGCAAGTCCGAGGCCAGCAATGAGTGCTTCGTACTCTGCCTCATTGTTTGAGGCCTTGAAGTGCATGCGGATCGCGTACTGGAGGACGAAGTCATCAGGGCCGTTTAGAATGATGCCTGCGCCACTTCCTTCATTACAGGAGGATCCGTCCATGAAGACTGTCCAAATTGGGGGTCCATTCGGAATGTGTTCGACCTCAGGGATAGTGGACTCTACGATGAAGTCGGCGAGTGCCTGCGCCTTAATTGCTGTCCGAGGCTGGTAAGAGATGTCATGCTGGCTCAGCTCTATGGACCACTTCATCAGCCGGCCCGAGGTCTCAGGCTTGTAGAGGATCTGCTTTAGGTTTTGGTCGGTGAGGACGACGATCGAGTGGGACTGAAAATATGGCCGAAGCTTCCTCGCCGCTGTGACTAGGGCGTAGGCCATCTTCTCTATCTTCGGATAGCGGAGCTCGGCGTCCCGAAGCACCTTGCTCACGTAGTAGATGGGCCTTTGGGACCGGTCCTCCTCTCTTACTAGGACAGCACTTAGGGTCTGCTCGGAAGCAGCCAAGTAGACGAAGAGAGTCTCGCCCAGGACCGGTTTGCTGAGCAGAGGGGGGTTCACCAAGTATGCCTTCAGTTGGTCGAACGATTCCCGTTGTGGTTGGCCCCATTCAAAACCCTTAGCCCCCCTGAGTGCTTTGAAAAAGGGGAGGCACTTTTCCCCCGACTTCGAGAGGAACCGACCGATAACGGCGAGCCGACCGGTAAGCTTCTGCACCTCCTTGATGTTCCGAGGCGGGGTCATGTCTAATATGGCCTTAATCTTCTCGGGATTAGCTTCGATTCCTCGTTGGCTCACCATGAAGCCGAGGAATTTTCCCGAGGAGACCCCGAACGCACACTTGTTCGGGTTCAGCCGCATGCTGTGCCTTCTCAACACGCCGAAGGCCTCCTGGAGGTCGGCCACATGATCAGTGCCTCGGACGCTCTTGACGAGCATGTCGTCAACGTACACCTCCATATTCTGACCTATCTGGTTCTGGAAAACCTTGTTGACGAGGCACTGATAGGTGGCGCCCGCGTTCTTCAACCCGAACGGCATGACCCGATAGCAGTAGAGTCCCTGGTCGGTGATGAAGGAGGTCTTCGGAATGTCCGGAGGGAACATTCGGATTTGATTATAGCCTGAGAAGGCATCCATGAAGCTGAGGAGCTCATGGCCCGAGGTGGCGTCAATGAGGGTGTCGATGTTTGGAAGAGGGAATGGGTCCTTCGGACACGCCTTATTCAGGTCGGTGAAGTCGATGCATATTCTCCAGGAGATGTTCGACTTCTTGACCATTACAACATTGGAGAGCCACTCAGGGTAATTTACCTCCTGTATGAACTTGGCCTTCAGCAGTTTATCCACCTCCTCCTTGATGGCCTGCTGTCGCTCGGGAGCGAACTTTCGCCTCTTCTGCTGAACCGGTTTGCACCCCGGTTCGACACTTAGGCGATGGACGAGCAGCTCCTCGGAAATGTCGGGCATATCTGCGGCCGACCATGCAAACAAGTCACGGTTATCCCGGACGCATTTAATCAGGTCCGAGCACAGTGCGGTCGGCAAGGATTTGCTGATGAGGAACTTCCGGCTCGGATCCTCGTCCGAGAAGAGCACTTCTTCTAACTCTGCCGGCTCGGACGTTGGCCGAGCTTTCGGCTCGGGGATTTCTAGTGTCTCGAGCGAGAGCACTGGTCCCCCAGTGGAAGTCATGTAGCACTTCCGGGCTGTTTCTTGGCTTCCCCTGACTTCCCCTACTCCCGACCGAGTGGGGAACTTCATTTTCAAATGGTATGCCGAGGGGACAGCTTCCAAGGCGGCTAGGCCGGGTCGGCCTAGAATGACATTATACGCTGCCGGGACGTCGACGATCATGAAGTCCATCGGCTTGGTCTGGGTAGTAGGGGTGCTTCCCGCGGTAACGTCTAGGGTTATCACCCCTTCGACGGTTACCGGGACCCCCGTGAACCCGTGGAGTGTGTAACCGGCCGGCTTGAGACTGTCTCGGGACAGCTGCAGGCCTCGGAAGGCCGAGAGGAAGAGGATATTGACCGAACTCCCATTGTCTACTAAGATCCTCTGCACCTTGAAGTTGGCCATGCGGAGGTCGATGACGAGGGCGTCGCAATGTGGGGTTCGGACCCCTTCGAGGTCTGCGTCGGAGAAAGACACAGGGACGCCGAGACCTTTGGGAGGAGGGGCGCTGTGAACCGAGTTGACCTCTCGGACTGTAACGCCCCGATCTCCCCGTTGCTGGGAAACCGTGACACATGCCAAGATCTTTCCTTCAATTAGTCTCGAGACACAGAAAAAACTGGGAAATTTAAAAACTTTTCTTCAACACAGAGTTACTACGCAGTAATTACAATTATCAGTTTGTAGTACCAAACTGTACTGCCTGCCCCTTTTCTTTTCCTTTTTGACTCCAAACTCAATTCTTCCAATTTCTATATCACTTTAAACATAAACTAAAATGGTTATGTCTCAAAGAAAAATTGGGCAGAGTCTCCTTTGTATTTTTTGCCCAAAACACAGAAAAGCTTACGGAATTTTGCTCTAAATTCCGTAGCTTACATCACAGGCAATAAAAATACGGGCTCCCCAGGCCAAAATGAGCATCATCACACAGGCAATATATATATATGCTCTGGGGGCCAAACTCATAACGGTATAACAATTATCAAATAAAAACCATAAATTCCTTATGAAAACGTAGTAAGTTTTTAGAATTTTACCTGTAAAAACCTACCACGACGCCTGGCACTCCACACGAAATGGTTACGGGTCAAAACCATATCCTGCTGCCTCACACTATACTTTTCATCATCATGCTCATACTTATACATCAAAAATACAATTTAAAGCATGAATCTTTACTATTTACAATTACAACATAACAATGAATTATAACTGGAACTCCACTCCACGGAACCTGTTCCTACACCTCACCTCTGCACTGCTGAAGACCTGTAACAGTAGGGACCTAGGGCAGTCCGGGGACTCCCTAACCCCCAAACACTAAGGGGTTAGCCATTTCTGGTGTGAGTATAATTTATTAAATAAGTAAATAAATTAAACTTACAAGTAAGAAACATAACAAACTCACAATTTCCAAGATAAACAAATCTTACCTGACATCTGAATATGTAAACATCATAAATGAGATTTTACATCAACTACTCTCCAAGTCATCACCTGTATGTATATCTATACCCGTTCGTAACATACTTATACTTAGTAACCATTTGAATAACCCCTCATAATACAATATTGATTTTATTTCCTTATATCACGTATCCCATCATCAATATATGTCTTCAATCTCATACTACCACATTCATTCATGTCCAACCTAACATCTCATTTCACCTCACCAATTATTTTTATTTTATCACAATACACCCCATATCCCAACATAGTTTGGTAATAACACAATCACATCCCAAGCCCATAGCTTGGTTATTAATCTACTCCAACTATCACACTCGCAATTCAACTTGAATGGAAAGGACACGTGTACATATAATTTGTGCCAGCGTATGTTATGACTTAACTCTAATGCAAATTACCAATACAATGATACTCTTATTCTAATGCAAGATTACTAATGCGATGATGCTCTTATTCTAATGCCAGCAAGTCTCCGAAGCAACATGCAGCCCATAAATACATGCGCCCCATCTCAAGCCGTTTCTCCAAATATAGGGATTTGAACCCGCGTTATGAATTTCTAATTGTACACAACCTGTTCCTGACAGATACTACATGACTGATGAGGTTGCAAATGTGGTCAAGTCCCACCAATGCAGTACGCTCATGGTGTCTATGTTTGCCACTACTACCCGGTACACCGGACCTCACTCAAAAACCAGACGAACACGGGGTCTCTCCGAGCGCAGTATAGCATACAAAGCCTATCCTGTGTCGCCCCTAACTCATAGACCGTGATCTATGGCCTGTTCGCTCTCTCCTGGCCAAGGACCCGACGAAGTTCCGGGGTCCATTCCCCTAGCTCCGCCGCCTTATCATGGCACTTCAGGAATTAACAGTGTGCGATACGCATCCCATGCTCCCAACTCGTGAGAAGGCACCGTACGTATCCCTTTGACAGGAAGGTACAACCCAATAACACCACCTAAGGCCTGCTTCGAGGGACAAGTTGGTCGTAAGGCGCTACCTACAACCAACTCCTCTCTTTTCGGCAAAGGGTCGCAGTAAAATGATTTTTATAAGTCACTACCTTAATGATGTTCCTAACCCTGAACAATCCTAGGAATGACAACATTACACAACATGCTAGGTCTTAAATTAGACTTCGCAAGATAACTCTATTAGGCTGCTCAACCTAAACTCACCAGAATCCCTCAGGATCTGGTTCATGGCCTATCGATCCAAGACTCCGGCAATACGAACGTATTCGCATGCTACTATCCTGAACTTGGATTTCGTCACACTCCGGTCCGCAATCAACCAACGGTTAAGATCTGACGGCACCCGCGAAGTGACTCGTCCACAGTTCCTTAGGAGTAAGCTAAACACACGTCTTAATGGTCGATAGCCCTAGGGCAATGATATCACCCTAGACGAGCACAACAACTGCGTATTAGCTAAGAAGCTACATACGAGTAACCAAAAACATATACGAGCTAAACAGCTACGTATGGGACCAACAGCTACATACGAGCCAGTCGAGCCGCGTATGAGACAACAACATGCATACGAGCCAAATAAGCTCCGTATGAGACCAACATCTACATACGGGCCAGTCGAGCCGCGTATGAGACAACAACACATACAACAACCATACAGGTAATCAAACCTAGGAGCCATCAACTGTGCTTACTAGCAAACTTGATCTTCTATAATTAGAAGCAACAAAAGAATCTACTATAATCAACTTAGCATGGGTTTCTTCTAAAATCAACTCATCATGGCATACCTACTATAATCGACTCAAACATGATATTCTACTACAACTTAACCATGGGTTTCTTTCTACAACAATTCAAATCCACAGGATGGGTTCTTTTTACTCAATACTACTAACAACTAAAATGAGTTCTTTTCGAGACTTTTAGCTAAAACCACTACTATACTCACTTAAGCATGGTTTCTTTGAACCTTAGAACAACTACTCATCTTAGCTATTTTCTCAAGTTCTACCATTCATACTTTTTATAGGATCCCTTTGATCCATAAATTTTATAATAATACTTTAGTTTATTCGAACTTCTTCAAAACATCAAAATACGTATATAAACCATACACCCATATTTTGATATCATCATCTAAAAATAACTCATCCATTATATAGGTTTTTATATACTCATGAATAGTTAAAATTCACCATATTTTTTACAATCACAAAAATATGTAAAATAAATCAATACTCACATATTCTTTAACCCACAAAATATATTAATATACTAACTCACATATATTTTTACACCACAAAAATATATAAATAATATAACTCACATATTCTTCAAACCACAAAACTTATAATAAACCAACTCACTATATTTCTTAAAACCCAAAATATACATATATAAATTAACTCACATATTTCTTTAAACCATAAAATACACGAATATATAAACAAACTAACTCACCATTATCTTTAAACCACGAAACTTATAATAAATAATATAACTCACCATTATCTTTAAACCACGAAACTTATAATAAACCAACTCACATATTTCTTAACCACAAAAATACGTAGATAAATTAACTCACATCTTTCTTAGCACACAAAAACACATAATAAGTCATACTCACCTATTCCGCGAAGATCCAAAGCGCCGTGCCATCTCGCGTCCAAGGTTGTGAATATATCCTATCACCAAATTTCAAGCAATTAAAACTCAAATACTTCAACTAATCACAAGAGTAAATAATCGCTATCCCAAATATTCCACAAGTGCTTACTGAACACTTGGGATATACACGCGTGATGCACGTGATGATCTAATACCAACGGTATTTTCATCCTCAATTAATTACTAAAATTGCCCCCAAATAATCTAATAGTCCAACTACAAATTTCTATTTCTATACAAGAATTAATTCATATCCCTACAATTTTCTTTTACAAATCCAAAACCCTATTTCATCAACAACTTGAAATCTCTCTAAAAAACCGCTAATTTCTCACATCCACAATTTCCAACATCTCAACATCTCTCTACCACAACATTCCTACTCAATAAAGATTAACCCAACTAAATTCTATATAATAAAATAGTTAGGGTTTATACCTTCCGAAATCCAATCGAAAATCCGACAACACCACCATGTAGAGAATCCCTCCATTAATCTAACCCTCAACTTAATTCGAAATTGACGAAGGAATGGAGGTGGATTTTGAGGTGGGGAAGAACTGTCGATGGGTTCGTTTGGGTTTGTTTTGGGTTCGGAATGGAAGGGGAGGGGAAGGAGAAGATGAAGGAAGGTGGGGGGGTCGGGGCTCCTTCCGATCATGGCTGGCGTGCGAACGGGAGGAGGAGGGGAGGAGTAGGTCGGGGCTCTTTTTGCTTGGTCTGGCGTGCGAACGGGAGGAGGAGAAGGGAGAGGAGGTCAGGGTGGTGTGGGGGTTCATTTGGGTTCGGGGTTGGGGAAGAACAGATCGGAGAGGGAGAAGGGAAGAAGAAGAGAACGGGGGTGGGGGATTTCTTCGATCGGCTGGGTGCGAACGAACGGGGAAGGGAGGAGGAAGGAAATGGAGAAGAAGAGTTTGGGTTTTCTTTGATTTGGGAGTGAATGGGGAGAGGAAGAAGTAGGGGAAGGAGAAGGAGGGGGGGGAGCCCGGGGGGGGTATTACCTGGGTCGGGTGGATCCAGACGGGAAGGGAGAAGGAGAAGGAAGAAGAAGGAGAAGGGAAGGAGAAGAAGAGAATGTGGGGGGGGGGGGGGGGTTTGTAAAAAAAAGGAAATAGATAATAATAGATAGATAAAAATCTAAGGGAATGTTTCGTATAAGCCCCCTAGCCTCAATACATCTCAAATAAAGCCCAACTCTCTACTCTAATAATTCCAAACAATACAAAACACCTTAAAACTACTTTGTAATAATCCGTATAAAAATAATTTAATTTTGAAAATAATAATAAAATAAAACTAGGCAATAACCGATAATTCTTAATTAAAACTAATTGTTATCAAAAATACATACTCGCGTGAAATTTTCAATTGCGCCCACATGTCGATGCAAAATAGCCATATGCTATTTTTCGGGTCGTTACATCACTCCCTCCTTAGAATCGTTCTGTCCTCAGAACGCTGCTAGTGGAGAGGAAGACAACCACAACATCAATGGTTCACGAGACATTTTCCCGAACCATCTCCAGTTCCCCGAGTGATATTCTTAAAAACCGGTCTTCTACCAAGTTGAACTGTTGTCCTTCAGCCTTTTGGACAGACCCACTATGAATATAATGCTGACACTCCTCTGCTCCTGCTCTGGAGTAGACAATGGCTGCATTACCTTGCTCTATCCTTGTCCACAAGTGTTGTTGATTTACTTTTTGGTTACGACTCCTGTTGATTAGTGACCACTCCCTCCTTAGAAAGGACGAAGTCACACATTGTCGCTTCAGCCCCTGAGTCACTCCTCTTGGTGACCTTGCTGAATTGTTAACACGGTTGCCCTCTGTCTGAGCAATATCTCCTCCTTGGTGTGCTCCTAGTGGCGGCTTAATCATAAGCTGATCTTAGAGAACTCTGTCGCTTCAGTGCTCCAATCTCTGTATTTCCTGCCTAAGCCTTCTGACTTGCTCACTTGGACTCGATTGTAGCTCCCATCGTGCCAAAATTGAGCTCTAAACTTGAGTAATCACTCCTATACTGGCTTACTTGATCTCATCATCTATCTTCTTGCTTTCTTTCACGGTCTTTGGCTGGGGTCAATCCTCCACTTATCTCGATCCTTTGCAGTTCAGCAGTCACTCCCTCCTTAGAATAGGGCATGACCTATAATCATTACTTCAAACTTCCAGGATTCTCTCCTGTAATTTGTCCGAAGCTGATGCTCCAGATGGTGTATTCAAACAAACCAAATCTAGAGTTGCCTCCCGCACATATCTCAACACTTGAAAAATAATTCAGACAAACGAAAGTGATGAACCACAATTGAACAAAATCGTTGTATGGATTCCATATATACATATATATATATATAAATCCAACTGTTTTCGAAAGTGTTTCATCATACCTTACTTCCTCGTCCAAAAATAAATTTCAAAAATACAACTTTTAACTTAGTTGCAGTTCTATATGCACATACCGGTACTAGCACTCCTGCCTTGTAGTAAGTGCGAACTCTACCCTCGTGGTCGTGGACAGACTGATTTCTTGTGCCTGACTCTCTCACAAAGGCTGCATACTACAACTTGGTGGTCTCTGGGATTTGCTCCCATTCATTTTGTAATCGTGCCAATTTGCTAGGCCTTCTAATATAGCTCCGAAGGCATCACCCAGTTTCTTAGCTTGACGACCCTTCCTAACTACACACTTCCTAAGCTTCCTCTTTTCCCGATGTATGCTGGCTGCCGCCGGTGTGTTTTGATCCACACTTAGTCCTTACGGTGGTGAAGCCTCCTTGGCTCCTCGCTCAAGATTATCGGATCACCCATCGATATCGGTTCACTCTCTTCCATCAACACCTCCTTGGTTAGGACATCCTCGAACATCATTCATGTGTTTAAAGGATGGTAACACATACACTAGGATTAGTCCAGATATAGAAAAATTATAAAAACATAAGTTGAAATAACCAACAATATGAATTATAACTATCTACAACTAACTAAAACCTCACTCTTAAAAGGCATTCCAAGTTTAATTTTCCTACTGTATTGGACTGTAAATTGAAGTCACCTCTGATACCATCTGTAACGCCCCGATCTCCCCGTTGCTGGGAAACCGTGACACATGCCAAGATCTTTCCTTCAATTAGTCTCGAGACACAGAAAAAACTGGGAAATTTAAAAACTTTTCTTCAACACAGAGTTACTACGCAGTAATTACAATTATCAGTTTGTAGTACCAAACTGTACTGCCTGCCCCTTTTCTTTTCCTTTTTGACTCCAAACTCAATTCTTCCAATTTCTATATCACTTTAAACATAAACTAAAATGGTTATGTCTCAAAGAAAAATTGGGCAGAGTCTCCTTTGTATTTTTTGCCCAAAACACAGAAAAGCTTACGGAATTTTGCTCTAAATTCCGTAGCTTACATCACAGGCAATAAAAATACGGGCTCCCCAGGCCAAAATGAGCATCATCACACAGGCAATATATATATATGCTCTGGGGGCCAAACTCATAACGGTATAACAATTATCAAATAAAAACCATAAATTCCTTATGAAAACGTAGTAAGTTTTTAGAATTTTACCTGTAAAAACCTACCACGACGCCTGGCACTCCACACGAAATGGTTACGGGTCAAAACCATATCCTGCTGCCTCACACTATACTTTTCATCATCATGCTCATACTTATACATCAAAAATACAATTTAAAGCATGAATCTTTACTATTTACAATTACAACATAACAATGAATTATAACTGGAACTCCACTCCACGGAACCTGTTCCTACACCTCACCTCTGCACTGCTGAAGACCTGTAACAGTAGGGACCTAGGGCAGTCCGGGGACTCCCTAACCCCCAAACACTAAGGGGTTAGCCATTTCTGGTGTGAGTATAATTTATTAAATAAGTAAATAAATTAAACTTACAAGTAAGAAACATAACAAACTCACAATTTCCAAGATAAACAAATCTTACCTGACATCTGAATATGTAAACATCATAAATGAGATTTTACATCAACTACTCTCCAAGTCATCACCTGTATGTATATCTATACCCGTTCGTAACATACTTATACTTAGTAACCATTTGAATAACCCCTCATAATACAATATTGATTTTATTTCCTTATATCACGTATCCCATCATCAATATATGTCTTCAATCTCATACTACCACATTCATTCATGTCCAACCTAACATCTCATTTCACCTCACCAATTATTTTTATTTTATCACAATACACCCCATATCCCAACATAGTTTGGTAATAACACAATCACATCCCAAGCCCATAGCTTGGTTATTAATCTACTCCAACTATCACACTCGCAATTCAACTTGAATGGAAAGGACACGTGTACATATAATTTGTGCCAGCGTATGTTATGACTTAACTCTAATGCAAATTACCAATACAATGATACTCTTATTCTAATGCAAGATTACTAATGCGATGATGCTCTTATTCTAATGCCAGCAAGTCTCCGAAGCAACATGCAGCCCATAAATACATGCGCCCCATCTCAAGCCGTTTCTCCAAATATAGGGATTTGAACCCGCGTTATGAATTTCTAATTGTACACAACCTGTTCCTGACAGATACTACATGACTGATGAGGTTGCAAATGTGGTCAAGTCCCACCAATGCAGTACGCTCATGGTGTCTATGTTTGCCACTACTACCCGGTACACCGGACCTCACTCAAAAACCAGACGAACACGGGGTCTCTCCGAGCGCAGTATAGCATACAAAGCCTATCCTGTGTCGCCCCTAACTCATAGACCGTGATCTATGGCCTGTTCGCTCTCTCCTGGCCAAGGACCCGACGAAGTTCCGGGGTCCATTCCCCTAGCTCCGCCGCCTTATCATGGCACTTCAGGAATTAACAGTGTGCGATACGCATCCCATGCTCCCAACTCGTGAGAAGGCACCGTACGTATCCCTTTGACAGGAAGGTACAACCCAATAACACCACCTAAGGCCTGCTTCGAGGGACAAGTTGGTCGTAAGGCGCTACCTACAACCAACTCCTCTCTTTTCGGCAAAGGGTCGCAGTAAAATGATTTTTATAAGTCACTACCTTAATGATGTTCCTAACCCTGAACAATCCTAGGAATGACAACATTACACAACATGCTAGGTCTTAAATTAGACTTCGCAAGATAACTCTATTAGGCTGCTCAACCTAAACTCACCAGAATCCCTCAGGATCTGGTTCATGGCCTATCGATCCAAGACTCCGGCAATACGAACGTATTCGCATGCTACTATCCTGAACTTGGATTTCGTCACACTCCGGTCCGCAATCAACCAACGGTTAAGATCTGACGGCACCCGCGAAGTGACTCGTCCACAGTTCCTTAGGAGTAAGCTAAACACACGTCTTAATGGTCGATAGCCCTAGGGCAATGATATCACCCTAGACGAGCACAACAACTGCGTATTAGCTAAGAAGCTACATACGAGTAACCAAAAACATATACGAGCTAAACAGCTACGTATGGGACCAACAGCTACATACGAGCCAGTCGAGCCGCGTATGAGACAACAACATGCATACGAGCCAAATAAGCTCCGTATGAGACCAACATCTACATACGGGCCAGTCGAGCCGCGTATGAGACAACAACACATACAACAACCATACAGGTAATCAAACCTAGGAGCCATCAACTGTGCTTACTAGCAAACTTGATCTTCTATAATTAGAAGCAACAAAAGAATCTACTATAATCAACTTAGCATGGGTTTCTTCTAAAATCAACTCATCATGGCATACCTACTATAATCGACTCAAACATGATATTCTACTACAACTTAACCATGGGTTTCTTTCTACAACAATTCAAATCCACAGGATGGGTTCTTTTTACTCAATACTACTAACAACTAAAATGAGTTCTTTTCGAGACTTTTAGCTAAAACCACTACTATACTCACTTAAGCATGGTTTCTTTGAACCTTAGAACAACTACTCATCTTAGCTATTTTCTCAAGTTCTACCATTCATACTTTTTATAGGATCCCTTTGATCCATAAATTTTATAATAATACTTTAGTTTATTCGAACTTCTTCAAAACATCAAAATACGTATATAAACCATACACCCATATTTTGATATCATCATCTAAAAATAACTCATCCATTATATAGGTTTTTATATACTCATGAATAGTTAAAATTCACCATATTTTTTACAATCACAAAAATATGTAAAATAAATCAATACTCACATATTCTTTAACCCACAAAATATATTAATATACTAACTCACATATATTTTTACACCACAAAAATATATAAATAATATAACTCACATATTCTTCAAACCACAAAACTTATAATAAACCAACTCACTATATTTCTTAAAACCCAAAATATACATATATAAATTAACTCACATATTTCTTTAAACCATAAAATACACGAATATATAAACAAACTAACTCACCATTATCTTTAAACCACGAAACTTATAATAAATAATATAACTCACCATTATCTTTAAACCACGAAACTTATAATAAACCAACTCACATATTTCTTAACCACAAAAATACGTAGATAAATTAACTCACATCTTTCTTAGCACACAAAAACACATAATAAGTCATACTCACCTATTCCGCGAAGATCCAAAGCGCCGTGCCATCTCGCGTCCAAGGTTGTGAATATATCCTATCACCAAATTTCAAGCAATTAAAACTCAAATACTTCAACTAATCACAAGAGTAAATAATCGCTATCCCAAATATTCCACAAGTGCTTACTGAACACTTGGGATATACACGCGTGATGCACGTGATGATCTAATACCAACGGTATTTTCATCCTCAATTAATTACTAAAATTGCCCCCAAATAATCTAATAGTCCAACTACAAATTTCTATTTCTATACAAGAATTAATTCATATCCCTACAATTTTCTTTTACAAATCCAAAACCCTATTTCATCAACAACTTGAAATCTCTCTAAAAAACCGCTAATTTCTCACATCCACAATTTCCAACATCTCAACATCTCTCTACCACAACATTCCTACTCAATAAAGATTAACCCAACTAAATTCTATATAATAAAATAGTTAGGGTTTATACCTTCCGAAATCCAATCGAAAATCCGACAACACCACCATGTAGAGAATCCCTCCATTAATCTAACCCTCAACTTAATTCGAAATTGACGAAGGAATGGAGGTGGATTTTGAGGTGGGGAAGAACTGTCGATGGGTTCGTTTGGGTTTGTTTTGGGTTCGGAATGGAAGGGGAGGGGAAGGAGAAGATGAAGGAAGGTGGGGGGGTCGGGGCTCCTTCCGATCATGGCTGGCGTGCGAACGGGAGGAGGAGGGGAGGAGTAGGTCGGGGCTCTTTTTGCTTGGTCTGGCGTGCGAACGGGAGGAGGAGAAGGGAGAGGAGGTCAGGGTGGTGTGGGGGTTCATTTGGGTTCGGGGTTGGGGAAGAACAGATCGGAGAGGGAGAAGGGAAGAAGAAGAGAACGGGGGTGGGGGATTTCTTCGATCGGCTGGGTGCGAACGAACGGGGAAGGGAGGAGGAAGGAAATGGAGAAGAAGAGTTTGGGTTTTCTTTGGTTTGGGAGTGAATGGGGAGAGGAAGAAGTAGGGGAAGGAGAAGGAGGGGGGGGAGCCCGGGGGGGGGTATTACCTGGGTCGGGTGGATCCAGACGGGAAGGGAGAAGGAGAAGGAAGAAGAAGGAGAAGGGAAGGAGAAGAAGAGAATGTGGGGGGGGGGGGGGGGGGGTTTGTAAAAAAAAGGAAATAGATAATAATAGATAGATAAAAATCTAAGGGAATGTTTCGTATAAGCCCCCTAGCCTCAATACATCTCAAATAAAGCCCAACTCTCTACTCTAATAATTCCAAACAATACAAAACACCTTAAAACTACTTTGTAATAATCCGTATAAAAATAATTTAATTTTGAAAATAATAATAAAATAAAACTAGGCAATAACCGATAATTCTTAATTAAAACTAATTGTTATCAAAAATACATACTCGCGTGAAATTTTCAATTGCGCCCACATGTCGATGCAAAATAGCCATATGCTATTTTTCGGGTCGTTACACGGACGAAGGCCTTCCGCGAGGAATTAGAGGAGCCTCCCATGGGGCCTCCGTGGATCAGGTGCAGAATCCGTTCTTCCTCGAACTCGGGTGTCTCTTCGCGTCGCTCGGAGCGCTTGTTAGCCCCCCGAGGCGGAGGAGTGTTGCGATCCGCCCGATCGTTAGCCTTTACGAATTTGGCCAACTGCCCCCTCCGGATGAGGGCTTCTATCTCATCTCTCAATGCCCGGCAGTCGTTCGTGTCGTGGCCGTGATCCCGATGGTAACGACACCATTTATCTTTGTTCCTCCTCTTTGCCGGGATGTGCATCTTCGGAGCCGGAGGGATGACTCCCTCCTTCTCCACTTCCATTAGGATGGTGGAGACGTTAGTGGTGAGGGGAGTGAACTTCTCGAACCTGGGGGGAGGGCGACGCTGACCGCCGTTGTCCTTCTGCGCTTTCTTGGACCCCTCTTCCCCCGTCGCCTTTCTCTTCGACCCTGAGGAGGACCCTCCGAAGCTCGGGAGGGCCTCAGCCTCCTCTGCTCGGATATACTTCTCGCACCTCAGGAGGAGGTCGGCGAAGTCATGCGGGGGCTTCTTGGCTAGGGACGATCGGAGGTTGGCATTGAGGACGTTCGACTGGAACGCCACGGTTGCCACTGACTGGTCTAAGGAGGCGATAGACCTGACCTCTGCGGTGAATCTCTTCACATAGTCCCGCAGCTTCTCTTCCCTTTCCTGCCGCAGGTTCAGTAGGGAGAGGCTTGTCTTCTCAGCTCGCCTGCTGCTCACAAAGTGAGTTATGAACAGTGTTTCAAACTGCTCGAATGAGAAGATGGAGGAGGGATCGAGTCTGGAATACCATTCCCGAGCCGACCCCCTGAGGGTGGCAGGGAAGGTCCTGCAGAGCACGGCGTCGGAAGCTTGATGGATCAGCATCAGGGTCTTGAAGCTTTCGACGTGATCAACTGGATCGGATTCCCCTGAGTATGTTTCAAACTGCGGAGGTTTGAAACCCCTCGGTATGTGGGCCTCCATGATCGACCGAGAGAAAGGGGGTCTGCTGGGACGGACTGTTCCTGCTCGGGACTCCTCCTCTCTGTCCATGCGGCCAATACACCTTTCCAACTCATGGAGACGGCGGATGAGGGCGTCGTCCCTTTGCTGGTAATCATATGACCCCCCGGACTCCTCTTCATAGGAAGGGGAGCGCGGACTGCGGCGCCGGTAGTCCTGGGATCAGCGAGGACTGTAGTGCTGCTGCTGGCGGCTGGGAGCCGGGGAAGGAATTCGGGTTCGGCGACGAGGACTGGTATCCCTCGGGGGCGTTGGAGCCCTCTGGGCATTTTGGACGTTCTGCCGAAGGTTGAGAGCCTGCAGTACGGTGTCTTGGAATTGCAGGAACTCGGCACGGGTGATGGGTGCGTCATTGTTCCTGCGATGATGCCTATCCGCAGGGGACTGTGGCCTCCTCCTTCGGCGCTCGGGCGAAGACGCTCGGCCCCTTCGGTCCGGAGACCGCCTGCCGTCTCGGCGGTGAGGCGAGCGCTCAACATGATGCTGGCGGGAGGCTCCCTCTCGGGCCCGCCTCTCATCAAGGTGAGTGCGAAGGTCCTCGTCTTTCTGGCGGTTCAGCATCGTGTGGCGGAGGTCGGGGTGATGAGAAGCCATTGAGTCCGAGGACCCATTATGGACCGAGACATGGTCCGGGTTGAGGGGCTGCTTCTGCTTCCAACCGTTATGGCCGGAAGGGCCATTGTTGGGTTGCTGCCTGGGAAGAGGAGGTTGACCCTGCTGGGTCGGCGGAGGAAGATCGGACTGAGGAATAGGATTGACAGGGGCTTCCTCTGTAGGGTCGGCGGGATTGGCCACACGGTTTGACCCTCTAGATCTGACCTTCTTTGGAGGCATGGTTGCAGAGGGCGACAAGGAAGGGGCTGAGGCTGTTCGTGCGGTAATTCCCACAGACGGCGCCAATCTGTTACCACTGATTTCGGTGTGGGGGTAAACAGATAGAATTTGTGAGTCCGAGAAAAAACCTGAACAGTTTACTCAAGCCCTCTTGCTCCTGCCGCAACCTGCAAGGAAGTGCGAAACACCGGGGTTGATTCCGGCGACGCACCCTCCGACGCTCTTGTCAGTAATCAGAAGAGATTAAGAAAGAGCTTAAAGTGGTGAAAAAGTGATTAACCTAGTCACAGTGGCAGAGGGGAGGTATTTATAGTCGCCAGGGGAGTGATTAGAGGCCTGGTTCCCTGTATAACTGCTAGGAGAAAAAATCCTCACAGTCTGTTTAGGAAACTAACCCCTTGATTCCCGGTGAGAGCAAATCAGGCCTGTTGACTTGGTCAAATCAGTGGCCCTGATTTGTCTCTTGCTGGTCTGGGCTCGCTTCGGGTCGGGACCCGTGCCCAGTTGGAGCGGACCCGTTCATGGGTTATTGGATCTGTGAGAAGGAGATCCAGTACCCGCTTTGGATCCGCTTGTATGTGAAATTACCTTTTTACCCCCGAGCTTCAAGATTCGTGCCCAATCTGGACGGTTCCGATTTAACCCCATTTTTAGCTATATCAGACGGACATACCCCTAGCCCATATATATGGATTTACCGGGCATATTCCTCGATCTCAAATCCCTAGGAGCTGCACATTCTTTACCGGACATGTTCGCCGTTGTTTCTATCATATCTTCTTCTAATGCCTACCCTAAAGTTTTTAAACATGAATAATATTACTACCTATAGCTAGTTTACCCTCCTACCGGTCTTAAACAATATGCCGAGAATGATAGCCCATTTGGCCACTTCTCAAATTTCAATAATCTCTTTCATCACTTTGCCGGTACTTTGAGTCTCACTTAGCCTCTAGAATCAACACCTTTCATGTTCAACATCATGGGTTATTCACACCCTCATTATTCACATTTTGAAATTTCGTTCATTCACATTCCCAATTATTCCCTTGTTCACACAACTCTCAGTTATTTATATAACTAGTTTCGTAGTCTTATCCAACATTCCAAACCCACATTCTTTATGTAAAATAGATGGTTTATTCACCTCTTTCTAATAAAATTCTTCCTGAAGTTGTAACTACATTCAGTAGATTCTTTTTCGAAACAATATGATATTCACTTCCAATTTTATTCTACGACAAACTCAAATTAACTCTAGATTGAGTGTAACCCAAATGATGAAACCTTTAAAATACTTCTAGTCAAAATAATTAAAGTTTTCTTCTTAATCAAAAAGTAAATTAGTATTTATTTCGTTCCAAACTCTATTTTTATATTCAACTCAATCCCCACATTTTCTCTTAATTCACATATTAAACCTCATAATACAACCCTTGACAATATATTTAAATGCCTCTTAATTTCTCATAAGTTACATCTTACTACCATTCAAATTTTAAATCCGATTTTATACATTGTAAAAGTTTTGGGACAACTAGATAAAGGACATCAACCCAATGATATTAAAAGATCATATAAATTCCAATACTACTCCAAAAATAGATTCATTAGTTTCATAGGAATCATAAATGATTCTACTACAACTTTTTAGTTAAGATCATCTAAAATTATCATCAATTACTTCGTCTAAATTCATTTGCAAAACAGTAGGTTCAAAATCCGAAAACTGCAGCTCATGCTACTTGTAACAATCATAGCAAATTCTGTATTTCATAAAACTTTTTGTTCTCTAAATCAAATTAAAGGTATGCAAGTCTACTATAACTTTGTAGTTATAAGTTTCCCCAAAATATTGTGCCCATAACCCTGAATTCTTCGAAATCTACAGTGGAGTCGTAATGTCATACAAACTACCACTATTCAATCTTGTAAAATTCATTATAAATTTAGTTCTTCATGAAAATTTGATTTCTTAGACTCTAAAGAAAGTTTAACGAGTCTACTTCAAGTTCTTAGTTTAGACTTTTCTCAAAATACTTCATCTAAGATGTTGAAATGATTAAAATTTGAAATGTGTACAAATTTTCAGCAATTAGCCAACTGCCAACCAGTCATAAGTTTGGATTTTATTAAAATAGTAAATGACATCCAAATATTATGAAATTTTAAGGGAATGTTCTTGACATATATGAGATGCTCCTATAAAAATTTTAGCTCTAGATTCCATATATTTTAAGATATGATTTTCTTAAGTGCAACTAAAACTTAAAACAAAAACATAAAAATGTCCCCAAATCAATCTTATCATAATTTCACACATTTAATCAACAACACATAATCAAACATGAATACTCAATCTATATAGGCTATCATGCATCTAACAATTCAGACATATACATTCTACAATTTCGCATTCTACTAATAAAATTATATTAGAAAGTTGGAGAAATACCCACCTCAATTGTAGAATTTCTAGTAGTAGAACCCCTCAAAAATTGCTCCAAACCTTCCCCAAAAGATGGCCCGCCTTCCTCTAGCTCCAACCCGCAAGCACCCTCTTTCTTTCTCTTTTGTTTTTTGTTTTGGTTCTAGTGTTTTTAATGACAAAAGGGTTGATCTATTTATAGGAAGAATGAGTAGTCAAAATGACTCCCACTTCCCAAAATAACTCCCCACTTCTCCACACACTCACCCTACTCTCCCTCATCTCAATAGTTGGCCGGCCACTCTCTTGTGTGCACAAGCACGTGCACGCGTATCAAATATGCACACTACTTTCATACAATTTTTTATTATTAGTTTTTTGTTGGGTTAGATGTGTGTGTTACACATGGAAAGTGTACCAAACTAACTCAATTTCAAATGTACATTTAAGTGAAAAAATAATCATGGGCTTTAAATTTGTAATTAATCTTAGTGAGCTACCAAAATGGATTTAGGCCAAATTGACTTAATTGAAAATAAATAACACAATTGTGACTAGAAAATGAGAACAAAAATGTTCACGACTCAAGAAAATTTTAGGAACTAACACATACACTACAAACGAGTGCGTTGCACGTATCAAAAAATAAATTTGAGGGAATGCAAAACAGTCAAAATACAAAATACGTAGAATATGTATATTAATAATGTTATGAATATTTCATGTATTGGTAAAACATACGTAATTGATACGTGTAATGAAAGCAGATGCAATACACGTAAAAACATAAAGATTAAAATAAATATTTGAGTTAGTTCAAAATAGGATAAAAATGAATTTTGAGATGACAGAAAATATACAATTAATCGAAATACAAAAATACGCAGGAGATTTATATTGAAATACGCTACGGGTATTACCCATAACGGTATAAAATACATGTGCGTAAAATCCATGAGAAAAATTGTTATAACTCAATTTTGCGGGGTGTTATACGTGGTTCCTCCTCGGTTGGGGGAATCAGTATCTGGACACCGGCTGGTACAACGGTATGCGGAGATACATACATTCTGGTAATAGACTTGTACCATGTCATATAAACTTGTTGGAACGAGCCATCGTAAGGTACAGTAATAAGCAACATACTGGGTCTCATCTGATATCGTATGGTATTCCAATTTACCACATGTACCCAATAGAAATCCTCCCAGTCGAAATTGGGCACGCGACCCGTTCCTTTCACCTCGTGCAATTTTTTGTCGTACGAGCGGATTTCAGGAATCTTTTGCTGATATCTGAATTACTGTATTTCTCTATCCAGATATTGGAACTCCACAAAATAGAAGTTGACGAGTGGGGCAGTCGTCAACCAAAGGTCACTAACCAAACACATTGGTGGAACCCGATGCAACCTATCGGGGGTGTACGAAACTCAATTGATAAACTCGTCATGCAAAGCATCCAACTCATCTCTATAGTACGCGAGAGATGTGCATAGGTTATCGACCCACATGTGTCGCCTTTCCCAGTACACTCCTAAAGGAGGCAATATATCTGCATTCGGTGCTTTGACTAACCAATCTGATGTTGCCTTAATAATATTGGGACGACCGATGTGAATGCGCTCCGAACTCTATATTTGCAACAAAACCATCGGCCCACCCATCTATACGGAACTCAATGCACAAGCGCAACACTCGCCCAATTGTAACAGTTGGCCATAGTGTTTTCTAACAACCATAAATACATGAGTGGTACGCTCGCACCAGAGGAGTTTGGGAAGAGCACACCTCCAATCAAACTGAATATGTACGCACGTACATAGTAGGTGATGTCTTCTTCATTTGAATCAACTTTCAAATAATCTGCGAAGTTTAATTTCAACAATGAAAGTCGGAGTGACTTTTCCTCAAATACTTCATTCCAAAAGCTTCTTCAGCTTCACTTCTGGCATGCTCTACGGCTTGCTATATGACATATTCATCATGATCTGATGGAATCTCTTTTAAAATTTTAGATTCAGCGTGATCTCTCCTTTTATCCAACGTCTCATCTAAATCAAAACCGAGCAAATCACGTAC
Organism: Hemerocallis citrina; assembly: GCA_017893485.1. Lineage (NCBI taxonomy): Eukaryota > Viridiplantae > Streptophyta > Magnoliopsida > Asparagales > Asphodelaceae > Hemerocallis > Hemerocallis citrina. The sequence goes on along the minus strand of CM030364.1, from coordinate 93,317,970 downwards.
AACTTCCACTCGGTTGAAGTCCATGTTCCCCATCACGGTCACCCCATCTATAGGAACCCTGGTAATCATTACTACTTGGAGTGTGACGGTCATCTCTCCTATGTGTAGGTCTCCAGCCACCATCGCTCCACAAGATCTGTATGTAAAGGTCGATCAAGCTTCACACCCCCATAATCTGGCTCTGTAAAAACTAGCTCGGACTAAGTACGGTGCAATACGGGGGTCCATGGAAAGTATCGCATGCTCCCGGAAGTTACACTTCTTTGCGGGCCCATCCTACACGGCTTGAGATTTGTGTATGGGTTGCAACGCGAGCACGCTTGGGTCTTTCGTTTCTGAAGGTGTAAGTCCAACCGAAGACGATGGACCGACCTCGGTGGATGAAGAGCCTCAGCCACCAACATACACGAACGAATACAAATTTTGGTATTAAAAATACTATGTTACATATTCGTATTTAAACTAATAATAATAATCAATCTTACCTCTGTAAATGGTTCGTTACTAGCACCACCAGAAGAGCTTCTCGCTCGCCTAGTTCTAGCCATTTTATCTATCAACGATAAACATAAGGTTAATTGATAATCTATTTCTCTATCACCAATAAACAAAGCGAAAATGTGAGAAAACACACAAAAGGCAACAAAAAATACTAAAACTTTGCGAGCGGATTGGGCTCACCCCAGAGAAGCTAACTAATGCAACTTGCATAAGTGAGTATCGCTTTATTTCAAGAAAAACCAAAACAAAGCGGTCCACGGCCTTATCTCGCAAACCGTGAGTCTAAAATCACTTCTAAAAATTGTTAGCTTGTGTTACGTAATTCCAACCTACTCACAAAATTTCATAATTTTTGGATGTCGTTTGTAGGGTTTTCAAGTGTAACCGTACTAAAATTTTTTATAGTTTAGTTGTTGTTGTTGGAGATAGTTGAGAAAACTGCACAAACGGTATCAAAAAATTCCAAAACTTTGTAGGTTGGTCAGACTCAACCTAAACAAGCCAACACAACTTGTAAAAGTAATTTTCGACTCACGGTTTGAGAGATACAGCCGTGCATCGCTTTATTTCAAGAAAAACCAAAATAAAGCGATCCACGGTCTTGTCTCGCAAACTGTGAGTCAAAACTCACTTCTACACATTGTGTTGATTTTTTTTTACATGATTTCAACCTACTCGCAAAGTTTCGTAATTTTTGGATGTCGTTCGTAAGGTTTTCAAGTGTAACCATAGTAAAAAGTTTCATAGTTTAGTTGTTGTTTTTCGAGATACGTCAGAAAACTGCACAAACGGTATCAAAAAATTCCAAAACATTGTGGGTAGGTCAGACTCACCCTACAAAATCCAACACAACTTATAGAAGTGATTTTTGACCCACAGTTTGAGAGATACGAGCATGTATCGCTTTGGTCATGAAAAACAAAAATAAAGCGATCCACAGCCTTATCTCGCAAACCGTGAGTCGAAAGTCACTTCTTAATGTTGTTTTGGCTTGTGTTACGTGGGTCCAACCTACTCACAATGTTTCGTAATTTTTAGATGTCGTTTGTAGGGTTTTCAAGTATAACTGTACTAAAAAGTTTAATAGTTTAGTTGTTGTTGTTCGAGATATGTGAGAAAACTGTACAAACAGCATGAAAATTTTTCAAAACTTTGGGGGTAGGTCGGACTCATCCTACACAAGCCAACACAACTTGTAGAAGTGATTTTCGACTCACGGTTTGAGAGATACGGCCGTGTATCTCTTTATTTCAAGAAAAACCAAAATAAAGCGGTCCACGGCCTTATCTCGCAAACCGTGAGTCAAAACTCACTTATACAAGTTGCGTTGGCTTGTGTTCCATGAGTCCAACCTACTCGCATAGTTTCGTAATTTTTGGATATCGTTTGTAGGGTTTTCAAGTGTTACCATACTAAAAATTTTCATAGTTTAGTTGTTATTGTTCGAGATACGTGAGAAAACTGCTCATGCGGCATCAAAAAATTCTAAAACATGTGTCGGACTCACCCTACACAAGCCAAAGAAGTCATTTTCGACTTACAGTTTGAAAAATATGGCCATGTATCACTTTTGGTCAAGAAAAGCCAAAATAAAGCGGTCCACGACTTTATCTCGCAAACCGTGGGTCGAAACTCACTTATCAAAGTTGCATTGGCTTTTGTTACACGATTACAACATACTCGCAAAGTTTCGGAATTTTTGGTTGTCGTTTGTAGGGTTTTCAAGTGCAACCAAACTAAAAAATTTCATAGTTTTAGTTGTTGTTGTTCGAGATATGTGAGAAAACTGCACAAACGACATCAAAAAATTTCAAAACGTTGCGGATAGGTCGGACTCACCCTACATAAGCCAACACAACTTGTAGAAGTGATTTTTGACTCACGTGAGAGATACGACTGAGTATCGCTTTTGGTTAAAAAAAACAAAAATAAAGCGGTCCACGACCTTATCTTACAAACCGTGAGTCGAAACTCACTTCTAAAAATTGTGTTGGCTTGTGTTATGTGAGTCCAACCTACTCGAAAAGTTTCAAAATTTTTGGATGTCGTTTGTAGGGATTTCAAGTGTAATTGTACTAAAAAAATTCATAGTTTAGTTGTTGTTTGAGATACATGAGAAAAACTGCACAAATGGCATCAAAAAATTCCAAAACTTTGCAAGTTAATTGGATTCACATAACACAAGCCAACGCAACTTGTAGAAGTGAGTTCGACTCACAATTGGTGAGATAGGCCGTGTACCGCTTTATTTTAGTTTTCCTTGACCAAAAGCGATACACGGCCTTATCTATCAAACCGTGAGTTAAAAAATACTTCTACAAGTTGTGTTGGCTTGTGTAGGGTGAGTCCAACCTACCCGCAAAGTTTTAGATTTTTTCTGGTCCGTTAATGCCGTTTTACTAAATTAAACAATTGAATATACGAATAAATATACAATTTGAGCAAACAACTACAACTACGACTAAAATTTTAATGTCTAAAATTATTCGGTAAATTTAATCAATTCAAGTAATTAGAAAGAGACAAAAAAAATTTAAAAAATATCACAAATACAACTACGAAGCAAATGATTCAGTCATTATCTTACACTACTTAGAATTTCCCCAATGTAGGTGTTGTCACCGAAATAGGATTTCGACTTGCTTTCGAAAATTGGAGGATGAGTGGTTTCGAAGATTGGAGGAGAGATTGGGAATGAGAGAGTGTGTGGGAATGGAGGAGGATCAGTAGCAATGGACAGAGGAGGATGAGGCATTTGGGTGTGGGTTAGGGATATGGTTTTTTGGGTCAGTGGAGGTGCTTCAGAAGAGAGAGAGAGTGCCATCGAGGGAACAATGCTTAGTGAGAGAGTGAAGTGAGAGAGGAGTCGCCGGAGTGAGAGGGGGTCATTTTTTGTGGGATTTGGGTTTGGGTTCGGGAAAGAAGATACATAAAGTAAGGAGAGAGTGGGAGAGAGAAGATAGAGTTAAAAAAAAAATCCACTTTGCCTTAGCCCGTCGTTGCCAACGACGGGCTAAGGCAAAACTTTTCCAAAAAAACCATAACAGATCTGAGCCAACGGATCGTGATCCAACGGCTAGATCGTCATTTGCAACGGGTTTGTGCAAACAGACTCGTTTGCAATGGAAGAACCCCCCCCCCCCCCCTATATATATATATATATATATATATATATATATATATATATATATATATATATATATATATATATATATATATATATATATATATATATATATATATATGTTATGATCCTATGATCGCAAATGTTTGCTTACAAAAATAATGTAAACCATCCAATCTTGCCACACCAATTCTTAACTTTCGTTGTATCTGATCTTTCTACTTTCTTTGAGCAAACCATCATTTTAATTGATATGAAAATTTATTGAAAAATAACATTGTCACTTGTCTATCTCTATAGCATAACTTTAAGATTTGAGATATGGATATGAATTAAGCATATGCCAAATAACAAATATTAAGCTATATAGTAAGCTCATGAGAATCAGAATTATGCGGTATCAAAATCTAAAATTCACATGAAACTAAGTTAGATACGACTAAACGAATTTAAACAAAAATATCCATTGTATATTTGTGCATTCATTTACTATTGGTAGACTCTTTATATATCCTTACAATATAAGATAAACCACTTAAGCAACATGATAAGTGAAAATAATCAACATCGGAGTCACTATAATGCTATGATGAAATAAAATGAATGTAAGAAATAGTCATCAAGAACGTGTAAAAGAAAACCACATTAATGGTAGACTACATGTACGAAATGATACATCAACTTAAAAGGAAGATCCACTAACACCTTATGTAAATATGTAACAACTTATACATACATTCATCAAATCATTAAAGAGATTCTAACTGGAATATTGAATAGCTACAATTATAGCAATAAACACCAATAGTTAAGCAACCACTGATAACTCTAAATTGTATTTAGCCAACTTGTATAAAAGAAAGTCAATGGACATCACATAAATAGTAATGACTAGTACAATACAAAGGTGATAACAAATACATGATTATCACTATAAAAAATACATTGCTAAGCATATCATAATATTTAATCAACACATTATTAAGGTCATGATGCAAAGTAGCTTTAATCTCTAATATATAATTGAGAAAAAAAATGTATAAGCAACATATTTTACGAATATAGAAGGAATGATGATTTCTATGCAAAAATTTATACACATACATAACAAGTATGTAATTCTCATTGTAGCATTTTAATTTCAAGACTCGAAGAGTCACCAAAAATCATGACATTGTAGTCTTCCAAATATAACAAATCTTGCACATGTCAAGAGTATAAATCACCCTAGAGAGGTGAATAGGGTGATTGTACGGAAATTAAAAACTTAAAAATTCGTAAAGTATGAAGATAAAGTTAGAGAAAGGAAAAAGAGCAAGCACACAAAACATAGTGATATAACGTAGTTCGACCCCAGGTCTATATCCACACCACCTATTTGTAGCAATTTTTCGCCACAAGCATTTCACTATACTTTAAACCTTTGTACAGTGCTTCTCATAATTCAAGCCAAGAGTTCTATTACACCCAATGGACTTCTATGAATAACACTCACTGAAGTGGAAGAAAAGAAAAACTCTCAAGATCTATAACGATCTTGACAGAAGAAAACAATAAAGACTCACACACTCAAATCGTTGATTGAATGATTAATTCAGAAGAATAATATTAGCAAAGGATAAAGAATACTCAGTGAATTCACCTCTATTTATAGAGTGTAAAATTGTATCTTTCAAAAAATGAAAAGATATTTCTAAAATAGTCAGTTCTGCAAGAGTATGGTCGGTCGCTGTGTTGAGTTGTCGACCGTTCACCTTTAACTTGAAAGTCGAGAGGTGGCCGATCGAATGACTCATCCTTGCACTATGATGAGCGGTCGACTGTGTGACGGTCGACCGACATATGTGCGGTCGACCACTATTTAGCAGACTTGATATTTATTTAGCGAATCCGCTTTATATTCTTTCCAAAACTGATTATTCAATCAACAATTATTTACATGGTATTTCCTCACATAAATAGAAATGAATAAACAATATTTGTCGGCTTCCTTGAGGATTTAAAAAATATGTTTCTTGAATTGAAATCTTCTTGATATATGCAATCTTCTTTGATACATTCCTCTTTTGCTTGATTGCTAATCTTTTTTGCTCTCCTATGGATCTCAACTGAAAATATTAGTCTTAATAATACGTTTTGTACAAACCAAACTTAGGGTCAACAAAGAGGATGTTTGATATTAGATTAATAATATCCACAAATATATCATAAATTAATCCAGTAATTTTCCAAGGACATGTGAATGAAAAATATTTGGATATAAGCAATTACAAAGAAGATCAGATCACTATGTGTACCACAAAACAAAATAGATCAAATAAATAAGTATTTGAATTCATTTGAGACACAAAATTAATATATTTCTCATTTTACTATGAAAACATTTGACTGTCAATTGCATTATAATGACAAAGATGCACACTAAACATACAAGAAGATTGCAAATTGTCAATTGTGCACTTTTCAATCGTGTCGCTCTCTTATAATATTCAAAATATCAAGATGCTAGTGATACATGACCGTATCTTGCAAACCACGAGTCGAAACTCACTTCTACAAGTTGTGTTAGCTTATGTATGGATAATCCTAGCCCATCGCAATATCTGTCAATCTTATTCTCTACTTCGGACTACTAAGTACTACAACTGATTGTAAAAAAAATATAATTACATAATGAAATATGATAAATGTATGTATGACATTTTTATTGGTAATGAGATATGATATAAAATATTTAATCAAAAAGGAAGAATGTATCTAAAATAATTTTGTTTTATAAAGTAATATTGCATAGTACTGATATTCCTATATATATTCTTTAATATTAATTAATTCGTATATAGAATCAAAATAGTTTTCATTCGTCATAATAGTTTTCGATAATCAAATTTCATGCTATCTACATATAAAATATTATTATTATTATTATTATTATTATTATTATTATTATTATTATTATTATTATTATTATATATATATATATATATTGAAATATTTAAAACATTATAAGAAATAAGTAAAAAAAAAATATTTTATAAACCATATCCTGACGTTTATCAAGTCAACCGCCGAGATAGATATTTAATTTATTTTTAAAAATAATTAAAATAGCTATCCCGCGATATAAAAAGGCTATCCCGACGTCAATAAACTAAACCTCATTATAGTATAAACCTACCCTGCCGTTTATCGCATAAAACGCCGAAATAGATATTTAATTTATTTTAAAAAAATTAAAATAGCAACCCGTGTGATAGTGGGCGGTTGTCCCGGCGTTTACATGAAACAACGCCGTTATAGGTTGACCCTATTGTGGCGGTTTGTGCAAACGCCGGTATATAGAGTGTGTTTTTTTCAAAATGAAAAATCCCTCACCTAGTACGGTGTTTCCTCAAAATGCCGGGACAGGAATGTCGAAACACCGCTAAAGACCTAGCTGTTTGTAGTGCTTGCAAAAGAGGGGAAGGATAATGTTCTTTATCAATATCACCAAGAACAGCAATATATTGAGCTTATCTTGGTGATTTGCCGTGCTCTCACAGTCACAGCCACTGAGCCACCATACACTATGTTATGTTCGATGATCATATATATGCGGTGGGTAGTTTGGACCCACATTTCGCACCATGTTTGCATATTGGGATGAGAATATTTTTGCAGTCTGTCATGCACAAATCCAACCACGCCAACATACATATAGGGTGTTCACGGGCTGGATCGGACGGGTTTTATGCGGGTTTTAGAGAACTTAAAATCTGGCCATTTAAATCCGGGCAAGTTTTTAACTTCTTCTCAAAACATTTTATTTTTGGGTTGGGTTCGGACGTGGTCGAACTTGAACCTACGCCGTTTAACTCCCCTACCACCCTACATAGAACACATATTGGATGCCAGGTTTTGCACGTGCAATGCCATATTTTTTTTGTCACCTTTAAAATTTGCTCTTTCTTTCTGTTTCATAATAATTTTTTGAGAAAATTCGTGAAGTCAAATACAAAAGATTAATGTCATGCAAAGTTCTTGTCCACAAACTTTGTTGGATTTATGTCTTACATACTTGAGTTCGACGTGAAGAGAAGACGATGAAGCGAGAAGATATCGAAGCGTTGTTGGAAGCGAGAAAGAGCAGCAGCAGCTGGTGACAGCAGAGCAGCAGCATGCAGGAGCAGTCGATTGCCATATGGACAATCTACAGTTTTGGCTCTCTGGAATGGACTCAGGTTCATTACATTCGACTGCTATTTTGGGCAGTCAACCGCCGACGACGGCTGACAGCTTATTGGGCTGATTCATGAGGAATCTTTCGAGCCCAACTTCTCCACCAAGTTAGATCGTACGACTCCTATCGTGTATAGCGCTATCACATTTACCCGATACCCGGATCCGACCCGGACCCGGCATTGGACCGGAACCAACCCGGTGTATACGGATCCGGGTCCGAGTCCGGGTCCGCTCAAAATAGAATCGATCCGGACCAGGACCTGTTAAAAAATATCCCCAAACATATAGAATTTGAATAATAGGATTATAGGAATTTACATATAAAAGTAATTGTTGAAAATAAATATATAAATATAATATTAATTCATGTACTTAAGTCCAAAAATTGTTAGAATCGTAAGGTATTGGGAGTAAAAATACTTAAGTGCAAATATTTATTCTCTACTACCGGACCCGACGGGTAATTTTTTTTAACTAGGAGCCGGACCTGGTTCTTGCATGTCCGGGTTCGGGTCTGGGTAGTGGAGGACCCGACCCGATAGGACCCGATACAAGCTCTAATCGTGTAACTTCTTCTTCAGAATTTATCGGACGGTTATTGTATCAAAACTACAACTTAGAATTTCTCTAGATATCTATATATTATTGTATCGGCATCATCTGAGAGACAAGAAAGATTATTTCATTGTAAAGAGCAATAGAGAGCGTTCTCCACTGTAAACAACATATTATCTTCCGGTGAGGCTTAAGAGATAGATAGATTCTCGGTGAGAGTACTATATCACCTGTATCTTCTCTAGTTGAATAATGTTTAACTTATTTCTTCTCTGGATTAGGCATAGCCAAACGGGACAAATATTGTGTGCTTTGTGTGCTTACTTTGATCTACTTGTTTCGTTGTTAATTAGGCAACAATTCTTAACAAATTTTACTCCAGAAACTAATGTGACACAACCTTCAATTCACTTTATAGCAATGATCTTTATAAATACACTAGATTTGCCCGTGGCCACGTGCCTACGGCACGTCTTCAGAACGATACAGTATATAAAAAGTCTTATAAACAGTAAATCAACAATTATGTAGCTGAAGTTTGAATAGTATGACAATGAAAAGTTGTAAATAAAAGTCCATGTTTCTATATATATATATATATATATATATAGGGTAAAAGGGATATGAGCAACCTGCTCATTTAGTAAATGAGCAAGTGATTATGTGGCATGCATGTGATACATTGGACAATTAAGCCTTTTAAGGATTTTCCAATCACATGCATGCCACATCATCAATTGTTTATTTACTAAATGAGCAAGTTTCTCATATCCCTTTTTTCCACATATATATATATATATATATATATATATATATATATAGAGAGAGAGAGAGAGAGAGAGAGAGAGAGAGAGAGAGAGAGAGAGAGAGAGAGAGAGAGAATTAAATAAATAAATGAGTTGTTTTTTTTTTGGGGGGGAGGGGTGGGGGGGGATTTAAATTTGAGTTTTGGGGGGAAAATGTGTTTTGTGAGGTTAGATCTGGGCCTTTGATTTTGGGGGGGTTGAAGGAGAGCCACTTGATATCTTTCTTTGTGTTTTATTATATAGATGTCTGGTTGGAGATCGTATCGCATTATTTTTTAAGTAATACTTGTAACATAAATTGTTCACATAAAATTACAAAATACATAATGAACAGTGCTATATGCTTAAAAAAAATTACTCCACCGACTGATTGGCACAATCTACAGTATACTGCGATAATCATTAGAAATGCAAGGCTGGTTTGAGATTGCGCCATAATAGCTTGTGAAGTAAAATGTTTACACAAAGTCTGTGCACACAATATGACTCAATGCATCTTAGGTAATGCTATATGATTTTGCACACAAATGTTATTTCATAAACTGATGTTCCACAATATCACTGAATTGTAAAATTTCTTTGAAATTCTTGGCTGATTCGATAATGTCACGCCAGGTTGTGAAGTAAAGTTTGTTAGAACTTGAATTTCAAAAAATAGAAAAATCCTAATAGTCTTTGTGAAGAAGTACAATTACAGAAATAAAAGAAAACAAACCAGATAACTCAATACAAAGTCCAGATTTAGATCTCTGTCCTTAAAGCAAAATCTGCCCCGTAGTGTGACGGTAGTTGACGATATGCCTCACAGGATACAACTGTATTTACGTTTCTCTGAAGAGCAGCACCGTAGCTCTAGAGATACCAACGAACCAGTAGCTGTTGCACTATCAGACTCAGACTCCGAGGAAGAAGAAGGAGTTTGTAAAATTCAGAACTGTATGTCTTGACAGGCAAAAATGACTGCACTTATAGGACATGAAGAGTAACTGATAGATCCATTACTCTGTAACAGCAGAGTAATGGCTCAAAAAACGTAACTGATGGATTCATTATTCTGCTGTTACAAAGTAATGGCACCAGTTACAGGATTTCAAACGCCTCAACAGTAAACTGGGTTCAGGAAAAAATTGGAGCGGGGCAAAAAATAATTTATTTAGGTTGACCAAACCAAACCAAACCAAGCCAAGCCGAGCAGGGTGCGCGCACGCGCGCGTGTGTTTGTAACTTTGGCTAGGTTCTCTCTCCACTACACGTTAGTGGTAACCCCAGGACTACACCCTTTAGTCCATTTCTTTAGCTTATATACTAGAGAAATCTTTCTCAACTTTCTATGTGGGACTATCTATTTTCTCCAAATTTCCAAGTTAGTACATTTCGAGTACCCAACTTTGAACCAACATTTCTCATTCATATGGAATCCGTTTTTGGCAAATGAGTATATTACGGAATAGTACTCGACGAGAGGAACGCAATCCAATCATTTTCCGGCGCCGCTGGTGGCCGGACCCACCGGAATCAGGCCCGAAAAATATGCCAAAAATATTTCCAACAATCTCCTACATGAATAGAAATTACCAGGCTATGCAATCCAGACATGACACAAAAAGATATGACAGAAAAGACTCTGAGAGTACAATAGAAAAATCACTGCATCAGGAATGGTAGTAATTTTTCGACTTTGAACCACCCTTAGTGAGTAGCTATCGGATTCACTTGACAAGGTAGTTCCTCCACCGAACTGTAGTACGGAATCATCTCTAAAGATTTCGGTTAGGGCAGGCATATGCCAAACAATCATGATGTCTTGAACTACCCAGACATTGATGTGAACCTAGACAATAACTATCACACAGTTTCATATCCTTACAGAACTAGGTTCTCTTGTTGTGTTCATTTTGGCCTTGAACAACCCTAGTTAATCGTGAGTGAACTTAGAGAATGTAGCCTCTCTTCATTCTCTTAGAAACGGCCACATTTCACACTCACAAGGTGATTGCCCATAAAGAGTATCCAGCCATACCCCACTTTTATTCAAAGCTATGAGAATCATTAAAAGCCAAGCTTATTCTAACTCCTTGCAGGCAGCACTGTTTGTCATCCTAAGAATGAGTACAAGATTTTAATCTCTTAGTGCTCACTTCGATTCAACAAGATTTAGTTGTCCTTTTGAACCTGGATCTTGGGATCTCCACTCACCTAGGTAGAGTTTCCATCAAGTATCCTCTTTCATCATAGGCTTTAAACTCATTCCTCTTGATGATCTCACAACTTGCTATTGTGACAAACCTTTACTAAATGGATCCGCTAGGTTGTCGGCCGAATTTATATACTCTATAGAGATTATTCCATTTGAGAGAAGTTGTCTAATGGTTTTGTGTCGCCTTCTGATATGACGAAACTTACCATTATACATACAACTAGTGTCCTTGCTATAGCCGATTGGCTGTCACAGTGTACACATATAGCAGACACATGTTTTTTCCACATAGGAATATTCTCTAAAAAGTTTCGAAGCCATTATGCTTCTTCTGCCGCTTTGTCTAAAGCAATAAACTCAGATTCCATGGTGGATCTGGCCAATAATGTTTGTTTAGAGGATTTCTATAACACAGCTGCACCACCAAGAATGAAGACACACCCACTTGTGGATTTCGAATTCTTGGAGTCCGATATCCAGTTGGCATCACTGTAGCCTTCTAGTGCTGCTGGATATCTAGTGTAATGCAGCCCATAATTCTGAGATGTCGCAAGTAGTTCAATACTCTAGTTATTCCTTTCCAGTGACTTCGTTCTGGATTACTTGTGTAGCGGCTCAGTACATTTACTGAATGCGCAAAGTCCGGTCTTATACAATTTGTTAAGTACATCAAACTACCAATTACACGTGCATATTTCAATTGTGATATGCTGTCACCCGTGTTTTTGAACAAGTGAAGACTGGGATTCACAGGACTTTTGGCAGTCCCATTAGAGTAATTATTGAATCTTTCAAGTACCTTCTCAGCGTAATGAGCTTGAGACAAAGTAATTCTCTCAGACATCCTGAAAATTTTAATTCCTAGTATGACATTTGCAACTCCCAAATGTTTCATATCAAACTTACCACTAAGCATGCTCTTAGTTTGTTTGATAATGTCATTATTTCTACCATTAATGAGCATGTCATCTACATACATACACACCAGAATGTATCCATTTGGGGTATCTTTGATGTAGATACACCTATCACATTAATTTATTTTGAAATCATTTGACATAATAATATTGTCAAATTTTGCATGCCACTGCTTTGGAGCTTGTTTCAGTCCGTACAAGGATTTTACAAGCCTGCACACCGTGTTTTCCTGTCCAGGAACTACGTAACCCTCAGGTTGTTTCATGTATATTTCTTCTTCTAAATTTCCATTTAGAAAGGCAGTTTTGACATCCATTTGATATATTTCGAGGTTATGCAGAGCTACAATAGCTATCAACATTCTTATGGAAGTTATTCTCGTGTTCGGAGAATAAGTATTAAAGAAGTCTAGACCTTCCTTTTGCCTAAATCCTTGTACCACAAGTCTAGCCTTATGTTTCTCTATTGAACCATCATGTTTCAATTTATGTTTGAAAATCCATTTGCATCCTAGAGCTTTACACCCATATGGCAAATCGACCAATTCCCATCTATGATTTTGCATAATGGAGTCTATTTTACTTTTGATTGCTTCCTCCGACATAGGAACATCAGGCGTAGACATGACTTCCTTGAATGTTCTGGACTCATTCTCTAACAGAAATGCTGTTACAAAATCAGGACCAAATGACTTTGATGTTCTAGCCCGTTTACTTCGTCAAAGTTCATCATTATCATCTCTTGGTTCATCAACCGTAGTACTTGCATTCCCTTGCTCACGTGTACGTTTGGGATACGTAACATCTTTGCACGGAAACACGTGTTCAAAGAAGGAAGCATTTCTTGATTCCATTATTGTATTCACATGGACGTCCAGTATATCCGACTTATATACCAAGAACCGATATGCAGTACTGTTGTGTGCATAGCCTATGAATATGCAATCAATGGTCTTAGGTCCTATTGTGACCTGTTTTGGATTAGGTACTGCCACCTTTGCTAGACACCCCCCACTTTGAGGTATTTATACGAAGGTACATTACCTTTCCACTGTTCGTATGGTGTCTTGCAAGTTTTCTTGTGAGGTATTTTATTGAGAATATAGTTGGCGGTCAGCAACGCTTTCCCCTACATGTTCTGGGGTAACACAGAATTTAACAACAAGGCATTCATTATCTCCTTTAGAGTTCGGTTCTTGCGCTCGGCAATACCATTTGATTCAGGTGAGTAAGGAGTAGTTATCTGATGAACTATTCCATGTTCAGAGTAGAATATATTAAATGGTGCATCATATTCCCCTTCTCTATCACTCCTAACGATTTTGATCTTTTAGCCAAGTTGATTCTCAACCTTAAGCTTATATTCTTTGAATTTATCCAAGGCCTCATTTTTGCTATGTAACAAGTATACATAGCAGTATTTTGTACAATCGTCTATGAACGTCATAAAATACTTTTTACCGCCTCTAGTCTGCACATATTTTAAATAACACAGATCTGTGTGAATTAGACGTAGAGTTTCAGTGTTTCTTTCTACAGAACGGGATGGAGTTTTAGTGAGTTTGGGTTGGCCTCTGTGCAAACTTCACATTTGTGGCAGTTGTCTACCTTAAATTTTGGTATTAAATTCATGTTAATTAATCTACGCAGAGAATTTAAATTAACATGGCCTAGTCTTTCATGCCAAATAGAAGAAGACTCAACAACATAAGCAATATGATTCATTTTATTAATTTTGGGAACAACAGGAACAACAAATTTTGGGATGACTGCCATTATATTGAATTCGAACAGTCCATCCTTAACATACCCTTTTCCCAAGTACACCCAATTATTTGAAAGTACAAAATTATCAGAAGCAGGCACGACCCTAAATTCATTCTTGCTTATCAAAGATCCTGAGACCAGGTTCTTTCGAATATCTGGAATGTGCAACACATTGGTGAGTGTTAGTTCCTTGCCAGAAGTAATCTTCAGCACTATCTTCCATGTTCCTTCAATCTTGAAGGTGGAAGAATTACCCATGAACAACTGTTCATCCTTATTGCATTTCTGGTATGAAGTGAACATCTCTTTGTCCGAGCAAATGCGCTTGGTGGCTCCAGTATCATACCACCATTCACGATGATTTCTCCCCACCAGATTGACCTCTGATACAACAGCACAGAGGTCCAAGTCAGAGAGACCAGTGGACAAGTTCTCAGCTATATGCGCATGAGATTTGTCATTCCCTTTTGCCATTCCAGTTCCAGCACGGATGTTATCCTTGCTGCGACATTCAAATATTTTGTGCCCCAGCTTACCACACTTGTGGCATTTTTTAGCAAACCTCTTTGCAGTAGGTTTCTTGTTCGAGACTAGTGGCAAGAACTTCCTCTTTTTGCCCTTCTGTTCGTGCTCCACCATGTTGGCTTTTTCTATGGACTAATTTTCATAAGACTTGTCAGCCTTGCGATTCTCCTATTCAATCCACAACCTGACAATCAGGTCCTCAAGAGACATTTCCATTCGCTTGTGCTTAAGGTAGTTCTTGAAGTCCTTCCATCCAGGTGGAAGCTTCTCAATGAACACTGCAACCTGGAATGGTTCACTCAGAGTCATGTTCTCTGCAGCGATTTCGTGCATTATCACTTGCAGTTCCTAAATTTGACTCACAACAGTTTTGGAGTCAACCATCTTATAGTCCAGAAACTTGCCAACTACAAACTTCTTGGAGCCGGCATATTTGGTTTTGTACTTCTTCTCCAAAGACCCCCACAGAAGTTTGGATGTCTTGAAGGCACAATACACATTGTAGAGTGGGTCTACCAAACCGTTCAGGATATAATTTCTACATAGATAATCACCCTGAGTCCATACAATAACCGCAGCAATTGAGTGCACATCCATAGGTACCAGCATAGGGGCAATTTCAGTCAGAAACCTGTCTAGCTTCAAGGTGGTCAGGTAGAACTATATCTTTCCCTACCACTTTTTGAATTCAGTTCCATTGAACTTTTTAGGATTTTCTCCCACAGTAATATGTGTAGGTAGAATGACTGTTTGTGCCGCAACTGGTTGTGTGGTCACATTCTGGGCCACTCGGGTTTGTGCACTGAGCAGTCCACTGACATTCTCAGTTTGTGTGTTTTCCATGTTCTGAAATAGTTAAAATTCAACTGTTAGTTGTTTGTTTTTTCGAAATGATAATAGCACCTATAAATATTCTTCACAAAACTTTTAGAATAGAGGAAAAATTCTACTTTAAGATTGTTAGAACTTGAATTTCGAAAAATAGAAAAATCCTAATAGTCTTTGTGAAGAAGTACAATTACAGAAATAAAAGAAAACAAACCAGACAACTCAATACAGAGTCGAGATTAAGATCTCTGTCCTTAAAGAAAAATTTGCCCCGTAGTGTGATGGTAGTTGACGAAATGCCTCCTAGGATACAACTGTATTTATCTTTCTCCGAAGAGCAGCACCCGAGCTTCAGAGATTCCAGCGAACTAGTAGTTGTGTTTCACTCTCAGAGGAAGAAGAAGAAGCAACAGTAAACTGGGTCTAGTGAAAAATTGGAGTGGGGGCAAAAAATAATTTAGGTTGAACCGAACAGAACCGAACCAAGCCGAGCCGGGGCTAGGCGCGCGTGTGTGAGTTTGTAACTTTGGCTAGGTCATCTCTCCACTGCACATTAGTGGTAACCCCAGGGCTACACCCTTCAGTCCATTTTTTAGCTTATATACTAGAGAAATCTTTCTCAACTTTTGATGTGGGACTATCCATTTTTTCAAAATTCCCAAGTTAGTACATTTCGAGTACCCAACTTTGGACCATCATTTCTCATTCATACGGAATCCGTTTTTGGAAAATGAGTATATTACGGAATAGTACTCGATGAAAGGAACGCAATCCAATCACTTTCCGTTGCCACCGATGGCCGGAACCCACCGGAATCAGGCCTAGAAAATATGCCAAAAATATTTCCAACAAAGTTTATATATACAGAGCGTGGAAATAGCATTGGTCAATATATAGTGGATAATGTTATCTGCAAAATCTTTATGTACAAATTTACACTACGAGATGATGTTGCACAATCTTCATTATATTTTAAAAAGCTTTAGAAATACATTAGTACTCATTACATAATGGGTAAAGCTATTTGTACAATCTTACTAATACCAACTTAGAAAAGTTAAAAACTTAAAAGCTAAAAACTCAAAGGAAAACTAGAAAAGGTGTTACAAGCTTCGATGATTACAACAATGGCCAGAGGGAGGCAGTGGATTCCAGGGACTTCTTCTATCTTCGTTGGTGGAGTTATGTGTTGGCAGATAGGATTGAATCTTTGAGTGGAGAAGGTAGCTGTCTTACTTTTCTTAGTGCTCCATTTTTTTAGTGCTTCATGACAAAAATACCAACACCGAACATTTTTCCTCAATTATGTCTCAAGGGGTCAATATAGGAAGAAAGGCAATGTGTGAAGTTATTCCCTTCAGAACAGCTATGGGAACATGAATGTGTCACTGAGGAACAATGACATCAATTTCTTAAATTCAAAAAAAAAAGATTTTGTAGAGAAAATAGAAAGACTTTTAGCGGCACATGAATTTTTTGAATAGACAGATATGTGGCAACAATTGGTGCTCATTCCATCCATGAAGGAAAAACCATATTGTTGGTTGATAAATTATCATCTTTCGAACTCTACTCAAAGAATTCAAAAAAGCACAAAACTTTCTTTGCTCCCTTCAATTAGGTCAACTCGGAAATACTGCACAAGAAGAATATCATAAAAAACTGGAAAATCTTCAACAAGCACTAACGAATGGAGATGCATCGGTAAACTATGTCGTAATGGTTGAGGCAAATGATGACTAAAAGAATCCAGAAGCATGGTGGACCCCGCTTGGACTGCTTGAGACATAATCGAGGACAAGTGTTCGGAGTTGCTATTTTTATCATGAAGCACTAAGAAAAATGGAGCACTAAGAAAAGTAGGAAAGCTGCATTCTCCACTTAACGATTTGATCCTATATGCCAACACATAACTCCACCAACGAAGATATAAGAAGTCACTGGAAGCCACTGCCTCCTCTTTTTGTATCTATAAATAAGGCCCTCTGGCCATTGTTGTAATCATCGAAGCTTGGAAGTCCTTTTCTAGTTTTCTTTTGAGTTTTGGGTGTTTTGATTTGTGTAATTCCTGTAAGTTGGACAAGTGTCGGTGTTGGTATTTTTATCATGGAGCACTAAGAAAAGTAGGAAAGCTACCTTCTCCACTCAAGGATTCAATCCTATTTGCCAACACATACCTCTACCACGAAGATAGAAGATGTCCCTAGAATCCACTGCCTCCTCTTTTTGTATCTATAAATAAGGCCCTATGGCCATTGTTGTAATCATCGAAGCTTGTAAATCCTTTTCTAGTTTTCCCTTTTGTACAGGAAGAGCTCAAAATAAAACACTCAAAACTCAAAGGAAAACTAGGAAAGGAGTTACAAGCTTCGTTTATTACAACAATGGACAGAAGGCCTTATTTATAGATACAAAAAGAGGACGCAGTGGCTTCCAGGGACTTCTTCTATCTTCGTTGGTGGAGTTATGTGTTGGCAGATAGGATTGAATCTTTGAGTGGAGAAGGTAGCTTTCCTACTTTTCTCAGTGCTCCATTTTTCTTAGTTCTTCATGATAAAAATTCCAACACTGAATACTTGTCCTCAATTATGTCTCAAGGGGTCCAAAGCGGTGTCCACCATGCTTTTTGATTCTTGTAGTCATCATTTGCCTCAGCCGTTACGTCACAGTTTACCGATGCATCTCCATATGTTAGTGCATGTCGAAGATTTTCTAGTTTTGCAAGATAATCTTCTTGTGCAGTACTTCTGAGTCGACCTAATCAGAGGAAGCAAAGGAAGTTTTGTGCATTTTGAATTCTTTGAGTAGAGTTTTCGAAAGATGATAATTTATCAACCAGCAATATGGTTTTTCCTTCATGGATGGAAAGAGCGCCAATTGCTGCCACATAATCTGTCTATTCAAAAATTCATGCCACTGAAAGTCTTTCTGTTTCCTCTACAAAATCTTTTTTCTTGAATTTAAGAAATTGATGTCGTGGTTCCTCAGTGACACATTCAACTTCCCATAGCTGTACTGAAGGGAATAACTCATGCATTGCCTTTCTTTCCATATTGACCAAATTCTGAACATAAATATGGTCTGGAACCTATTTGCGTATTCAAAGAGTTTAACTTTGCAAATTTTGGTTGTGCAGTTGGCATATTCATCTGGATTATTAGTATCTACATAAATTTCATGTACTATCCCTTTACGAATATGCTTTTGGTATTTGGGGATATCATGAAAACAAGCAATAAGTCTTGGTCGTTGGTTTTTGTTTTGAATAGTATCTTCTTTTACAAAGAAAGATGTTATATCCATGTCTTCAAGTTGTTTGAAGAAATTAAGAAGCCGTGTATCATCGAGAAGATTTTGTTGATACATAAAGATCATATTTTGTACAGTGATCTCTACTTCTAATTCCTTTGTCTTATCATTTGTTATATTAAAAGATCTTAGTAAATCTAGGAAATCCTGGATTCTTACATTTACTATATCTGAAGTATCCATTTTGGAGAAAACCATTTCCAAACTCCTCTGTTCAGAAGTGTTTCCTGCAAATAATTGGCTTCTTTTTTATCAAGGGCATTTGACTGAGAGGTAGAGGAAAATTGTGTTAATCTGATAACTAATTGTTGTGTCTCTATATGGCGTTACTGATGTATCCATAGTTCTCTGGATTTTTCTAGGAATTCCTTCTGTAGCTGGGTTAGCCATAAATTTGCACCTCTATAGTCTGTTGACTGTATGGCTAGAAAGCATCCATTGAATTTATTGTATAGGTTGATATCATGATTTTTTATATCTATATTATACCAATCTTTGATCAAAGAAGCAGCGAAGGTCTTTTTGGGTTCTGTCAAAATTGGTCATTTTCTCTGTTCATTGAAATAAAGGTTTTTCGGGCTTCTGTGGAAGCAGTAGGTTTTTCCTCTGTGGAGGCTTCTTCCTTATTCTTACCCTGTGGGGTAAGGCTTTTTGTTTCGACCTGTTGGGCCTGAGTAGCTTGTTGGGCTAGTTTTTCTGCTCCTGTGGGTGCAGAGGATGAAGTCTCTATGGAGACTTGTTTTTTAGCTTTTTTAGGGATTGCTTGCTGCCAGGCTTCCTGACGCTTCATTTGCTCTAGCAGTTCTTTTAACCTTTCATTAAAATCTTCATTCATGGCGTGGTAAGAAATCAGCAACATAATTAGTATGGCCAGGAATATATTTAAAATCATATGAAAAATTTTCTAAGTAAATTGGTAATATAATTCCCCTATGATTTTCCACTAGATTGTTAAATGTTTTTTCTTAAGAAATTGTGCAACATATTTATTATCTGTTTCTATTATGAAATGTCGATATAACAAATAAATCTTTAAGCTTTTCAAGGCTAATTTTATAGCAAGTAATTCTTTGTCATATGTGGAATATTTGACTTGTGTTTTGTCAAATTTTCCTGAAGTATAAGCAATAATTTCTTTATGTTTAGCAATTAATACACCTGCCCGAAATTTCTTAGAAGCATCTATTTGTAATGTTAATGTATCATTTTCTAGAAAAAAATAAAGACCCTTTTGTTCTTGTACTAGACTCTCGTGTTCTTGAATTTCATTTAATTGGATATGAATCTTTTAAGTATTCCATCCCCTAGCTGCTCACCTGTTTGAGTTTTATATTTAGCTTATTCTTCATTAAGCATTTGTTGTAGGTTTTGAATTTTAGAAGAGAAGTTGGTGTTGGGTTTCGGGGCACAAACGCAGCGAAAAAAATCCGAAACCCTAACCCTAGGATCCGTGTACAAGACATGGCTGATTATGGAGAAACGAAATTTTACCTTTTAAGAGCTTTACGAAGACTGAAAGATGGAGGTCCAATCACCACGCAACCCTTGTAGCAAGATCTGCGTCTCTAAAGCAGTCCACACGAACGTCCGATCGTCCAACGATCAAGGGAGCCGGTACTAGCCGATGATGCTTGCCTCTATCTCTCTCTCTCTCTTGCCTCTCAACAGTTGGAGCGGCTAGGGTTTTCTATGGAAAACGAATTTACCAAAAGATAAACCCTAAACCAATACATCTCTATGTATTTATAAGAGAGAATGAGGTGGGCTTAACCCTAATCGGTTTGGCCAAACTGATTTGGTTTAATGATAACTGATTTGGTTTAATGATTTAAATTCGAATTATACTTTAATTAATCAAGTCCAACTCAATTAAATAACTAATTTCGAATTTATAATCATTTAATTTAAATTCCGAATTTAAATTAAAACTCCTTTTAAACGTTCTAAGTGTGTGACCCTTTAGGTTATTATTACGTTGGCAATAATTTATCTAATAATAAAATTATAAACAATGAGCGGCATCTAGTAATACATCATTGCTACCCAAGTAATAATAATAATTGGTGATTCAATTAAACCTTTCGTGACTAATGTCTCCGTGTAATATAATCCTTTTAACCTTGATATTATAGATTAAACTAGAGGCATGGTTCGTATCATCCTCTTAATAATTTAATCTTTATTTTCTTGATCGATGAGTAGACTATTCAAACAAATCAATATTTGAGCATGGCCATGCATTTCATAGTCTCACTCAAACAAGAGGCCGATAATATCACTCCTAAAATTAGGAGGGTTAAATTCCATCTAGATCATTCACATTTTTCACACGATTCATAATGAACCCAATATTATCTTTATCATTACTCGATTAAAGATAACTTTTGATAGAATCAAAGTACATTAATTCTCGTGTAGAAATATAATGATTTCAGGTCAGAGGACCATTACACCATTATCACAGTGAGATTACTTATGACACTTATCCATGTTGAATCTCACAGTGGGTTTGTCCAGTACAATGTACTCTTACATTTACCTATGTATTGATTTTAGTATCTCTATACTAATGACCCATGAAAGGTGGTCATCAATCAATCAACATACTAGTCTCAATGTATTATTACTGTCCTAATAATAATAATACTCGACTAGGGACATTTAAGATTATTATACTATATATAATCTCATGTTCATATAGTTCGTATTAATAATCTAAGGACATTTATCATGCTAACATTTATAACGCAGTAAATACTAAGCATAATAAATTTTTAATATAATCAAATAGAACATAATGTCAATAATACTGATTACATAATATCATTGTATTGCCTCTAGGGCACCTACACTAACAGTTGGGTATAAACTTTCTCACATAATTCAATAAACCCCAAAACCTTTGAAGTTCTTTAAGAGTTGAAAAAGTTTTGGGGAACTCTTTTATTTTTTAATAAACATGTTGTTATAATTCTATAGTTCCTTGCTTAATATATTTTCCCAAGAAATCTATTTCTATTTTGAATAGTTCTATTTTCTTAGGACTCAATATAATTTCATGTTTTAATAGTAATTGAGCTACTGTTAATAGGTTTTGTTTGTGTTCTTCAGCAGAAGATGAGAAGACCAAGATATCATTAATATAAACAACTACATATGGAAAATGGCCAAATATAGAGTTCATCCATTTTTGGAATATCTGTGGTGCATTCTTTAGTACAAATGACATAACTAACCATTCAAAATGTCCTTGGGGACAGCTGAATGCTGTTAATTCTATAGAATTATTGTCCGCTAATTTTAATTGCCAAAAGCCTGACTTGACATCAAATTTACTATAGTATTTTACTCCCTGAATCTGCTTGACAAGCTGTTCTACAAAAGGGATAAACTAAACATCAAACTTTGTATAGTTGTTTAGCTTTCTATAATTTATGACGATTCTAGCCTTTCCGTTTTTTATCTGTGCATGGCTTTTTACTAGAAATGCTGGAGCTGAATGAGAGCTAGAACTTTTTTGTATTAATTGTAGATCCAGTAAATCATGAATCTGTTTTACAAATTCTATCTTATCTGTTGGAGAGACCATGATACTGTTTACTAGAATTTTAGAGTCTTTGTATTGTTCTAATAATTCGATCTTACAGTATCTAGGACTCTTATCAAACCATTTTAACGGATTATCTGAGTATAGAGGTTCAAGCATATTATAGGTACAATTTTTTTGTGTATGAGGATTTTGAATTAATGCTATGGGATTTTCATCATGTTGTGCTGCGGATGTATAATGTGAGACAAATGGTGTCGTTAATGGTACTCGAGGGATCATACGGGCATCAATTTTAATGTAATGTTTGTTAAATGGTTCTAGACAGAGATTGTCCATTCCAATAATGCAATCTGTATATAGTACATTAGGCAATAGACCAAAGTCTAAAGAGTAAGTTTTTGTTTTATTATGTATGTCAGGAATTTGAACCTGTAGTCCTAATACTTTATGTGTTACTGGAACTGTCTTCCCATAAAATCATTTAGAACTCATTTTTTATCTAATGGAGTTCTAAATATTTTTTGAATAAAGACTTCTTGAAGTAGACTTGCCTTGGCTCTTGTATCTACTAATGCATGTATTGTAAATTCTTGGAAATCAGATACACATATTGTTATAGGAATAAATATTTGTAAATTTGTCTTTTGTTTCAAATCAATATCCCGAATCATTGGATTGAATCAATGCTAAGGGTATTTTTAATACTTTGTGATCTGATTATTTGTCTTTTTGTTTTAGAATCATTTTCTTTGTTTGTCCTTTAATAGATTCTAATTTATCATGTTGAAAACTAATTCTTCTGGGTTGTAATAGCTGGTTTTTCACTACAAGATTTCTTGCTGAGAAGGTTCTACTAAATTGTGGGGTAGGGGTTGATTTCTTATAACAGTAGATATTGTATTTCCTGATGCCGTAAAGTATTCAATAGATACTTGAACTTTTAGTTTTAAGGACGATGAATACTTGCATCTCTTGATCGAACTTAAGATGTTTAACATCCACTAATCTTGGTTGAATGGTTTTTCTTATTCCAACCTCGAATAGTTTAATGAATTGTGTTGGAGTAATGGATTTGAATGTGGATGTATCATTCAAAATCATACAATGTTTCCATTATATTCCCAATACTTTAGATCCTGGTAGTAGTTCTATTTCTTGAAGATTTATAGATAGTGTACAAGCCTTGTCAATATTTTTATCTTCAAGACTTATACAGAAATCTGGATGTATGTTAACACCAAATTTTATGTTTGCTAAATTGAATTTATCACCACCAATAATACTATTTAAAGGACTATTGATGATTGTTTCATCCATATAGACAATTATTATAGGTTTGTCTATTCCGGACCGAAATAGTCATGTTATTTTAATTTGTATTAATCCAATATGAAGATATTTCATTTTTTGGATATTTTCTTTTTAATTTTTCAATCTTGTTTTGGTCAAGAAGTTTGACTGAAGAAAAATCTTCATCTCCTTCCAATTCTATATTCCCTTGCATACATTCAAATATATAAACATGCTGATTTAGGAATGTAGACTTAAAGGATGTTTTCTATATTTCTCTTCTATCTGAATGAGGAATGACCTCTTTTAGTTTTTCTAAATCTTCGTCTTTTATGACGAACTGTTCTCCCATACTATTTTGAATACTAGAGTTTGTTATTTCTTCAGATGAAACTATATCTTCTAAATTAATTGTATTCATATATATTTTATATTCAAAATATGATTCTAGTTCTCCATTTCTAGAACTAGAACCTTGTGTTTGATATCTATCTTCTATTATTATAGGAAGATCTTCATACTTCTGTATAATAAGTAATCCTTTGGGATCACCTCTTCTATTTTATAATCCCTATCCTCGAGACTAGTACTTTTAATTAATATAGTATTATTTGTTGTTGACATAGGCTCTATTAGCCCATTGGTAATAAAAATGTTTTCTTTCGCATGCATTGGTATATTATGGACTATTCCATAATATCCCAAAGGTATCTAAATAATCATGTCCAAATATATTGTTGTTGTTCTATCTCTTTTTAGGCTATAGTCTCTGCTAGCGTATATCATATAGCTAGGAGTCTGTCTTTTTTCTTTTACAGGTAGAATAACTCCTTCTACAAATGGAGTAATAATAATTGAATTTATTGTTTTGTTTACTGTTAGCATATTTATGTTGAATGATTCTATAAGCTCTTGTTCCTCTAATTGGCTAGAGTAAGAGTCGTCTGAATATATACTTTCAATTTCATATATAGAAGAGTTTGCATCACTTGGAATATCTTCGATAGTTCCAAAATTAATTCCATATTCTTCTATATCATCTATTGTAACAGATTTTATATTGGTAGGACATTCATTTGCATTAAAATGCCCTTCTTTGCTGCATTTAAAACATTTACAGCCTTTTCTAAATTTTTGTTTCTTAATGAATTAATTCTTAGAAAAAAAATTCTCCTTCTCTTAATTTTTCTTGTATTCTAGTTTCCATTTTTTACGGCAATACAAAATTTTGGTTTTTTCCTTGTTTTGAAAGGTTTTAGCCTTTTCCTATATTTTTGCTCGTATTCTGATCGACATCCAAATTGTAAATTGATATCTTCACCGTCTTTAGAACAACAAATATATCCCAATTTGGAATTGTTAATTTTATTATTTACTTGCCTATGAGCTTTGGCTTGTGATGGGATATTTTGCAAGTGTACAAAACTGCAACAAGCAGTATAGTTAAAAATGAAAAGAATGTCGAACCCACAAGGACTAATTATTTTATTGAGTATCGAAATTCACTAGATGAATTACTATTTGAAAAATCAAATTTAATAAAGAAAGCAACTAAATTAATCTAAAGAACTAACTAACCTAATTTAAAAAAATCAAAATCTGAAATTTTGTTGTTTGTTAAAAGGCAAAACTAATTCTAGGGCTTTTGATTTCACCTAGCTAATCTCACACAATTCATAATTCCATGTAGCTAAAAATTCTACGTTTCCAAGTTATAAACCAATATCCCCTAATTAGTAAATGTTTTCTCTCCAACAACACAAAAAATATCCCCACTAATAGTTCGTCATATCTCTATGCAAATTTAATTAATTGAAGACTCATTAAATTCTTTGGATTTCTTTATAGTCACATAAATCGCGGTAAATTATCACTAATTTCGCTCAATCAATGGTGTTTAATTCTATAATTCTAAATAAAAAATTACCTCTTTGTCTCTCCATGATTCAATAAATCAAACAATAATTGATCAAACAATTGTAAGCATTAAGAACAAATTAAACACAACCATGGAAAAATAGAATATTAAAATAATATGGAATTCAAATTGTGTTATCAAAATTAGGTTACATCGAAACCCTAGAAAATAAAAATTAGTTCATATCAAAATTGCAACTAACAAACATGTTTTTGAATTGCATAATAAAAATTAGAAGAGAAGAAGAAAAACTCGTTTTTACCGAAAATCCAAACCTTGGTTACGTGTCATCTTCCTATCTCCTCTTTTCTCTCTCTTCCGATTTCAGCTACAGTGCAGACCCCCTTTTCTCTCTCTTCTCTTAAAACCAGAGCCGCCTTCTTCACATTTTTTTTTCTTTTTCTCTGGTTCTAAGTCGTCCTCTCCTTTCTTATATAGGGGTAGGTGTAGATTTAAATAAGGTTAGGGTTAATTAAGATTAGATAATTAATTAATTAGATAAAATCTATAGATTAAGTTTATCTATTAAATTTTAAATTAATTAATTAACTAACCCAAATTTAAATCCACTCAATCTTTAAATCCGGGTTGTTTCTTTTCTTCTATATTTTTTTTATTACAAAATTTCAATCCACCACCTAGTTGACCATAATATTTTCTATTGTAAACACGTGCAGCTGAGTGCATGAATCTTCCAAAAATCTTCCCATAGAATCAATTTGAATTTTTTGAAATCTTTATCCTTGCACTCTTCCATGATTTCACCAAAAACGCTCTCATTTTGTACTTATTGTTCTCATTCCTACAAAAACAAATACATAAATAAAATTAAGTAGAAGTTGTTGATTCTTGATTTTGATGATCACAACACAGTGCAACATGTGTCTATGTTATACAGCTAACATTGCAGGTTGTATATACAAAAGACTATTTCAGCTGAACAAATGAATAAGCTCAAAGGATACAGATAAAGACTTCACTCAGACAAGATTCAAGACTTCACTCAAGACAAGACTCAAGACTCAAGACCTTTAGCTCAATTGTGTCAAAATTGTAGTGTCTTGTAAAAATATTGTATTTTACTTTTTGTTGAGTCTTAGTCTGATGTAAAGCCTTGTCACACACACACACACTCAAAGTTTCATAATGTGTGTCTCTTAAAAACCCCCCAAAAAGAGTCAAAACAGTTTGAAGTAATTTAACTTTTGAGTACCAGTCGACTTAAGCCTCTGCCAGTCGACTGACAGTACAAAACTGTTTAAATTTATTCAAACTCTGATCAGTCGACTCATATGGCAATCCAGTCGACTGTTCAAGAGCTTTTGACCATTTTCTGTTTTTCAAAATCATATTTTTCAAAATCAAAAGCTTAGATCCGTTGGTTGACAGTTGGAGTAACTGTCTCCCAACATCCAGGAGAACAAACTCTTTAAGTAGAGTTCAGATCTCACTGAAAAGATCTACAGAACTTTCTTTGAAATCCGAGCATTCCTTGAGAAAAATTCTAAGTGATATTTTTGAGAAATAAAGCTTTCAAGTTCATACTCTTTGGTTCTCTACACTCAGTCCAGTATAGCAACGAATTCGCTCTGGACTGAGTATAGAAGTCGACCTTGTTTTTAGCCACGTGCAACAACACAAAACACCAACAAGGCTATAGGTTGACTGTAAAGTATTTCTTGTTCTTTTGCTCTCGGTTGGAGAGTGGTTTTGACTCTAGGTTGTAGAGTCAGTTTGTTTCACTCTTTGTAGTAGAGTGGGTCTGCTTTCTCTGGTTGAGAGAAAGGACTACGGGTTAGACAAGGTTGTTGTCGTAATGCCGTAGGGTATTCTTGTAATCTTTTTCAAGAATAGTGGAAATCACAAGTGGGTTGCTTGGGGACTGGATGTAGGTCGGGAGGACCGAACCAGGATATATCTTGTGTACTCTGTGATTGATTGTCTTGATTTTGCATTTACTCTTGTTTACTTAAGTTCTGCAAAAAGTGTCTGGACAGTCGACTCCTTGCACTATCAGTCGACTGGTCAGTGTCGAATTAGTTGTAGTTTCATTGTGTCTTCAGTCGCCTATCTTATCCATAAGTCGACTGCACAGAGTTACTGTTTTTGCTTTATTTTGGTTATATCAGTCGACTGGTTCATATCCAAGTCGACTGCACCGAGAAAATTTCCGCAGTTTTTTTTATTTACACTATTCACCCCCCCTCTAGTGTTTGTTGTCTCGCCTACAGGATCCAACACTTGGTATCAGAGCAAGGTTACAGGCTATGGCAACTACTTCAAATACAAATCAGTACCATGAAGGCCAATCTACACAACGGCCACCGCTATTTGATGGAACGAACTACAATTATTGGAAGTGCCGAATGAGAATCTACCTCCAATCAATCAACTACGAGATATGGCAAATGACAGAGACGGAATACACTGCCCCTACCATTCCATATGCACAATGGAATGATGATCAAAAGAATCAAACTATGAACAATGCCAAAGCAATGAATGCCTTATTTTGTGCACTCACAAAAGAAGAATTCAACCGTGAATCCAATGCTACAACCGCACATCAAATTTGGCATACACTCGAGGTAACACATGAAGGAACAAATAAAGTAAAAGAGTCTAAAATTTCTGTTCTTTTCCACAGGTTTGAGATGTTCAGAATGAAGGACAATGAGACTGTGTCTGAGATGATTACCAAATTCACAGACATCACAAACTTTCTTGTGGCGCTTGGAAAGACTTATACACAAGCAGAGATGGTTAGAAAAGTCTTACGTGCACTCACTCCAGAATGGGAGAAGAAGACCACAGCAATAGAGGAAGCGAATGACTTATCACAACTTTCTCTTGAGAATCTTGTTGGCAATCTCATGGCATATGAGGTCCAACTTGAAGATCGAAAGAAGGATACAGAATCACACAAAGCAAAGAAGAAATCATTGGCTTTCAAAGCCATGACAGACTCAGAAGATGAGGAAGAAGATGAAGAAGAGATAGCAATGTTCACTCGAAGATTCAAGAAGTTCTTAAAGAAGGGTAAGTTTAATTCTAAAGTTAGAGATTCTAATGACCCTCCTACATGTTTCTGGTGCAATAAAATAGGTCACATGAAGAAGGATTGTCCCTTAGAAAATGCAAAGAACAATGGAAAATCATCCAACTTCAAGAAGGACAAATATTCAAAGAACAAATTTGCCAAAAACAAGAAGGCCTATCAAGCTACATGGGATGATAGTGATTCGTCTTCCGAAGAAGAAACGGATGAAAATAACGAAGTGGCAAATGTGTGTTTAATGGCTGCACAAGAACATGTAAGTAATGATTATGATTCAGAAGATCTTCTTGATGCTTTTAATGAAATATTCCAAGAGTTAAAGAAAGAAAAGATTAGAGTTAAGAATCTTGAGAAAGTGAATCAAACACTTAATCAAGAAAATCTTAACCTTGATAAGGAAGTAAAATCCTTAAATTCTCGCATTGCAAGTTTAGATACTGATCTTGAAACTCTCAAAAAGAATTATGAAGAGATTTCAAAGAACGTATCTAAGTTTAACAAAGGCAAAGAGAATTTAAATGATATGCTTCATCATCAAGTAAAATCTAGTCAAAAATATGGACTTGGTTTTAAAAAATCTTCTGTAAAAGAATCTCCTGCTGTAAACACTAGTAAAAATAAATCAGCATCTATTTCTAGTGTTACACACAAGTTGTATGATTTTTTTGAAAAGCCTAAGGTTGTTAATTTTAGTGATAAAAGCAAGACTACCATTCGGTTAAGTCGACTGAACCATACAACCAGTCGTCTGTCCAGAGGAATTGGATCTTATTCAACGAGATCAAAACCTTTTATAAGTCGACCTAGTGTATCAGCCAGTCGACTGATGTACACTAACAGTCGACTGAAGGACACTGTTAAGTCGACTGGACAGAACAAGTGAGTATGGGTTCCAGTCAGTCTAAATCAGAATGATATAATTGCTTATATTAACTCATATGTGTTAAATGTGTGTAATTCTACTTATTATATTCCTGCTTATGGAGGAAGATCAAACTCTTCATGGGTTTAGTTTCCCCCAAACTAATGTGTTTTGGACCCAATAAAAAGGGTACCATATTTACCTTAAACTTTTTATAGGTACCCAAGAAAGAACGCTGGATATTAGACAGCGGATGTTCAAAACACATGACAGGACATGCCAACCTACTATCCACCATTCAAAGCATAGATGGAGGAACCGTCACCTTTGGAGATAACAACAAGGGCAAAGTCATAGGTATTGGCATGGTCGGTAAAACTTCTAACCCAACCATAGAAAATGTGTTATTAGTTAGTGGTTTAAAGCATAATCTTTTAAGCATTAGTCAATTATGTGATAAAGGATATAAAATAGTTTTTGAAAAAGATTCATGCTTGATTTATGATTCCACTATGCAAAATGTTGTTTTTCAAGGTTTTCGTAAAAATAATATTTATGAATTGTGTTTAAATGCAATTGATTTTTCAAATGACTTTTGTTTAATAGCCTCTAACAATGAATCTTGGTTATGGCATAGAAGATTTGGACATGTGAACATGAAAAATCTCTCAAAATTATCTAAATATAACCTAGTTAAAGGACTGCCAAAACTATCCTTTAAAAAGGATAAGTTATGTGATGCATGTCAACTAGGAAAACAAATCAAATCCACTTTTAAAACAAAAGAAGTAATTTCTACTAGTAAGCCGCTCGAATTAATTCATATGGATTTATTTGGCCTTACTAGAGTTGCTTCTTTAAATAAAAGTAGATATGTGTTTGTTTTAGTAGATGATTTTTCAAGATTCACTTGGACATTCTTTTTAAAACATAAAAATGATGCTTTTGATGAATTTGCACATTTTTGTAAACGTATTCAAAATCAAAGATCTCTAACCATAGTAACTATTAGAAGTGATCATGGTGGAGAGTTTGAAAATGAAACATTTACAGAATATTGCAACAAGAATGGTATAACACATTCATTTGCATTTCCTAGAGCTTCACCACAAAATGGAGTGGTTGAAAGGAAAAATAGGACTTTGCAAGAATGCGCACGTACTATGCTTGTTGAAAGCAATCTACCAAAGCATTTTTGGGCTGAAGCTGTTGCTACAGCTTGTTATGTTTTAAATAGAATTCTTCTAAGACCTAAGCTAAAGAAGACTTGTTAGGAGTTATTTTTTAATAAAATTCCTAAAGTCTCTTACTTTAAGACATTTGGTTGTAAGTGTTTTATTCTAAACACAAAAGATAATTTAGACAAATTTGATCTTAGATCTAATGAGGGTATCTTTTTAGGATACTCAAATAGGAGTAAAGCATATAGAATTTTCAATAAGTCTACAATGACTATTGAAGAATCAATGCATGTTACATTCGATGAATCTTTACCTTCATCAACCTTAAATAAAGATGATGAAACTGATTCATCACCTTTAGATAATGTGATTAAATCCTTAGAACAAACTAATCTGACTGATAAGTCGACTGATAAGGACTACCAGTCGACTGAAGTGAAGCAGTCGACTGAAGACCTGTTTAGCCGACTGATCCTATTGTGATATCTTCAACTTTACCAAAGTCATTTGTTGAAGTTAAAGATCATTCTCATGACTTAATAATTGGTGACATCTCCCATGGTATTCAGACACGTTCACATGTTAATATGATCTCTCATACAGCATTCTTGTCGGATTTTGAACCGAAAAATATACAAGAAGCTTGTGAGAATGAATATTGGATGAATGCCATGCAAGATGAACTAAACCAATTTATAAGGAATGATGTATGGGATTTAGTTCCTCGACCTCCTGATCAGACTATTATTGGTACCAAATGGGTATTTAAAAATAAGTTAGATGAATCAGGACAAGTTGTAAGGAACAAGGCTAGATTAGTTGCTCAAGGATATAATCAAGAAGAAGGTATAGATTTTGATGAAACATATGCTCCTGTTGCTAGACTAGAATCTATTCGTATTTTATTATCTTTTGCTTGTTTCATGAATTTTATACTTTATCAAATGGATGTTAAAAGTGCTTTTCTTAATGGGTTTATTAAGGAAAATGTTTATGTTAAACAACCACCAGGTTTTGAACATGAACAATTTCCAGATCATGTTTATAAATTGAAAAAGGCTTTATACGGTCTTAAACAAGCACCCCGTGCTTGGTATGATCGTCTGAAAATGTTTCTTTTAGAAACAGGATTTGAAATAGGTAAAGTAGACACTACTTTGTTTATCAAAAGAGTTAAGAATGATATCTTAATCATACAAATATATGTTGATGATATAATTTTTGGTTCTACTAATAATAATCTATGTCAAGAATTTGCTAATACCATGAAAAACGAATTTGAGATGAGTCACATGGGTGAACTCAATTATTTCCTTGGACTTCAAATTAAACAGTCCTCAAATGGCATATTTATCAATCAAGGCAAATATGCAGAGGAACTACTCAAACGTTTTAACATGGATAGTACTAGTAGTAAATCCACACCTATGGCTACTACTACTACTCTTGACAAAGATTTATTAGGTAAGAGTGTTGATCAAAAACTCTATCGAGGTATGATTGGTTCACTCTTATATATTACTGCAAGTAGACCAGATATTATGTTCAGCGTATGTTTATGTGCTAGATATCAATCTAGTCCTAAAGAGTCTCATTTAAAAGCAGTGAAACGAATTTTAAGATATATTAAAGGCACATCTGAATATGGTTTATTTTATCCACGCACCGATAATTTTCAACTTTTGTCATATAGCGATGCTGATTTTGCTGGAAGCAAAACTGATCGCAAGAGTACTAGTGGTACATGTCACTTTTTGGGACATTCCCTAGTCTCTTGGTGCAGTAAAAAGCAAAATTCCGTATCCCTATCAACCACAGAAGCTGAGTATATCGCTGCAAGTTTGGCATGTGCACAAATTTTGTGAATGAAACAAACTTTATTAGATTATGGTATTTCATTTGAGAAATCCTCAATTATGTGTGATAATACCAGTGCAATTAATTTATCTAAAAATCCGATTCAACATTCACGTACAAAACATATTGATATTCGACATCATTTTCTACGTGATCATGTTTTAAAAGGAGATATATCTTTAGACTTTATCTCTACTGATAAACAAGTAGCAGATATATTTACCAAGCCCCTTAAAGAAGATACTTTCATTACTTTAAGAAGAGAACTTGGAATTTGTGATTTTATTGATATTTGTTGAAAATTGTTTCTGTTAAGTCGACTGTGTTCTTGAGTAAGTCGACTGTACTGAACTTTAAAACATATCTATTTGTTCTCTGACCAGTCGCCTGGTTCCTATACCAGTCGACTGATAAGTAGACATATTTTTTTTTTTGGTCTCTTCTCGACTCAGTCGACTGATATACCCTACCAGTCGACTGTCGCGAGCTCAATCGTCTTCAGCGACTATTCATCGCGTCTTTTGAGATAAAATTCACTTCTCTTTTCACCCGTGATCTCTTATCTCTATCGTCGATTTCTTCCCTCTTTGATCTCAGCCGTCTATTCTCAGTTAAAACCCTTTACCAGCCCCTCTTTCTCACCTTTACCAATCTCAAATTTTTTCACCCAAAATCCCAAACCCTAATCTGTGAAGAAGAAGGCAGTCGACTTCCAAACTGCTGCTGGTGCTCGCCTCTGGTCTGCTCATTTTTTTTCTTTGGTAAAATCATTTCCCCTCTCTTTTTATGGCTCCTAAAAGATCTAAGAGATCTCATGAGGGTAGTTCTTCCTCTCAAGATTACACTCAATTTCTCTTAAGTCCCGATCTCATTGAACAATGGTACCTTATTTGTACCATTACCATCTTCCCTGGAAGATTTGTTAACTTCAATGACCTTGATCGTTTTAATCTTGTCCCCTTATTCCAAAATAGTAGTCTTCATGATTTTCTCTCTCTATCTAATCAACCCAACTATTATCCCCAACTCATCTATTTGTTTTACACAAATATGAGGGTTGTACAAAAACACGATGGGGATGTAGTTATCCGTTCATCTGTGAAGAATGTCAAAATGACACTCACACCCACTAGAATCAATCAAATATTGGGTATTGATGACGGAGGATTATACCTTGATGATGTTATTTTAGATGATGCATCTGTTTTATCTAAAATCTTTTTACCCAATCATGGTTCTCCAATGACTAGCAAAAATATTAAACCTATTGCTAAGCTTGTAGCTAGAATACTAGCCTATAACATCCTTCCCAAAAAGGGTAGTTATGACCAGTATTGTCTAGAATTACAAAAAGCTGTCTATGCAATATTTGGTAAAATTGCTGTCAATTGGGGTCGTGTCATCTTTTCTAAATTTAATCAAAACCACACTCACTTTCTACCTTTTGGAGGTCTTCTCACAGAGTCTTTGTAGCTTTTGGTATTGATCTCGATTCCGAGACCAATGTTGTTACTCATTATGAGTGTTTCGATCGTGCTAGTTTGGCACGAATGAAACTTCTTGATCTTCCTTCTAGATCACCCCCTAGGTCTCCTCCACTTTCTCAAGCTCCTTTAGGTTCTACTTCTAGACCCTCTAGACCTTCTACCTCTTCTGATCCACCTATTCTTCAAGCCAACTATGAAGATCCTCGTACTCTATATGACTGTGTCTCCTATCTTATGAAGCATTCAGCCACTGTAGATACCCAACTTCATAATCTTGATTCCAAACTAGACCACATTGATACCAAACTTGACAACCTCACTAATCTCTTCAATTCTCAATTTCATCCTCTTTCTCATGGTGACGATGAAGACTCCGATGAGGAAGATTGAAGACCTTTTTAGTTTATTTTTCTATTATGTATTTTTCTTTCTTAATGCACTTATTTCTGTATGAGACTTTATCTTAGTTTCTTTTCTATGCAAAAGATTGTTATTTTGTGCTTTTTGATGATAACAAAGGGGGAGAGATATCTGTGTTATGGTTGCTTTATTATCTGTGTTTGATATGTTTGATATCCTCTTGCTTGTTAACTTTGTTCTATTTCTGGGTATTGGAAAAATTCTCTGGTCAGTCGACTGCCCAAAGGCATATAAGTCGACTACTGTTGCTGCATCTGTACTTACTTTCTGATTGTGATTTTTTTTTTTTGTATAAGTTTCCTGATGTGATTTTTTTTATAAGTTTCCTGATCAGTCCCCTACCATTTTGATAAGTTGACTGATACATGTTACATTTTTAAGACAATGCATTTTGTGTTTTTAATAGGGGGAGCATGTCTTTACTATGCTTGTATATTATCTGTTATTATCAGCTATTGTGTTGTCATCATCAAAAAGGAGGAGAATGTTGATTCTTGATTTTGATGATCACAACACAGTGCAACATGTGTCTATGTTATACAGCTAACATTGCAGGTTGTATATACAAAAGACTATTTCAGCTGAACAAATGAACAAGCTCAAAGGATACAGATAAAGACTTCACTCAGACAAGATTCAAGACTTCACTCAAGACAAGACTCAAGACTCAAGACCTTTAGCTCAATTGTGTCAAAATTGTAGTGTCTTGTAAAAATATTGTATCTTACTTTTTGTTGAGTCTTAGTCTGATGTAAAGCCTTGTCACACACACACACACTCAAAGTTTCATAATGTGTGTCTCTTAAAAACCCCCCAAAAAGAGTCAAAACAGTTTGAAGTAATTTAACTTTTGAGTACCAGTCGACTTAAGCCTCTGCCAGTCGACTGACAGTACAAAACTGTTTAAATTTATTCAAACTCTGATCAGTCGACTCATATGGCAACCCAGTCGACAGTTCGAGAGCTTTTGACCGTTTTCTGTTCTTCAAATCATATTTTTCATAATCAAAAGCTTAGATCCGTTGACTGACAGCTGGAGTAACTGTCTCCCAACGTCCAGGAGATCAAACTCTTTAAGTAGAGTTCAGATCTCACTGAAAAGATCTACAGAACTTTCTTTGAAATCCGAGCATTCCTTGAGAAAAATTCTAAGTGATATTTTTGAGAAATAAAGCTTTCAAGTTCATACTCTTTGGTTCTCTACACTCAGTCCAGTATAGCAACGAATTCGCTCTGGACTGAGTATAGAAGTCGACCTTATTTTTAGCCACGTGCAACAACACAAAACACCAACAAGGCTATAGGTTGACTGTAAAGTATTTCTTGTTCTTTTGCTCTCGGTTGGAGAGTGGTTTTGACTCTAGGTTGTAGAGTCGGTTTGTTTCACTCTTGGTAGTAGAGTGGGTCTGCTTTCTCTGGTTGAGAGAAAGGACTACGGGTTAGACAAGGTTGTTGTCGTAACGCCGTAGGGTATTCTTGTAATCTTTTTCAAGAATAGTGGAAATCTCAAGTGGGTTGCTTGGGGACTGGATGTAGGTCGGGAGGACCGAACCAGAATATATCTTGTGTACTCTGTGGTTGATTGTCTTGATTTTGCATTTACTCTTGTTTACTTAAGTTCTGCAAAAAGTGTCTGGACAGTCGACTCCTTGCACTATCAGTCAACTGGTCAGTGTCGAATTAGTTGTAGTTTCATTGTGTCTTCAGTCGCCTATCTTATCCATAAGTCGACTGCACAGAGTTACTGTTTTTGCTTTATTTTGGTTATATCAGTCGACTGGTTCATATCCAAGTCGACTGCACCGAGAAAATTTCCGCAGTCTTTTTTATTAACACTATTCACCCCCCCTCTAGTGTTTGTTGTCTCGCCTACAGGATCCAACAGAAATAAGATAAATTTTAAAGAAATAAATGAGAACATGCAATTTAATACATAAAAGAGTAATAAAAATTATGTATAAATTTCACTCATTAAATATCCCCAAACTTAATATTTTGCTTGTTCTCGAGCAAAAAGTAAAACCATGAATAAAGAGATAGTAATAATAATTAGGCTCAACTCATCTCACCAAGAGATCTTATCATGCAGGCATTAAAATTTCAACTTAAAATATACAATAACAAATAAAGTAAAACTAAACATACTCACTTTCTCCAGTGCAATTATTCATACATTATTTCCAACCCAATCAGATTTGTCATGCAATTATATCATATAACAACTCCATCTGTGATCACTCCTTCTCACGACTACAAACTGAGTAACAAACTAAAGTTTTTTTTCTTTAAGTTGCCACTTGCCTTTTGATGCGAATGCAAACATTTGTGATGAATTCACCCGGTTACTCAACATGTCACAAACATAGAGTGCTTTTGCATACTCATATTTCAAGTTGCCGTTTGACGTAAAAGTAAACATTTGTGATGAATATCTCTAGTTACTAATCAACTCAAAATATTCGAATAGATAGAACTTTACACATTTAATTATTTAATCATTATAACTCTATTTACTTAAACCCTGTTTAGGACTAGATCAAAAGGGATAATCACAAGAAAAAGCATCACATTTCTCTTTTATGTATAATCACATGACTCACAATTTAGTAAGAAATTTTAAAGTTCAATAATCCTAAAGAAAATAACTTTGTTTAATCTTGCTTTATAAGATATGGTCTACCCTAAAAAGAAAATTATTTCAATGCTTTAGCACAATAAAGAACTCAAAAGTGTAATGGTATGCCTAATTGGAATACTTTGTTTTGTTTTACTTTTCAATTATATATAATAATAATAATTTGTACACTTTCCCTCAAACTTGAATATCACGTTGTCCTCAATGGTTAAGGGGAAAGCAGAAAAACAAAAATATTGAGAAAAGTTCAGAATTTCTCCCCTGATTCATGTTAAAATTCTGGTTGAGTAATGTTCATTATTTCGGTGATATCTGGAGTTGTAGACATCCAAATCTCCTAAACCTTTTTGAACTGGAAAGCCAAGACAATTTCCTTCGATCTCTATTTGAAACACTTTTCCAGATTTGGAATCCATCTTTCCCAAAAGCAGCCATCAAAGTAGGTCTAGAAAAACAACTTCACCGGAAACCCCAAACTTATGCAATCCTATAAAATAAAATCAAAAAAATAAAATTAAATTAAAGTAAACTAAAAGAAAAGGAAAATATAATGCAGCAGAAGAAAACATGGGTTGCTTCCTAAGAAGCGCAAAGTTTTAAGTCTTCAGCTAGACGTGGTAGCCTAGATGGTTATGTGAAGCCAAGATCCAACAACAAAACAACCTCATTTCTAATAATTCTTTTCATGTGTGGAATATGTTTTTTTTGTGCATCCCACAAACTAGATGGCAACGGTTTAAGCTTGAGTTTGAGTCGTTTCTTTGTTGAAGATGGTGTCTTTGATATCCCCATCTCTTTGAATTTCAGCTGAGAAAATGGATGAATAGATGGTGAAGCATCCAAATACAAAACATATTCCAAAACATTTTCTTTCTCAGATTCAAGAGTTGCTGAATTTGTTAGAAATACTTCGATCGGTAACTTTTCAACATCAGCCTTATGTTTCTTGCCCACAATTAAATCAGTTTCACAAACTTGAAAATACGACTGTACTTCAGCAAGAAACTTCAATGATATAAAGACATCAAACGTTACTTGCTCATCCTCAACCCTGAAAATAAGTTTTCCTTATTGGACATCAATCAAAGCTCTCCCCGTAGCTAGAAAAAGTTGCCCTAAAATCAATGAAAATTTTCATCTTCCTCCTTGTCAAGGAGTATGAAATCAGATGGGAATATGAACTTGTCTACCTTTACCATAACATCTTCAATTATATCTCTTGGGTACATAATAGATCTGTCCGCAAATTGTAAAGAAATTATATTAGGCTTTACTTCTCCAATGTCAAGATTCCTGAAAACCGAAAAAGACATAAGATTAATACTTGCCCCTAGATCCTTAAGCTTAGGAGGCAGTTTCTTTTGTAAAATTGCACTACTATCTTCAGTTAGCATCATTGTCTCATGCTCCTCTAACTTCTGCTTGTTTGATAAAACATCCTTAAAAAATTTAGCGTATTTAGCCATATGTTCTAAAGCTTCGATATGAGAAATATTAAAAATGTAACTTCTTTAAAATACTTTAAAATTTAGAGAATTGATTTTTGAGATTACTCTTTTTAAGTCTTTGCTGAAAAGGAATAGGTGGATCATAAGGTGAATTATGATAAGTTTCAGAATTAAATTCCCTGAAAACTGTGAGGTTTGAAACTCCTTTAATCTTCGTAGAATTTCCAGTATGGTGGTTGGCCACTTAGTGCGTTTGTTCCTCCAAAATTGGCTCGAACTCATCTTGCTTTTCATGCACATTTTGTTCTGCAGTTTGTGCTTGTGGCTGCTCAATTGTTTGCCCACTTCATACTGATATTGCTTTGGCATGCTCTTTGGGATTGGTTACGGTATTACTGGGTAAGGTTCATGTTGTTCTCTCTGTAAGAATACTTGAAATCTGACCAATCTGAGCCTCAAAGTTACGAATTGAAGCCGTATTATTTTGTATTGCCAAATCTATCTCCTGCATGTATTGCATGAATATTTTCTCAAGTGTTGGCTTATTTTCTTGTTATGAAAAATTTTGAGGTGGTCTAATTGCTTCTTGATTGTTTTTCCAAGAAATATTGAGGTGGCTTCTCCATCCTGGATTAAACGTGTTTGGATAAGAATTGATTTGATGTTGGAAATTGGACACATAATTTACTTGATAGGAATGTGGTTGAGCAAAAGGATTTCCCATTTAGCAATTAATACTTGAATGATTTTCTGCACAATGATCACAAATAATAAGTTTGAATAGCATTAACATTCATATTACCTAATTGTTTGGATAGAATATCATTTTTTGCAGCCAATGTGATAATAAGATCAAGCTCAAAAACTCCAGCTAATTTTCTAGACAATCTCATCTCCTCTAAAAGTTTATAGGCTGCTTCATGAGTTTTGCTCATAAGATCACCTCCAACTGCTGCATCTACCATAGACTGATTTGTAACTCCCAAGCCATTATAAAATATTTGCACTTGTAGCCATTTTGGAAGTTCATGATGAGGAAACTTTTTCAATAACTCTTTATACCTATCTCATCCATCATACAAAGATTCATTCTCAAATTGAGTTAATGTGGTAATGTCATTCCTTAACTTTGCTATCTTTAGAGCACAACCAATTAACGTCGAGCTCTGGAGTTTCTCTCTCTAGACTTTTCTAGAGAGAGAAACTAAACCCCAAACCCCAAAAAACAAACCCTAGATCTGAGAAAAGCCTGGGGCAGTGGCTAGGGCTCGGCGTCGCCGCCCCCGCTGCCCCCGCCACCTTGTCCCTCCGTCGTCTCTCCCTCCTCTAGATCTCCCCCTAGTGTGATCCTACCCACCCATCCCCCGATGTGTTCGTCATGCTCCGCCACACCCATCCCCCGATGTTCACGCTCCGCCCTCACCCGCTACTGCGAGCCCCCATCGCCATTGTCCCCCCTTCAGCGAGCCCCTCCTTCGGCCGTTTCATCGCCCACAGCCACCAATGCCTTTACTCATCGACCGTCGTGTCTCTCCAGCCTCCCCCTGATGTCGAGCCACGCTGTCGACGACAACCAAGCATCGATCGACAACCGTGCGTCCAGCCTCGATCCGACGACCGAGCGTCTTGCTCCAGATCAGTGCGTCGAGCTTCAGATCTGGTGGCACTTTTGGAGTTGGGGATTTGGGGGTGAGTTGATTGGGGTTGGGGTTTGGGTTAGGTTGGGGTTGGTTGGCTTTTCTAGATGTTTGCCTAGATGTTCTTCACGCTTGCCACCATGTCCACACTCTCGGGGCCAATCATGGCGATCTGCGGCTATGATTTGGTTTTTGCGAGGGTTGGTAGTGCGAGTGAAGAAGCCGGGTGTGCTTCTCTATCTGCAAGTCGCTATAATGAGCTGAGTTATGTTGTTGTGCACGATTGTGGAGCTTGGGCCCGAAGATGGGGTCCCTCTGTGATGTGCGCTCACTTGTTTCAACTTTCAAGGTGCTTGTCTCAACTGTCGCGGAGAGACTATGTCGCACCAGAGCATCCTTCCGCACCTGTTGTTGCGATCGCCTTGGATCTGGGGCTCAAGTGTGTAAGGTCAATGGTTCGATTTGGGGCCCGTGGGGCCAGGCCGGTAGTTGTTTGGTGTGGGAGGTGGGGACCGTGTAGCACGTTGTATGGCACGATTGTGGGGCTTGGGCCCAAAGATGGGGTCCCCCCATGATGTGCGCACACTTGTTTGGATGTCCAATGATGCCGCCGATGCAATCTTGACAGCACCTACTATCAGGCTATTGAGCTTCTTCCAGCTTAGACCACTGTCTCGTAACAGCGTCGCCTCTTTCCTAGTTGGGAGTAAGAGTCGAGCTGAGTCTGTGTGGTGAGAAATTGCCTGAGAAAGCAAGAGCATGAGAGAGGTGAAGGTATCCTCTCCACGGCTCTCTCCTAGAGCGTGATTTTTGGTGGGGTGAGCGAGATAGCTGTTTGGTGAGAAATCGCCTGAGATAGCACAATCGTGAGAGAGGTGAAGGTATCCTCTTCACAGCTGTCTCTTTGGTAGCGGCTGTTGGCGCGTTTGTTGGATGAGTGGAGTTGGTGGGAGGGCGTGGTTGCTGTGCTTGTGCCGTGGTGTCATAAGTTGGCCTGTGGGGCTTGGGCCTAAAGATGCCCCCCCCCCCCAACGAGGAGAAAGCAGGAATCGGCGGGTGTTAAAATCCTGTCAGACTAGTTTCAGGTAGGTGTGCATGTGCTGTGAAGGCAGTGTACGAAGCTAAACTGACGTACATACAATTTTGCTGGACCGAGCTTGTTTGTCGGCCCACCCTCCAAGGTTGTTGGAGGGATTTGTTGTTTGTACGGTTCAAGTTGCTTCTTGTATGTTTTATTTCCTGTCTGTCGGTTGTATCTTGGCCCAGTTCTCTGGGTTTGTATCATTAATTTCTTATTAATAAAACAGGGTGGCCATACTCCAACTT
This sequence comes from Hemerocallis citrina, assembly GCA_017893485.1. Classification (NCBI taxonomy): domain Eukaryota; kingdom Viridiplantae; phylum Streptophyta; class Magnoliopsida; order Asparagales; family Asphodelaceae; genus Hemerocallis; species Hemerocallis citrina. Next base: position 93,276,551 of record CM030364.1, on the reverse strand, counting down.
TTCCCTCAAAAAAAAAAAAAAAAACTTTGCTGTCTTTACTAGTGGAAAATACTTAACAATAAATTTTTGTCCAAGGACCTCTCTTGTAGTGATAATACCTAGCGGTAGAGAATTTAGCCAAGTCTTCGCCTTATCTCTTAGTGAAAAAGGAAAGAGTCTCAATCTGATTGCATCATCTGATACTCCATTGTGCTTGAAAGTGTTACAAATTTTTAAAAAGTTTGCAATGTGAGCATTAGGATCCTCGTGTGATAGTCCACCAAATTGAACAGTCTGTTGAATCATTTGAATGATCGTCGGTTTGATCTCAAAATTTATAGCTTGTATAACCTGCCTCTTTATACTTGATGTAGCTCTATTAAGTGAGGGCATATCATAGTCCCTCAAAGCCTTATTTTCTATTTCATTACTCTCGTTCGTCATGGTGATACACTTCTATGTCCAGAAATATATCTATTAAATAACAGAAAAAATAAAATAATAAAAAATAATAAGAAAAATCCAAATTAGTAACAATCTAGTAATTATCGATATCAATAAAAAAATAATTAGTCCCCAGCAATGGCGCCAAAAACTTGATGGGATATTTTTCAACTGTACAAAATCGCAACAAGTAGTATAGTTTAAATGAAAAGAGTGTCGAACCCACAAGAACTAATTATTTTATTAAGAACCGAAATTCACTAAATGAATTACTATTTGGAAAATCGAAATTTAATAAAGAAAACAAAATTAAATTAATCTAAAGAACTAACTAACCTAATTAAAAAGAATGAAAATCTAAAATTTTGTTGTTTGTTCATAGAAAAACTAATTCTAGAACTTTTGATTTCACCTAGTTAAACCAACACAATTCATAATTCAATGTAGCTAAAACGTATACATTTCCAAGTTGTAGACCAAAATTTCCTAATTGTTCAATGTTTTTTCTCGAACAACATTAAAAATATCCCCAACTAACAGTTCGTCATATCTCTATGCAAATTTAATTAATTGAGGACTCATTAAGTTCTACGGATTTCTTTATAGTCACATAAATCGTGGTAAATTATCTCAAATTCGCTCAATCAATGGTGTTTAATTTTATACTTCTAAATCACAAATTACCTATCGGTCTCTCCATGATTCAATAAATCAAACAATAGTTTGCCAAACAATTGTAAGCATTAAGAACAAATTAAACACACAAGTATGAAAAAATAGAATAATAAAATAATATGAAATTCAAATTGTGTTCTCAAAACTAGGCTACATCGAAGACCTAGAAAATAAAAATTAGTTCATATCAAAATTGGAACTAACAAATATATTTTTGGATTGCGTAATAAAAATTAGAAGAAAAGAAGAAAAACTTATTTTTGCCGAAAATCCAGGTCTCGGTTCCGTGCCCTCTTCCTTTCTCCTTTTTCTCTCTCTTCCGATTCCGGCCACAGTGCAAACCCCCCTTTCTCTCTCTTCTCTCAAAACCAGAGCCCCTTTCTCTTTCTTTCTTTCTTTTTTTTTCTTCTTCTTTTTCTCTGTGTTTCTGAGCCATCCTCTCCTTTCTTATATAGGGGTAGGTGTAGATTTAAATAGGGTTAGGGTTAATTAAGATTAGATAATTAATTAATTAGATAAAATCTATAGATTAAGATTAATCAATTAAATTTCAAATTAATTAATTAACTAACCCAAATTTAAATTCACTCAACTTTTAAAACTGGGTTGTTTCTTTTCTTCTATGATTTTTTAATTACAAAATTGCATTCCACCTCCTAGTTGATCATAATATTTTCTATTGGTTCTTCAAATAGTCAATTTGTAAACACGTGCAGTTGTGTGCTTGAATCTTCTAGAAATCTTCTCACTGAATCAATTTGAACTTTTTGAACTCTTTATCCTTGCACTCTTCCATGATTTCAAAAAAAATGCGATCATTTTGTACTTATCGTTCTCATTGCTACAAAAACAAACAAATGAATAAAATTAAGTAAAAATAAGATAAAATTTTAAAGAAATAAATGAGAACTTGCAATTTTAATACATAAAACAGTAATAAAAATTATGTATAAATTTCACTCATCAGCTTGCTCACAATAATTTTCCATTTTCTCTGTACAGGCTTTTTTAAGGTTTCCTGTGGACTGAGCATTTCTTTCAGATGATTGAGCATTTCTTTCAGATGATGTTGTGGTCAGTAATTGGTCATATCTTTATTTTATTTTATTATTCCAAGGATATGGAATTTTTGCAAAAAATGCTTTCATTCATAATGGTTTTTGTTCTGTGGTATTTAAATGAAATATGAGACCTATGTATTTATACACAAATTCTTCTAACATACATATGTCACATAGTACCATTTTCATTAACTGCATTTCACATTCATGTTCTTCTATTAAAGTTTCTCCCATAATGTCTGCAGCTAATAAATCAACAAGTTCTGATAATGCTCTATTTCTACTATTCATTTGTTTTATTTTTTCTAAGGCAGCTTCATTGGTATTTTCTAAACTAGTTAGCCATTCTAAGGCATAGACTTTCCAATATCTTGTAGAAAAATGTAACCCCTTGATTCTGGACGTATTTATTTTTTCCTGGATATTTATTCATAATGTACTCTTCTGTCCTCCTGAACCATGTATTTGTCCTTCGTTCTCAATAAACCTATCTATCTTGCCCTTGATTCTAGTTGTGGCCTTGGATATTTTCTTGATTTAATTTTTCTGTCAAATTATTGTCTCCGATCAAATTGTCTAATTCTAATTATTTTGCTTCATGGCCGTTTAATTGATAATTAAATCTAAACCTATAAACCCTATAACCCTATATCTTTTTGGATCTTTTAAAACCCAATAGCCGATATACCCATCAACCCAATACCTGACCTGTTTTACCAATCCTAATATCCATCCCCTATATAATACCCACTGTTACAAAACCCTAATCACCCACTAAAGAAACCCTAGTCGCTCTCTCTCTTCTACCCTACCCTGCATACCGTTCTCATCCCCTAACTCCTACTCCTGCTCATCTCTCATCTCCTACCCCACTCCCGATCCTCCTACCTCCTGTGTGCACCCCATCCTCTTCTCACGATCCCCCTGCCCCTGTTCCTCCCTCCGACTTCTCGCTACCACCCCATGGTCACCCTCCCTATCGCCCTGCACCCTTATCCTGACGCCACAGCATCCCGGCCACCCTCTTCCCCTCTCCTCCTGTCAGCCAGCAGTAATGACAGTAGCTTCACTGCAGCGTCAGCCTCCCTGTCGCCCTGCGTCTCCCGAGCGCTAGCCAAACTACACCCAGCAGTTGCACCCATTGTCGTAGCGCCAGCCGTCCATCATCGTCGTGCCACTCCCTGGCCGCCATCGTCCCTCACCGCAGTGCATTCACATCCCCCCGGCTACCCTTCTTGTGTGCACATGCATTGATCACCTCAAGCACATCTAGCCGTCCATTGCATTCGTGATCTCGATCGCCTTCATCTTGTTCGCGATCGGTTGTTCTTGGTGTTCGTGATCTTGTTCGTGTTCGCTCGCTAGTGATATTGTGTTAGTGCCTGGGAACCTATTCCTGTTATTCTTTTTTTCTCGTCAGATTCGTCGTCAATCATAAGGCAAGTAACTTGTATTCTTTTTGTTGTAAATACAAGTACTAAATACCGTCTGTACTGTGGCTTTTGTGTCTAGATTTATTCTCATAAAAACCCCTTGTTAGATCTTGTCTCTACTTGTTGATCCATCCATAGTCATCCTTCGTTACACACACGATATGAAATAATTTAGATCTAATTAAATTCTTGATGCATATATATATGTTGTATGAATCTTGCATGCTTGGTGTGTTAGCCGTAGTACCTCATTGTAACTTTGTAAAATAACCCATACCATGTTGTTGGACATCTATTATACCATGCCTTGTGTTTTGTTTTAATTTGGATTTGTTGCACAAGAACTATTTGATTTAATACATGAAAGGATTTTTGTTTTTGCTATTGCTCCATTTTTGTTCAGTATTTTAGACCCTGTTGAGGTCAGTAAATTAGATTAATTTGTGAATATAAATTGTAGATCTCGTTGTCTATTTTTCAGAATTTCTGATAGATCTCAGTTTCGATTTGTGAGTTGTGAGTTATTGCTATTTTACTATAGATGTGTTGAAAATTCCAGATTCGGTTTAATGTGAATTCTATATAGTTATTTATTTTAATACTGATATTAGAGATAAGATTTGGATCAAATATTTTGCTAGTTATGACTAGACTTGATTGGGATTAACCCCAAATTTTTGTAGATTTATTTGATGATATTTACAAACTATTCTATGCTTGTGAACAAAGTACTATATTCACAGTTTTGCATGTTGTTAAGTAAATAATCATGTTTTCGACCTGATTCAAGTTACTGTTGGTAAAAACTTTGTAAATATAAAATGTAACCTACTGTATCTATTTTATCACCCTTTTGACGGTTTTGAATTTTGATTTATACTTTGGAATCTATCGCTATTTTAGTACTGCTGTGTTTGAGGTTTCAGATTTACAAACTTGCTGTATCTTGCTGTTTTCTGATTTTATTTGACTATACTACCTAAGTTGGAATATTATAAAACTTTATTTTCTGATACTAGACATACTAGGGAATACCCCAGATTTTTCTCGGAATTAATCAGTAAATTTTTATGCCAATTTCATGCTTATGAATACAACTATGTGATTTATGCCTGAACATGTTTTCTGCATATAATTCTGTTTTGAGCCCCGTTCCTGCAATTATTATATGACTTATATATATGTGCTGTATTCGGCCGAGAGTCTATTTTCTAGATTTTTTGACAGATATAGATTTGCATGTCTGTGGCAACAGGAATCTCAGATTTGGTGAAGTAGTGTCTTGCTGTCCATAACTGAAAGTTTTGTTGTCCTAGCCTTTTATGAGTTATTCCGTCACCTGTGCATGTTATGTTCCAACCTGAACCTGTCTCTTGTTCTTGACATGTTATTCTTGCCCTGTTTTGCGCACGTACATGCCTGTTTGATAATAATAACAAATAACCTAAGCCGGGGTTAAGGGAAAGATCTAGTAGTGGAAAATATAGAAATGTGTACTTGGAAGGGGGCCCGTGATTCCCACCTGTTACCTATGATATGATTACATGACATATGATTCTGATTATCTGTTTACATGATTCTTGGCTACATACTTCCCTATGAGAAGCTGTACTCAGAAGGGGGCTCGTGTTTCCCACCTGTTACCCGACTACATACTTCCCTATGGGAGGGTGTACTCAGAGGGGACCGTAGGTCCTACTTGATGCATGATTACATGTTACGTGATACATGATTTTGATTACCTGTTTACATGATACTTGAGTACACGACCCTATATAATCTATTACGAAATCTAAACGTAACTTACATGTAAGTAGAAACCATGTGGTAAATTTTGGGACACATGAAGTTCTACCTAGATAGAACTAAAATACAAGACTTGAAATAACATGATCACCTATATATTCTTGTTACCTGTACATGCTACCTAACATCTGTTACATATTTACCTGCTTGCATGATACTTGACATCTGTTACATGTTACCTATATACTGTTAGCATATCATGTTACTTGGTTCTGTTCCTGATTTCATGTTAGTCATTCTGTTTTGCTGTCACATCTATTTCATGCTTATTCTGTACTTGCTTTCGCTGTTACTCTATACTTATTTATCTTTTTCTGTACTTGTTGCCTGCACTACAAACGGCCCGTAACTTGCATTGACGGGCATTTTGTTTCTTTTCCTCTTCCTGCTATTTGTTGAATTGCAGACATTGGTGACCAGCTGCCCGAAGGAGTAGGTGACCAAACATTCTAGTTGCTGGAGCTCTTGCTATAATTTACTTTCCTATTATTCTAAAATAAATGTAATTGTTACATGAATTTTGTATTGGGTAGTTTGACCCAGAATTTATAACTTGTTCCAGACCTGGTTTATTTGAGATTTATTAAATTTTATTTCAAGTAAATTCTGTTGGTTATATTAATTTATTCATGCATGCATGATTGGCTTCTCCTTGTAAAGAGCTTGGGACATCCCCCTGTGCCCCTCCGGTTTGGAGGAGGCGATGGAATCCCTCCTACGCCGTTTGCGAGTTGACTCGGAGCCAAAAGAAATAAGTGCATGGGCGAAGGTTCGTCAATGATTAGCCTATCTCTTGTTATTCCTGTAAAATGTTGAAAAAATCCTTATAGCTTATGAATGGTGAAAGTCATCGATGGATTTAGTAACGTATCCGTATTCCGTATTCCTTTTTGGGAAGCGGGGCGTGACACGAAATGTAAATAATCTGATAGAGACATTGTAGGAAGAATATAAGAAGTTCCCCTCATCTTTTGTAACCAATTTGCCAAATATTTTATAATTTTTTTTTGGTGTGGAACATGGTCTATATTTAAAATTATACTGTGATTTTCTGAACTTTGAGAATTTATTGGTGTGGCTATATTTTTAAAGGAATGGTACTGAATCCAATCAAGTCTAGTACCAAATCTGGACTGTTCAGGATTTGGGTTAGCTTCACTCTCAGCCATTACTTCTTTCCGAGTATGTGGGAGGCTAGGATGATTTTGGACCTGATCTTGTTCATGAATTTTCCTCTTGTTGAAAGGGAGTTTTTAAAACCTTTTTTCTTCTTCAGAAGATGTTTCAGAGCTTTGTTCAACCTCTTCGTTTTCTTGAGAAGAGGTGGATGGATTTTGTTCTTGTCTCCTATAATTCCAATAATCTATAGCAGCAGAATAATTTTCATAATATGCATATACATCTACGCTATCTATTTCCCCAGCTAATTCTTTTTCTTGTAGATGAAGAAAAGCTTCATAATAAATTTTTTCTATTTCATCTACATATATTTTATTTTTTCTTTAGAAGAATATTTTACTATATTCATTTTTGATCTAGACAAACCGGATAATTGAAAGTCATTATCCGTTTGTTGAGGTCTTAAAACAGTTGGAGGTTTAGAACTTCATGTTGTTTTTAGAATATTAATTTCAATTTTTATATCTTGTAATAAGTCCAGTTACTCTAGTATATAGTTAAATAAACCCGTGTTTAACGATCTATGTGTGGGTAGATGAACATAGTGTTCATAATGTTCTTTATCTAATTTACGATAACATTGATGACTTTCATCAATAATTATAGATTACTCGTCGTTTCTAAAAAATTTGAACATATTCTATATTTGTTTATGGCTGAACTCTTCTAGGTTATATTGTATCTCCATAATTTTTCTCACTCTCTTAAGTCCTCTTTGACCCTATATTCTTTGTGGCAGCATAGTACCCCTAACCGTGGATTTATATTAGGGTTAAGCCACGAATTAACATCTCTCATGGCTATTCAACCTAACCACAAGCTTATACTATCACTACACAAAGATAGAGCACAACCTTAATTCGTTTCCTACATAAGGTGTATGGACTAAACAGTAAAATAGCTAACGAAGATCACCACTTAATCATGAAGAAAGCTATGAACAAAGATAGGATATGACCAAAAGAAATTTAAGCCATCATTAGTTTCAAACAATACTTACATACAGTAGTAGACTCTCAGTTGGAAGATATACAAGGGATATTTACAAACACCAAGCTCTGATACCAACTTACAGTACTCATTACATAATGGGTAAAGCTATTTGTACAATCTTACTACTCAAATTTAACACTTGCAACCTTATTTCTAATATTATAATGGGAGAGTTGGGGTTGTGTCATTTGTAGACATATAATTTGCTGACAATCAACTATCTAATCTTAACCACTCATTTTTAAATGGAAGTTATATTAACCATCCATTTAGTCAACTGTTCTTAGTTATAACATAATACCCTCAAAGTTTAAATTATTTACGACATAATTATTTACAAAAGTGTCACTCATATAAAATAAAAGTTGATGCCACTATGGGTTAATTATAAAGAGTATGGTAAGAGTTTGAGATATATAAAATGAGTTCTCAGGTTCGAGACTAGACTACATCGTAGTTTTACTTTTTAAAAATAAATTCTTAGAAAATGCATCGCACGTGCAGATTGTTAGTTTGACATAATTTGCACTATATTATGAGAAGAGTAATGTTACACCCACTACCAAAATCACTAAAAAAAATTCTTCAGTACCTTAAAAGTCAGTAATCTGAAAGATTATGAAATAGCTTTTATGAGAAAGATCCCGATTACCTGATTCTGATGGGGTAGGGGGTATTTATAGTCGCCTTTGAGACCAATTTCGAGATAATCATTTATCTCTACTTCCCGGTGTTTTTGGATAAGAAATAGAGTTTAAATTCCTTCATGATAAGATATTTGATTTAAACCGTCTCTTAGGGATAATCATGAATTCAAATCACTTTTTAAATTATATTGATTTATTATAATGGGCTGTCATCCTAACCCAATAAGGCAGACCCATTTTGGGGTTATTGGGCTTGGAAAAGACTCAGTTCCCATTTTCGGACCCGATTGTAGTGAAAATTACCGTTTTACCCCTGAGAGCTTTGAGATTCGTGCCCAACTTGAATGGCCCCAATTTGGTTCTATTTCTAGACATATAACAAGCCCCCACTCCCGAAGACTGAGTTTCATAACCTTTGAGGAGTAATTCGCTCGTTTTTAATGGCTTATAAAATTTATCGGCATTCTCGGCGATGTTTAGATCTCGCTTGGAGTGTAACGATGCCTTTCTGAGCTTGTAAAATACTTAGAATTATTTGTAGAATTTTCTGGATTTTTTTTTTGAATTTTCTAGTTTTTTTGAATTTTTCCATTTTTAAAAAAATTTTTAAATTTTTATTCAATTTTCAAATTTTAATAATTAATTTTTGAAATTTTAATTAATAATTCTAATTTGATAATAATATTTTCGGAATTTAAAATTATTTTGCGAATATAATTAATTTTTGAAATTTTTATTAACTTTTTTGGTTTTTAATTATTTTTTCGGATTTTTAAGTTATTAATTCGATTTAATAATTAAATAAAGAACAAGAACAACAACAATAACAACAACAACAAAGCCTTTTTCCCCCAACAAGTTGGGGTCGGCTACATGAATCCTTGTTTTCCATTCTACACGGTTTAATGCAATATCTTCTGTAAGGTTTAATAATTAAATAAAGAAATTAATTTAAAATGAAATTACCTTGATGACGTGGCGAAACCTGGATCGTCGATCACGATCGAGCGCAAATCGGGAGGATGATATTTCTCTCATTTCCAGCTCGGTTATGCTGTTGCTCAGCGCACGTCGACGATTGATGAGATCATTCGGCGCGTCGACATGTGGCCGTCAACGTTTGATCGTTGACTTGGTCAACGTTGACCATTGATTTTTTAACGAATCTCAGCTGTCGATCAAGATTTGGCGCGGATCGGGAGGAGAGCATTTTCTCTCATTTTTCGATCGGTTTTGCAATTGCTCAGCGGAAGTTGGCGATCGATCACAAGGTTCGGTAAGCGCGGGCGAGGAATCACGTGGCGGTCAACATTGACCATTGACCTTTTTTACGAATCTCAACCATCTATCAAGATCAGGTGCGGATCGAGAGGAGAGCATTTTCTCTCATTTTTCGATCAGTTCTTCGTCTGCTCGGCGCACTCTGGCGAACAATGACGAGGCACACGTGGCGTTTGACCATTGACTATTCAATGTTGACCGTTGACTGGTCAACGCCATATCGGCCTCTTTTCGTTCGGTTCTTCATCTGTTCGGCGCATTGTGGTGAACGCCATGGCGAGCGTTGGCGAGCGTTGGCGAACGATGACGAGGCAATACGTGGCGTTTGACCGTTGACTGGTCAACGCCTTTTCGGCCTCTTTTCGTTCTGTTTTTCGTCAGCTCGGCGCATTTCGATGAACGATGTGGTGCTTTCAGCGAGCGCTGGCGAACGATGGTGAGGCGAAACATTTTTTACCGTTGATTGGTCAACGCCATTTGTGCCAGTTTCGTTCGGGAACTCGTCTGTTCGGTTCACTCCGCCGAACATTTTAGATCGTTCGGTTGCTTCGGTGAGCTGCATTGTAACGAGCCTTCCCAGTGCTACAGAGATCCGATTGGAGCGTGTGACCCATCGTTTCGAAGATGACTCGAAGATCTGCAATTTCTCTTTAGAAGTTAGTCGAAGAATCATCCTTCTTCAGGGTCAAAACAGACACGCAGTATCTTTGCCTCCATAAAGTTGAGGAGAGCTTTGTATGACTCTTGGGAAGATCCGTTCATGGAGGCGAGTTTGGGGAGCGTCTCTAGACGAGTTAGGTTCCGAACTCGCTGTTGGTGAATAAGGGGGTCGCTCGGGGAGCGAGCACGATGAAGAGTATCACCGGGCTCTATGAGAGAACTGTTTGGGAGGCGAGTTTGGGGAGCAACTTTAGGGGTGAGTTGAGCTACGAACTCGTTTGGAAGAAGACCGCTCGGAAGGCGAGCGGGATAAAGAGTATCACCGGGCTCTAGGAGAGATCCGTTCGGGAGGCGAGTTTAGGGAGCAGCTTTAGGGTCGAGTTGAGCTCCGAACTTGTTGTGGAAGAACGCCTCTTGGGAGACGAGTGGAATGAAGAGCATCATTAGGCTCTAGCAGAGAGCAGTTCAGGAGGCGAGTTTGAAGAGAAAATCTATGGGTGAGTTGAGCTCCGAACTCGTTGTGGAAGAAGGGCACACGGAAGGCAAGCAGGATGAAGAGCATTGTTGGGCTCTAGGAGAGAACCGTTTGGGAGGCGAGCTTGAGGAGCAACTCTATGGAAGAGTTGAGCTCCGCATTCGTTTGGAAGAAATTCGCTCGGGAGGCGAGCAAGACAAACAACATCACTAGGCTATAGGAGAGAGCCGTTCAGGAGACGAGTTTGAGGAGCAACTCTAGAGGTGAATCGAGCTCCGAACTCGTTTGGAAGAAGGCTGCTCGAGAGGCGAGCGGGATGAAGAGCATCGTCGGGCTCTAGGAGAGAGCCGTTCGAGAGGCGATTTTGGGAGCAACTCTAGGGTTGAGTTAAGCTCCGAACTTGTCATTTGAGCCCAGCAAATTTGAAGAAGCAACCCTAGGAGAGGGATGGCACCGACCTTGCCATTGTGACCCGACAGGCTAGTAAAGACGACCCGAAGATGGTGTTGGATTCCAAACTTGCTGTTTGAACCCTACAAGCTTTGGGAGTCAATCTTGAAGTGGAAATTGGCCTCCAATCATGTTGTTTGAACCTAGTAAGCTTGTAGAGGCAACTCGAGGAGTGAGTTGGATGTCATATCCAATGCTTGAAGATGAACTGGTTGCAGGAGAAGCTCTTCGGACGAGCTGGGCTCCAGCACCATCGCATGGAGTTAGGGATTTGCTGGTGTGGCTCGGAAGAGGAGCTGAACACGAATATCATTGATAAGGGTTGTCGAGCCGAGGGAGTAGCTCCAGGGGCGACCTAGGCCTTAGATTTAGTATGTATGAGTCAATTTTGGAGATAGCCCTGGAAAAGTGAGTCTTTGAACTTGCTTGTTGCAAAATTTGATGTAGGCGTAGTTTGAATGGTCGTTTCGAGCCCCAAAACCGCATATTTGCAAGCTGTGAGGGCAATTTTCGAACCATGATTATGAACTCCGAACCAGTTGTTTCAGAGTTATCAACGAGTTGTAGGAGCAATTCTGAATGGTGAGCCCCTCCGCACTTGTTTGTTTGCAAGCGACTAAAGTGGCGTCGAACTAAGTATTGGACTCCAAACTTGTTTGAAAGTTTTAACGAGTTGTAGGAGCAATTCCAAATGGTGAGCTGCTCCGCACTTTCTTGTTTGCAAGCGGCTAAGCGGCATCGAACCAAGGATTGGACTCCAAACTTATTGTTTGAGCCTATTAAGTTGTGGGAGCAGCCATGGGGAATAATCTGGACTCCGAACTTACCATTTAATGAGTCGTAGATGTTACTCAGGGAGATAGACATGAGGCCAATGCAATGATCTTTATAAGAAAAAAGCTAAGTTTTATTGAAACAAACTAAGTGGCTGCCTTGAGGGGACGAGCCGTTATTACATACTTTGGCCGTATCGCAAGTGGCGGCCTTATTAAAAACTGAAAACCTACTTCTACGAAAGCGTTCATGGTACTTTATTTGTTGCTTTGTATTCCAAGTTTGCCTTCCCAGAAGAGGGGGATCTCCTTGAGTTCATCAACTAGTTCGGGAAGGACTTGACTGTTCTGTTAAGGTAGCACTAAGCTTCAAGTGGGAGGACCAAGCCCCCCCATTATGGTTGTGTAGCACCTCCGAGCTTTCGTTTGGTTTTCTTTGACTTCTCCTACTCCTGCTGAGGTTGGGAACTTTATTTTCATGTGAAACGCACCATCATGAAGCACTGCTAGGCTTGGTCGGCCCAGAATGACATTGTAAGCGGTCTTCACATCGACGACCATGAAGTCCATTGCCTCTGTGTGGGTTTTCGGGGCTTTTCCTGCGGTCACATCAAGAGTGACTATTCCTTCGATTGAGACTGGAACACCAGAGAACCCATGGAGCATGCATCCGACAGGCTTGAGACGATCCTGAGAAAGCTTGAGGCCGTGGAAGGCTTCCAGGAAGAGAATATTGACGGAGTTGCCGTTGTTGACTAGAATTTAGCGCACCTCGTGGTTGACCATGTGGAGATTAATTACGAGTGTGTCACAGTGGAGAGTTCGGATGCCTTCTAGGTCTCAGTCTGAGAATGTCACTGGAAATCCGAAGCTCTTGGCCGGGAAAAAGTTTCGCACCGAATTAACTTCCAGGAAGAAGGCCTTTCAGGAAGAGTTTGATTCTCTCCCCATAGGCCCCCCGTGAATGAAATGGAGAATTGCTCATGGCTCCGAGTCTTGAGGCTCAGTGGGCTTTTCGACCCGCTTGTTAGCTCCCTGGGGTGGAGGAGGATCGACTCAATCCTTTCTGACGAACTTGGCTAGGTGCATCCGCTGTATGAGCTATTCGATCTCCTACTTAAGAGCTCGACAGTCTTCCGTGTCGTGGCCATGATCTTTTGGAAGCAGCACCACTTATCTCTATTTCTCCTATTTACTAGGGTATTCATTCTAGGAGGAGCGTGGAGTAGCCTTTCCTTGTCTACCTCCATAAGAATTGCTGATATACTAATATTGAGGGGTGTGAAATTCTCAAAACGAGGAGCAGGGCAGCGCTGACCATTGTCATCTTTCTGAAATTTCTGAGATCTTTCTTCGTTTGCACTCGTTCGTTTGTTCCCGGAAGATGGCTTTTCACGACTGGGGGGGTTGAGAGCCTCTTCAACTTGGATGTACTTCTCACTCCTAAGCAAGAATTCCGAGAAGTCCCGATGAGACTTCTTGGAAAGGGACGCCTTGAGGTCGGCATTATTGACGTTGTGTCTGAATGCTGCAGAGACTACTGATTGGTCGAGGGGAGAAATAGACCAAGATTCGGTGGTAAAGTGCCGAACATAATCTCTTAGGCATTCACTTTTACTTTGACTAAGGGCTAGTAAGGATGCACTTGTTTTCTCGGCTCGGCAGCTGCTAACGAAGTGGGTGAGGAAGAGCTCCTCAAACTGGTCAAATGAGAAGATGGTGGCTGGGGATAAACAGGAGTACCATTCTCTCACCGGTCCCCTCAACGTTACTGGAAAGTCCTTGCAGAGGAGTGCGTCCGAGGCTTGATGGATCATCATGAGGGTTTTAAAACTCTCAATATGATCAGCCGGGTCAGACTCCCCGTTGTAGGATTCAAAATGAGGCGCTTGAAGGTCTCGGGACATGGGCTTCCATGATGGTCCTGGAGAAGGAGGGTCTGCTTGGGCGGAAGTTCTTGGTCTATTGACCCTCTTCGGGGTTGATCTTGCTGAGGTGCCTCTCCATTTCTCGAATGCGGCGATGAACCGAGTCGTCCCTATGGTCGGATCTAGTCGACCCTCGGAACTCTCCTTCATGAGTGGTGGCATGGCGAGAGTTGTGCGCTTGTTGGTCGTGATTTGGGGCAATGTTAAGGGCTCGCACAATGTCATCTTTGAAATTTCGGAACTCTGCTTGGGTGACAGGTGCCCCTCCATCTTGGTGAACCCTTGGCGCTGATCGGCTCGTAGCGGTGTGGCTTCTTCGCTGTTGATAGGGAGGAGACCCCTTTCGTCCTCTTGGGGAGGCGGGCCTTCTGGATCTCATTCTTCGGGGAGAACAGTTTCTCTGACTTCTCTGGTGTTCTGGATGAGGGACTTCGTTACGGGCTCATCTCTCATCCATGCGGGTTCGAAGGTCGATCCCTTGTTGACGGTTGGCAATGACTTGACGGAGGTCTCTTGACCTCTAAGGACCTTGCGAGGTCATCGAGTCGGTGGAAAAATTGTGGACCGAGACATGATCATGAAAGGGATGCTATTTCTGACGGCTTCAACGGAATCCCCCCGGCATAGCCCTTCTAGACATGGGACGAGCCTGTTGGGGAGGCGGCTGTTCAGGTTGATCTGGCTAAACTTGTTGATCTTGTTGAGGGGGAACATCCTCGAGTAGAGGAGGTGGATGTAGAAGGGTGGCTCTTCGGCTTGACACCGTCGTCTTCCCGTTTTCCTTTGGAGGCATGGCTGAAAAAATCTGTTTTTTAACTGCAAGTATTGTTGGATTGCTTTTCCTGATTTCCACGGATGGCGTCAATTTGTTACTGTTAATTTTGGTGTGAGGGCAAACAGATGATTTGTGAATTCTTTCGAAACCAATAAAAGCTAACTTTTTTACTACTTGCTGATGTTTGATCGTTCTCAACGCTGCTGCTAACCTGCAAAAACTTCAAAATACCAGGATTGATCCCTGCGACGAACCCTCCGACGCTCAAGTCAATAATCTGAAAGATTATGAAAGAGCTTTTTTGATAAAGATACTGATTATCTGATTCTGACGGCGGTAGGGGGTATTTATATTCACCTTCAGGACCAGTTTCGAGATAATCATTTATCTCTACTTTCCGGTATTTTTGGATAAGAAATAGAGTTTAAATTTCTTCATAATAAGAGATTTGGTTTAGGGATATTCATGAATTCAAATCACTCTTTAAATTATCTGAATTTATTTATAATAAGCTATCACCCTAACCCAGTAAGGCAGACCCGTTTTTGAGTTATTAGACTTGGAAAAAAACTCATTTCCCATTTTCGGATCCGCTTGTAAGGGAAATTACCGTTTCCCCCCTGACAGCTTTGAGATTCATGCCCAGTTTGAACGGTCCCGATTTGGTTATATTTCAAGCCATATCAATAACAATAAAGAAAAGAGGAAAAAAGCCATTTCAAATATGCAATGCAATCTCCAAATAATCTTTTAGGGCCATTCCAATTCTTGCAATTGCCTGATAAGATCTTGATGAGCATTTAAGCAGATAGGCAGAATTTCTAGTTTCTGTTTCAGCTATTCGCTGTATTATTACTACTTTACAAGAGAATGTTAGACTAAAAAGCTTGTGAAATGAGACCATAGTCGGCTGACATCTTTTGTTGATCTCCAGCATTAGCTCATTCATACATGCGACCGTGACAAATACATTTTAAGGGCGGAATTAATTCCATGTCACTACTTATTTGGGCTATAATTTAGCATTTTCACCTACTTGGCTACTTCCTGTAGGAGCTCTGGTCAAAAGCCAAGATGCAGTGCGGAGCCAGTAATTCTGCTTCGGATGCAAAACCATCTTAACCTTTCCGCATCTCTTACCTAACGAGAAACAGAAAGTAAAGGCTTTGTCAAGAAAACAAAGTAATTCCTACGAGCAAAAAAAAAAGACAATGTGTTTCTGAAAAGGAATCTTTCATCTCCTGAAGGAATCGGTTACAAAGATAATGTTCAGATAGTAAATATTAGAGTAAAGCATCATCGAATGAAATATGAACAGATCAATTCGGGAGCAAATACAAGCTAGATAAGATATAAGTGTCTGCAGTTTGCATGTTTCTGAACCATAACATAAAATCTCAATTACGTTCCCGAGAATTACACAGATTGCAAAGCTATAGGTACATAATTAGATAATTCTCGGGTGTCACCAAGATGCATCAAGAAAACTCAAGGATATATAAGAACTATATTGTGCTAAAAAACAGCATATGGGAATTCACATCATCCTTTGAAAGTCAACTACAAAGTATTGATGCGTTTACTGTCGGATAAATTACTCCAATTAGAAGGAATTTCATTAATTTTAAGCAAGAAATAACTAAAATATAACTTACTGGAGAACAGATGAATTTGTTGCAAGGAGAAGTTTTGGAGCTAGAAAGCCGGGCAAGCGAAGCAACCGCTTATAGAACCAATCTGTCCAGTTCTCCGGAAATATGATTCCCTTTTGGGAGTAGTAGTCTTTAAGACCTGTTGAGACTGGCCTGAAACTGCGACTCTCATGTCTTGTGCTTTTCTTTGAGCTGATCTGAGCTTGTTCAAAATCTTGTCCATCGAGGAAGACCTTTTCTTCTCTAGCTTCATCTATACAGAAGAGTGAATAACATGGCATGAGCTTAAATCTTTCCTATTTTACTCATTAATGGATTTCTGAAGCTTCCGTATTCATATAGATTTAATTTATGATGCTTGAAATTTGTAAAAGAAATCGCTCAGGAACGTGCAAATGAACTAGCCAAAGCAAAATCACCATGCCTTACATGAAAAAGAATATATATATATAAGACTTTACTGTATAGTGCAAGTTCAAAGAAGCACCTCTAATTTCCTAATTGCTGCCTCAGCTTTTGCTTTCTGCAAGTTCTCCCATGTCATGATTTTGGCTTCGTCTCTTGCGTACCTTTAAGAAATGATTTAAAAACATCAGTAAGTTCATAATCTATCCTACTATATAATGTAAATGATTTGGACCATTCCTAATAACTTTGTTTGCCCATTTGCCACATTGCAAATCCGAAAAAAGCATGTGAATTTTTGGACTGCTTACTTTGAAAGGGATTTTGCCGACTCTGCAACTCCCCATTCAGCTGAAGTATCACCCTTTGCCTCCACTGTTTTCTTCTTCCACTCTATAATGTTGATAGAACGCTTGCCAGAGCCTCGGGCCACATGTTTCTTGGACCACCGTGTGACAGTGACCCGATCATCCACCTGCACATCCCTGACTTCTAATTTCGAGAACTGCTTTTCTAACTCTTTAATAGGATAGGCTGATGATGGTCGGGAGAAAGAACGCCTCTCTTTAGGAGAAGATTGAGCGCTTCCATCAGGGCTCATCTGTGTTGCTACATCCTTTCTCAAAATTGCAGAAGGCAACATGGTGCTTACTTCCCCCTTGGTGCCTCCGATTTTCTCATCTGATTCCCCCAAAAAGAGATGGTAACTAAAATAAGCAAGAAATTTGGCTAAATACGAAAGAATTCGCTTCGAAAGAGAGTATATATGAACTCAAAGAAACTCTTTAAGTATTTAGTATAGTGATAGTGAGTATCACATGGCTTCAAAAGTAAGCAGCAAGTGATAAGTTTAGTGCTTCAAGGGTAAGTGAAAAGAATTCAACAAAACTGGAAGGAAACAATCATGAGAACAACATAAACAGTCACAATTTTTTCCCAAACTACTTTACCATGAAATAGTTATTTAATCTAATCTTCGAAACTAGTAAGTAAATAGTAAATTCTTTTTGTAACTCAACGAAAATTAGTGATTCAAGGGTTTCAAATCAAAGTGAGTCATTGAGGACCATACCTGACATTCATTAAAATCAAGACATTTAGAAATAATGATCTGGCATTTTTAACTTCCAATGCAAATGAATCGTAGCTAACTTGAAGTGTCACAGTAACTGCTGAATCCTATTTTGGCAAAATGTGAACTTCTACTTTACCCACACTTCTCCGCAGATTCGCAGAACGTTCCCATGGTTTGATCCAAAGCATAGTTATAAATGTACATAAACGAAAATGGGAGGAAGTTTCTGATATTGTGACAAACAAATGCTATATGTTGCGTTGAGGAAACTTTCTTAACATAGTGTTCTATGATTAAAATGACAATTATGAAAACCCTATTTTATTTACATCTTGACATGAAATTTGATGCAAGAATTGGAACAGGCTAAGGAGCACAGAACTTTGTGAAGATATGGGGAGTTTGATGGGGTGTCTACCAGAAGTCAATGTTCTCTTATTTGGAACCAACTTTGTCCCCAAAGACCTTGCTAACCAAAAAAAACCCTTTGTACCAAGGGAAACTATCCATATCCATCTAGCCGAAGAAACTATGAAAAAAGAGGGGCTTGTCACAATCCCAAAGACTGTTAGCAAACTGAGGTTTACAGTCAAGGAGGAGGTACAGATTTGTTATGGAGAACTACATTCAACTAATAGAGACAAACAAACCCAACAGATAATCAGAACGCATACACTACAACAATAATAGATTTGTGTTGTATGACACTTAATTAATGAGTATTTAACATCTATAAACATGCTCTTAGGAGTAGTCATATGTATTTGATATCTTAGCATTCACAAGTAAGGATATGCAACGAGGCAAAGAGCTGCGACCAACACATATTTGCTGATATGGGAATACCTTTATGTATAATGTGCATCTAATATAGGTACATCTCCTTCTTTTGAGTAAATCTGCTTCTCATATTGCATATACAATTTCGTATCATGGGACTCCTATACGTATAAATCAATGAGAAAGTACTTTTTTTATATATAAGCAACTCATATGTTTGGCTTACCATTGGCATACAAAATGCCACTAATTCATCCCCCTCTTACGTATCCAAATGGAATTATTTATCTAACCTTTTTTCAAATACAACTGAACATCTAGCTTTATCCTGTGCAAAGCAAAAGCAAGGCTATAGAGGATCATAATGCCCATGGTGAAAATATATAGCGAAACAAATAGTCAACTACTTTAGTAAACAATCAAACAGAAAGGCAATATAGATATTACAACAACAAGCCTTATTCCAAACTTTTGAGGACCACCACAACTATTTTTCTATGTTCAGCTCTGTTAAAGATCTGTATCCTAACTCAAATTGACAAATATCATGTCCTTCAATCCAAGTCCATTCAGGTCCATCCCTAGTCATTCTTATTCAGTTAACAATTTTTCCCAAGTGGCAGAACACTGGTCTGTGACGCACATGATGAACCATCTCAAACAGTTTCCAGTGACATTACCCCGAATTAGAGTTGCCACTAACTCAATTCATCTTCAATATTTTGTCACTCATCCACCTTAACTTCCCCATTTCAGGCACCAAATGATTTTTAGATGTTAATTCTTCAACAACATCAACAATAATTTCATCTCAAATATTTGCAATAGGCCATCCTATTCTCTGTTCAACTGTTTTAAGGCACATCTCCACTGTCGCATTAATAACTGCCGTATCCTTTTCAACTGACTCAACTCAAATTTATTTAGGACTACTTATCCCTCTCTGCTAAAATAAACTCTAATGCTGCCACTCTTCCTAATTTGCATGTTATTTATTAATGTTAAAAAAGAAAGGTATTTGTAAACAGAAAGCTTACATAGCTCTAACATGGCAACTTAATGTAAAGACTATGTTTCGAACTTCTAGCAATTTTGATCATGTGGGAAAACCTTCTAAGCAGGAAAATTACAGGTGCCGAGCTACGCAGTGGCTTCCAATACAGTTTAGTGAATATCTAGTCCACGGAATATAAAGCGACAAAGTGCTGAATTTTAAACAGCAAAAGGCAAGGCTATCAATAAGAATAAAAGCAGAATATATCGGACAGCATTCATATCACAGAGAATGACAGATGGAGAGCTACCAGACGATTCAAGACCTAGAAGCCCTAAAATTAAGGTAGGAACCTAAACCAGAGACAAAAGACTATTTGACTAGTTTCATTCATTTTAACGGAAGGCTATGCAGCTATCGTTTGAGTTTTATATCGAGTGCAGAAATGTGCATGCCACAAGACTTTATCTAGCATCTCCTCAATCTTGCTTCTAATCCCCAACATGTCAGAACTTGTCAGTCTCAATGGAGTGCAAGGTTTGCACAAGTTGCCTATAATCAGTTTAATAGAACCTTATACACCAAACACTAATAATAGTTTCCTCAGATGTCGAATAACTAAAATGTCAAAACAATGGTTACAACTTACAAATCTTGTTATCAATAACTAACTTAAATAATAAACTGAAGTAAACTCTCATAATCTTCAAAGTATGCGAAAAATAAAGTTGTTCATGATACTATAATGGGCCTAACCCAAAGCAATCAGCAAGTTCCAACAATTTTCGCAATCTAACTTGACATTGTTGTCCCATAGACTCATATGAAACAAACAACAACTATATAGGTCTAATTTAGTGCTAAAAAACAACCGATAACTCAGCAAGGCCAAATGGATTTATAATCCTTACCATCTCAAAGAACACTGACAAAGAAATAAACACATGCAAAAATATAGACAATATCTGAAATTATCTTATACCGTGAATATCAAAATCTAATTACTGATCATGAATCAGTGCTGAATAAACCAGAGAAGGAACCTCAAACCTTGCACAATAGTATCTAGTGAGCTGTGTACTGACGAGCAAGACTCCATCATTTTATCTGACCACCCATGAATGCTCGCTGATCGCAGTATATACGGCTCAGCATTCGCTGAAGAAGATCTCCCACCACTGACACTACCTCCTCCTCCCCCTCCTCCTCTCACACCATCACCACCACCCCTCCCTCCTACATTACCCCCAGCTCCAACCAAAAACGGCGAATTAGCATGAAACCCCCCAACCCTCCCACTATCTAAACAAGGATTCAATGGCGAAGCTGCCAACGAAGAGGACGACAAGTAAACCAGTGGCCCAAGTGGCCCACTCTTCGACTTAGGCCGCCTATGGTGCGGCAATGGCAATGAATTCCGGCCTACATTATCGCTCCCCGACGGACTAAATATCCACTTCTCAGCATTCTCCCATTTTGACGGAATTGCCCTCCCATTGTTAAAAGACAGCCCAGAAGCGATCCCCCTCCTGCTCAAATATGCACCAGGCGCCGCAACCCGCTCTGAGCTCCAACCTTTCGGGTACCGGTAAGTCGGGGTCCCAGGGCTAGGGTGTGCTGATGTAGCAGTGGCAGAGGTCTTCTTCATGGCATTCAGAAACCTAGGGGAGATAGTGGCAGCATCAAGAGAAGATGGACTGTGATTTCTATGCTTCCTTTTAATTAAAGGGTGTGGTTCAGATCTCAACCTCCTGGTTTGGCATTCTAAGTGTATAAACCCTAAAGATATTAAAATGGGTCTAAAAAGCAAAAGCAAAAATAAAAAATTAAAAATAAAATTAAAAATAAAAATAACAATGTAGGATTATACCTTTGAGGGCTTCTGAGAATGAAAGCTTAGATGGGTCTATCTCTTCTTCTCCAATCACCTCCTCCTCTTCCCCCTCTTCAACTTCTTCTGGTTTTGTTAAGAGACAAAAGATTACAACTGGCAAGTGGAAAAAGCAAAGGGCAAAGTTAAAGTAAAAAAAAAAAAGAAAACAGTAGTAGTGAAATTGACCTTTATGGGCTGCAACTTTGAAATTAAAGGAAGCAATTGGATTGTTAGATGTTGGATCTGGATCTGGGCATGCAGCCAAACTCTGCACGCATAAAAAAGATCAATCAGTAGTATGCATTCATACCTCAGTGGGGCACCAGCTCATTTCAAATTGACAGTAGATGCCAATGTCAACAACAGAGATATGTTTCATGATTATATTCTTTTCCACGAACAAAAACACAATAATAATTATTATTATTATTATTATTGTTGTTGTTGTTGTTGTTGTTGTTTTCATTTTCAATTTTGTAACGATTGGCACTAGCAAGGAGTGAAAAAAGAATACAATGTGGGTACCAAGAAGAAAGAGTAGGGGTCGGAGGAGGAAAAGTTGAGGGTGATGTCGCTGCTGCTGTTGCGCTGGCTTTGGGTTTGAGGGGAAGGGGACAAGAAGAAGGTGGGGGAGTTTGAGCTGTAATGGGGGTCTCTTCTTTTGTTATTGCTTCTTGTTCTTGAGGTTTTAATGGTGGTGGTGGTGGTGGTGGTGGATCTTGAATGGTGTTGGGGGTTTAGGCCCTGGCATGTTGGGTTGGCACTTGGCACTCGCATTCCTGTGATTGAGGGAAGAGGAGGACGTGGAGTCGGTGATGATAGTCTAGCTTATGATGTTGCTGGTTGTGTTGTTAAAATTGCCTTGACGTTAAGATTTTGCTTGTACTTTTTGTTTCATCGTCTAACCAAACTAGATTTACTGTATCTTTCTATTTTCTATTTTTGGCATCATCAGGAGTGGCAACCGGGCTCGTTTTGCCCGAAACAGCCTGAACCGACCCGGGTTGGGCTCGATCCGAACCGGACAGCTCTTAAGCGGACTGGGGCCAGGCCAGCCGACATAAAATATGCAGGGTCGTTCCGAGTTACAAAAAATCCTAAGCGGCCCGGTTTTGAACCGGACTGCTTACAAGACCAGCCCGCCGGGCTTCGACCCAGACTGGCCCAATCCGGACCAGCCTGTGGGAAAAAACATTTTAGGTTTTTTAAAATTTTTTTTTCCTAACTTACTAAAAATATCCCACTAGTGGCTAAAAACGCGGCGCGTGTGTATATATATATAGAGAGAGAGAGGGGTGGGGGGATAAAATAGCAAACATAAAAAATATAAAATTTTATAAGTAGATACCCCTTCCATAACATTTTCTTCACACCAAAACATCCGAACAATTGTCTCAACTCTCTCAATTCATTCAGAAACATAAAACATATTAAATTTTATAAGTAAATACCTCATCCATACACACAAAAAAAATTATGTGCCACTTTTCGAAACTATTTGCAGAAAGATGATAGTTTCCAAAGTATTTGCGCTCGTGGACTTAACTGTAACGCCCCTGTCCCTAACTCAGTGCCTCTCAAAAGGTGGTTAACCGGATTGGTGACTCTTGATCATAGGCTATTATATTTATAGTTATTTAATTCTAGTTGCATTTCCGATATGGGACTAATCCCACATCCAATCTCTTCAATTCCTGTGTACACTAGTAGAGCCCGTGGGCCGCACCATGTACACGTCACACATAGAGATACACAGCACAACTGTGCTTGTCTCTTATTTTAATTCCGAGTGGGTCCCCATTTGGTGATGTCATCATGGCATCACCTCAAACAAGCCACAACAAAGTGTGTTGTTCACTGTTCCCGTGGCCCCCCCTCACTATTCACCATATTTACATTAATGCCATTGATCATTCACTTTATTTCTTTATATTATATATATATATATATCTATATAATAAAACACAAAGAAAGCTATCAAGTGGCTCTCCTTCAATCCTCACAAAAATTAAAGGCTCAGATCTAACCTTACAAAACATATTTTCTCCCCAAAAGTTCCCTCCAAAACTCAATTCAAATCTCCCACCCAAAACAACTCCTATATTTATTTAAATTTTTTTTCCTCCCTCACCCTCTCTAATCTATTCAAAAAATTAAGAAAATAAAAATTTAAAAAATTTAAAAAATTTAAAAATTTAAAAATAATTTAAAAAAATCAAAAAAAACATACAATGTGTTTTTTGTTCTATGTTTGCTACTTCAATTAATTTTAAAAAAACATAAAATTTAAACTATTTTTTTTGATAAAAAAAGGTGCACCGTTCCGAAAACGTGCCGTAGGCACGTGTCAACGGGCAAACCTAGTATATATATAGTATACCTTTTGAAATTTCGGGATGTTACATACATTCCTTCAGAAATCAGCGTCCTCGCTGAGGATGGGACATGCACAATCTAGTGTAGGATCTACTTTCTAGTCGATGCGGAGCAATCGGTGATCACTCCGCCGATTATTCTGCAATCCATAACTCACGGCTCTCCCACACTCGGTGTTGAAAGTCGGCTCTGATACCATTTGTAACGCCCATGCCCCTAGCTCAGACAATTTATACAATTTAGAAGACAAATTATTTATAGTATAGTACAACTGCCCACCACAGACTGTCTCTCAAAAGGTGATTAATCGGATTGGTGACTCTTGATCATAGACTATTATATTTATAGTTATTTAATTCTAGTTGCATTTTCGATATGGGACTAATCCCACATCCCATCTCTTCAATTCCTATGTACACTAGTAGAGCCCGTGGGCCGCACCATGTACACGTCACACAGAGACACAACACAACTGTGCTTGACACTCAATTTAATTCTGGACGGGTCCCCATTTGATGATGTCATCATGACATCACCTCAAACAAACCACAACAAAGTGTGTCGTTCACTATTCCCACGGCCCCCCTCACTATTCACCATATTTACATTAATGCCATTGGCCATTCACTTTATTTATTTATATTATATATATATACTACTATAGTATAGCTTTTGAAATTTCGGGATGTTACATTAACAACTAAACTCGCTGTTCCCAACGGCGAGTTCAGTTGTTTCATGCTCTTCGTTGGGACACGGCAAGTTTAGTGCTAATTTTTTGAGAAACTCGCCATTCCCAACGACGAGTTAAGTTCAAAATTTTCAATGAAGACTCATCGTTCCCAACGGCGAGAAAATTTATTCTAGACTCGTTGTTGGGAACAGCGAGTTTAGTTCAAAATTTTCAATGAAGACTCACCGTTCCCAATGGCGATGACATTTGTACTAGACTTGATGTTGGGAATGGCGAGGATGTAGAAAATTTCATTGAGAGTGAAACATTCTGTTGGACTTAGTGAATTTTTGAAAAAAAACTTTATAGAATTTTTTTTTGAACTAAACTCGCCGTTCCTAACAGCAAGTCTAGTGTAAATGTCCTCGCCATTGGGAACAGTGAGTCTTCATTGAAAATTTGAACTAAAATCATTGTTTCCAAAAGTGAGTCTAGTATAAATGTCCTCGCCGTTGGGAACAGCGAGTCTTCATTGAAAATTTTGGACTAAACTTGTTGTTGGGTTGTTGAGTTTCTAAAAAAAAAAGTTACACCCGCCATGTTCCAACGGCTAGCCTGAAACAACTAAACTCGTCGTTGACAACGAGTTTAGTTGTTGAGCCCACGAGTGCAAACACTTTGGCAACTGTCATCTTTCTGTAAACAATTTCGAAAAGTGGCATATAAAAAAAAAAATCTTCCATACCATTTTCTTCATACAAAAACATCCAAACAATTGTCTCACCTCTCTCAATTCTTTCCAAACAGTTCTCTCAAGTCTCCATTCTCTCAAATTATTCCAAATAATTCTTTCAAGTCTCAATTCTCTCAATTTACTATTGCAATTTGTGAAACAAGTGAAGAAACATTCAAAAAAACATTCTCAAATTACTCTTGCAATTCTTCTAGTGTCGTATCTTTTTTATAGTTCAATATTTGTTTATTGTTAATTTGTTACTTGTTCATTTTTTATAGTTGTATTTTTCATATCAATTTTATAATTTTCATACACTAATGACACATCACGATCACGTAGCCAAAGTGGAAAGAATCCACCAATACATCTCGCACCGGTTATTTTCCACAGTTAGATACCGATAGCATTAGAGAGTTTGATAGTATTCCTAAGTTCGACCATTACGGTCTTCCACACTGATATGGCTTAAAATAGGGGATTAATCAAGACCGTCCAAATTGGGCACAAATCCTGAAGTTCTGGAGTAAAACGGTAATTTTACCAACAAAACGGGTCTGAATCAGGTACTGGGTCCCCTTCTCACAGATCCAATAACCTGCGAACGGATCCACCTCAACTGGGTGCGGGTTTCAACCCGCAACAAACCCGGTCCAGCAGGATAGAATTAGGGTTTCTGATTAATATTAATCAACGGCCCTGATTCATATCTATCCTTTCACTGGGGATTAGGGATTACATTCCTTATCTGTATACACAGGAATTACATGCCTAATCTATTCCCTAAGACGCCTATAAATACCCCCTACCCATCTCCATTAAGAGGTAATCAATCTTTCACCAGTTTTTGCGCTCTTTCATAGTCTGCCAGATTACTGACTTGAGCGTCGGAGGGTGCGTCACCGGGAACAACCCCGGTGTCTCGCACTTTTTGCAGGTGCACGGCAGGAACGACGATCGACGCCCGACAGAACAGGTACACAGGTTTTCAATTCAGTTTCCCTAAGAATCCACAAGTTCTATCTGTTTGCCCCCACACCAAATTTAGCGGCAACAGATTGGCGCCGTCTGTGGGAAACTAACGAATAGAAACCTCTCCTCTTCCCCGAAAACAGGTCTTCTCTAGCCATGCCGCCTCGCAAAGTTAGGTCAAGGGGGTCTAATCGAGTACCCAACCCTGACCAGCAAGAGGTCCTTCCTGATCCCGCTCAGCAACAAGGGCAACTTCCCCCTACCACGGAAGAGCCGCTCCAACAGAACCTTCCCCCTCCTGATCCAAAGGGTCCTAACCCTCAGAAACAGCCTCTTCACCAAGAGAACCTCTCCATCCACAACGCCTCCACTGACTCTATGGCCTCCCATCATCCCCGAGCCTCTGGTCGCCACAATGCCGCCCCCAAATGCCCGAAAGATGATGACCTCCGTCGTCATCTGGATGAACAGC
Organism: Hemerocallis citrina; assembly: GCA_017893485.1. NCBI lineage: Eukaryota > Viridiplantae > Streptophyta > Magnoliopsida > Asparagales > Asphodelaceae > Hemerocallis > Hemerocallis citrina. The sequence goes on along the minus strand of CM030364.1, from coordinate 93,249,987 downwards.
GGGCTCGGGAGGAAGCCTCCCGCCAGCAAGAGCGATCCCCTCGTCGCCGAGAGTACAGGAGGTCCCCCATCCGAAGAGGGAGGAAGGACTCCCCCGATCATTACCGAAGGAGGCACTCTCCCGCAGGTCGGCAACAGCCCAGGAACAATGAGGCACCAATCACCCGTGCCGAGTTCCAGCAGTTCCAAGCGACCGTCCTGCAGGCCCTCAACCTCCGTCAGAATCCTATTGAGCCGAAGCTCCCATCCCCTCCTCCGGTCCGAAGCCCTCGTCGACGGTCCCCCTCTCCTCGACCCGCTCCTACCAACTCCAGGCGCACCCCAAGTCCTCGTCGTTCTCGAAGTTACCATCGCCGCAGCCCTCGCTCCCCCTCATACGAGGACGAGTCCCGTGGCTCGGCAGATTACCGTCGGAGAGATGACACCGTGAACCGCCGTCTTAACGAGGTAGAAAAGCTCCTGGGTCAGATAAACCGAGAAGAGGAGCTCAGGGGGAGGACCCTACGTCCTAGCCGACCCCCATTCTCCCGGACCATAGTGGATGCCCCTGTGCCTTTCGGTTTCAAACCTCCCCAGTTCGAGAATTACACCGGGGAGACCGATCCAGTTGATTACATCGAAAGCTTTAAGACTTTGATGCTCCTCCATCAAGCTTCCGATGCCCTCCTCTGCAAAACATTCCTCGCAACTCTCAAAGGCCCGGCTCGAGAATGGTACTCTCGCCTTGCCCCAACGTCAATATTCTCCTTCGAGCAATTCGAAACCCTCTTCATCACCCATTTTGTCAGCAGTCGAAGGGCTGAGAAGACCAGCATCTCACTATTGCACCTCCGTCAGCAGAAGGGGAAGAAATTGAGGGACTACGTGAAGAGGTTCACAGCTGAAGCCAGAACCATCGCATCCCTCGACCAGTCGGTTGCTACCGCAGCGTTCCAATCCAATATCCTCAATTCCAACCTCCGCTCCTCCCTCGCCAAGAAGCCACCACAGGACTTTTCCGACCTCCTCCTTCGCACAGAAAAATACATTCAGGCCGAAGAGGCCGAGCAACGACCCAACTGGGAGGTGCCTGCCTCCGGGTTTAAGAGGAAGGGAACGGAAGAAGAAGGAGCCAAGAAGCTCCAGAAAGATAACGCCGGCCAGTGTCGACCTCCCCCTAGATTTGAGAAGTTCACTCCCCTCACCACTAACATCTCCGCCATTTTCATGGAAGTCGAAAAAGAAGGGGTCTTGCCTCCTGCTCCGAAGATGAACACCCCTGCCAAGAGAAGAGATAAAGAGAAATGGTGCCGCTATCACCGGGACCATGGGCATGACACCAACGACTGCCGTGCTCTAAGAAATGAGATCGAAGCCCTTATCCAGAGGGGGCAGCTGGCGAAATTCGTAAGAAAGGACCGAGCCGAGCTTCCTCCCCAGCCTCGGGGGGCTAACAAACGTCCGGAACGAGAAGAGACGCCAGATTTTGAGGAAGAGCGAGTCCTCCACCTCATCCACGGGGGTCCAATGGGGGGCTCCTCGAACTCTTCTCGGAAAGCTTTTATCAGAGAAGTGAACTCGGTCCGAGCCACCCCTCCTCCCAAAGGCCTCGGAGTGCCCGTCACCTTCTCTGACGAGGATCTCGAGGGTGTCCGCACCCCTCATTGTGACGCACTCGTCATCAGTCTTCACATGGCCAATTTCAAAGTCGAGAGAATCTTAGTGGATAACGGTAGCTCCGTCAACATCCTCTTTCTCGACGCTTTCAAAGGCCTGAAGCTCTCCCGAGACAGACTCAAGCTCGCCGGCTACACGCTCCATGGGTTCACAGGAGTGCCGGTGACTATTGAAGGGGTGATTACCCTCGATGTCACAGCCGGCAAAACTCCTACTACCCGCGCGGAGTCGATGGATTTCATGGTCGTAGATGTCCCAGCAGCCTACAACGTCATTTTGGGTCGGCCCGGCCTAGCCGCCCTTGAAGCCGTCCCTTCTGCCTATCATCTCAAAATGAAATTCCCCACCCGGGCTGGAGTAGGGGAAGTAAGAGGCAATCAGGAGCAGGCCCGCAAGTGTTATATGACCTCCACCCTCGGGCCCGTTCTCTCATTAGAAACACTGGAAATTCTCCAAGATGCCGCTCAGCCGACTTCCGAGCCGGTAGACGAATTGGAGGAGGTGCTCTTCTCGGAGCAAGAGCCGACCCACAAGTTCTTCGTTAGCAAGACCCTCCCGTCCGCCCTATACTCAGATATCGTAAAATGCATCCGGGCCAACCGAGACCTCTTCGCATGGTCAGCTGCAGACATGCCCAGTATCTCCGAAGAACTCTTGGTCCACCGCCTGAGTGTTGATCCGGGGTCCAAACCGGTTCAGCAGAAGAGGGGCAAGTTCGCCCCCGAGCGTCAGCTCGCTATCAAAGAGGAGGTAGAAAAATTGTTGAAGGCCCGATTCATACAGGAGGTAAATTATCCTGAATGGTTGTCAAACGTAGTAATGGTGAAGAAGTCCAATGGGACATGGAGAATTTGTATTGATTTCACCGACCTCAACAAGGCCTGTCCCAAAGATCCCTTCCCTCTGCCGAGCATTGACACTCTGATTGACGCAACCTCGGGACATGAGCTCCTAAGCTTCATGGACGCTTTCTCGGGTTACAATCAGATAAGAATGTTCCCCCCGGATATCCCTAAGACATCTTTTGTAACCGATCAAGGCCTTTATTGCTACAGAGTCATGCCATTCGGCCTAAAGAATGCGGGGGCGACGTACCAACGCCTCGTCAACAAGGTATTCCAGGCACAGATTGGCCGGAACATGGAAGTGTACGTGGATGACATGCTTGTGAAAAGCATCCGAGGCGTTGATCATGTGGCCGACCTCCAAGAAGCATTCGATGTCTTGAGAAAGCATAATATGAGACTCAACCCGAACAAGTGTGCGTTCGGTGTCTCATCAGGGAAGTTCCTCGGCTTCATGGTTAGCCAACGAGGAATAGAGGCAAATCCGGAAAAGATCAAGGCCATACTGGACATGGCCCCTCCCAGAAATATCAAAGAAGTTCAGAGGTTGACGGGTCGCCTAGCCGCCATAGGGCGCTTCCTATCGAAGTCCGGGGAAAAGTGTCTCCCGTTCTTCAAAGCCCTCAGGGGGGCTAAAGGATTCTAGTGGGGGCAGCAACAACAAGACTCCTTCGACCAGCTTAAAGCTTACCTCGTCAATCCACCTCTTCTCAGCAAACCCATACCGGGCGAACCACTCTACCTCTACTTGGCAGCTTCCGAACAGACGCTTAGTGCGGGCTTAGTCAGAGAAGAAGAAAGGGCTCAGAAGCCCATTTACTACGTCAGCAAAGTGCTTCGGGATGCCGAGCTCCAGTACCCGAAAGTTGAGAAAATAGCCTATGCCCTGGTAATGGCCGCAAGAAAGCCTCGGCCCTACTTCCAGTCCCATTCGGTGGTCGTTCTTACCGACCAGCCGCTGAAACAGGTCCTTCACAAGCCAGAGACTTCCGACCGCCTCATGAAGTGGTCGATCGAACTGAGCCAACATGATATAACTTATCAGCCTCGGACCGCGATCAAGGCTCAGGCACTGGCCGAATTCATAGTTGAAACAACTATCCCCGACTCCGAGCAAACAATGAAGGGACCACCCGTCTGGTCGGTCTATGTCGATGGATCCTCTTACAACGAGGAAAGCGGGGCAGGGGTCATCCTGGCGGGCCCAGATGACTTTGTCCTCCAATATTCCCTCCGTATAAACTTCAAAGCCTCGAACAACGAGGCCGAATACGAGGCACTCATAGCCGGCCTTGGAATGGCCCGAAATGCAGGGGCACGACGCCTGCGGATCTTCAGCGACTCTCAGTTGGTCGTCAACCAGGTCCTCGGCGAATACGAAGCCCGTGATAACAGGATGGTTAAGTACTTGGCTAAAGTGAAAAGCCTCATGGCACTCTTCGAGGAGGCCCTCATCCGTAGAATCCCCAGAGAAGAAAATGCCCAGGCCGACGCCCTATCCAAATTAGCTTCCTCTTCCCTTCAAGGCCTCGAACAAACTGTTCTGATAGAAGTCCTCCTGAAGTCGAGCATAGAGGACGAGGCTCTCGACTCCGTTGAAACACTGCCAGTCCTCCTCGAAGACAATTGGATGAAGCCCCTCGTCGAGTTTTTAAGAGACGGACTCCTCCCCCAGGATCCGAAGGAAGCCCGAAGGATAAGGACCCGAGCCGAGCGTTACATATTAATCGAAGGCATTCTATATAAGCGCTCCTTCACCCAGGTGGATGGTCGGCCCTACCTAAGGTGCCTCTCCCCCGGGCAAGCCGACTACGCCTTGCAAGAACTTCATGAGGGCATCGGCGGAGCCCACTCCGGCTCCAGAGCCTTAGCGCGCAAAGTGTTAAACTACGGGTATTACTGGCCCACTCTCCTACGGGACGCCGAACGACACGTTCGGCAATGCATCTCCTGCCAGAAGTATTCCGACATCCGACGCCTTCCGCAAGCACCACTCACCTCCCTATCAAGTCCGATCCCCTTCGCAATGTGGGGGATGGATTTACTAGGGCCATTTCACCAGCTCCCGGAAAATTAAAGTTCCTAGTCGTGGCAGTCGACTATTTCTCGAAATGGATAGAGGCCGAGCTCCTGGCTACAATCACCGAGCATAGAGTTGTTCAATTCTTCTGGAAAAATGTAATCTGCCGATTCGGCGTTCCTCGGGTCATAGTTACAGATAACGGAACGCAGTTCGCTGGGGCTGCCTTCCGAGCCTTATGTGAGGACCTGGCCATACAACATCGCTTCTCCTCTGTCTCTCATCCCCAGTCAAATGGCCAGGCCGAGAATGCCAACCGACAGATCCTCTCCGGCATCAAGAAGAGACTAGACAAGTGCTCCAAGGGCTTGTGGGTCGATCAGCTGCCCAATGTGTTATGGAATTACCGCACCACGAAGCGGACCCCAACAGGCGAGAGTCCGTTTAATCTCACCTATGGGTCTGAGGCCCTCATCCCGCTAGAAGTTGGGATACCCTCTCCTCGTTTGATAGCTTTTGAAGAAGAGCAGAATGCCAGAGAGCTCAGAGCAAGCCTAGACTTGATAGACGAAATCCGAGAAAGAGCGGCTATACGGCAACAAAGTTACCGGAGAAGAATTGAGCTCGCCTACAACAAAAGGGTCCGCCCAACAGACCTCAAAGAAGGGGATCTGGTCCTCCGAAAATTGGCCATCTCGTTCCCCGGACAGAAAAACAAACTGGCTCCGAACTGGGAGGGACCATACAAGGTTTCAAAAGTGATCCGCCCCGGTGCTTACAAGCTAGAAGATCTTGAAGGCACAGAAATTCCCAGGACTTGGAATGCCGACCATCTTTTGAAATACCAAGAGAAGGCAGCTACGCCTCTCTAAGTAACTCGAGATGTCGAACCATTCCCTTCCTGTTACTAGTAGTAATTTTTCCTTTATTTTTTCATTGTAATAACGGCTAGCAACTTTAGAAGCAGCTGATCATTGGATATTAATAAATAAAGTTTTTCATATTTTTGATACTATCGCATCTCTCAGCCTTTAATTCTTTAACCACACGATGGTTCGGAGTCCAGCACTCGGTTCGACACTTCTCCCTCGGCTCGCCTACAGACGAGCCGGAAGTAGATCGCCGTTCGAAATTGCTCCTGCAGCCGTTGAATGGATCGGAGTCCAACACTTGGCTCGATTCTACTTCGCAAGTTCGCTCCTAAGCGGACCAGAAGTAGTTCGCCATTCGAAACTGCTCCTGCATCCCTTAAACTAACCACACGATGGTTCGGAGTCCAGCACTCGGTTCGACACTTCTTCCTCGGCTCGCCTACAGACGAGCCGGAAGTAGATCGCCGTTCGAAATTGCTCCTGCAGCCGTTGAATGGATCGAAGTCCAACACTTGGCTCGATTATACTTCGCAAGTTCGCTCCTAAGCGGACCAGAAGTAGTTCGCCATTCGAAACTGCTCCTGCATCCCTTAAACTAACCACACGATGGTTCGGAGTCCAGCACTCGGCTCGACACTTCTTCCTCGGCTCGTCTACAGACGAGCCGGAAGTAGATCGCCGTTCGAAATTGCTCCTACAGCCGTTGAATGGATCGGAGTCCAACACTTGGCTCGATTCTACTTCGCAAGTTCGCTACTAAGCAGACTAGAAGTAGCTCGTCGTTCGAAACTACTCCCGCATCCCTTAAACTAATCTAACGATCAATCTCTCCGACTCGTCCTCAAACGGGCCGGAATTAGATACGAATCACAGTCTTGACGCGCCGAGCCGAGGTACCGGGATACCGACCCTCGTATATGGCGAAAAAACCTTCCGAGACGAAACCACCGTCAGATCGTCTCAGAAAGTGTGCTAGGGCGTGATTAGCGGATCTCATTCAGCCACGTGTCCACAAAACGACAAGATCGTGTTTTCTTGGGAACTGGACCCGCCTCAAGATCCGTGCAAACATCAGACGGCCCTGATCACCTCACCTCGCTCGGCGGAAGTCACCCCAGTCCCCAAGCAACGATCAGGCCACGTGGGCGCAGTCGAGAAACAACTGCGCCTTAACAGCCAAACCAAGCCGCACCTAAAGGGACCGGTTTAGGCTCAGAAGCGCAGCAAAAAAGGAAATCTCGAGGCCAAGGAGTTCGGCAAGGCGAACACCAGCCTCGTGGTTCGTCTCGATCCTACTCTAGTTAGCACGACAATAGCACAAATAAGGAGACAGCCGAAGATAGTTCGGATAAAACAACTCCAATTCCATTAATAAATTTGATAAGAGTTACAAAGTGGATTACAACAGCAAAAACTTGCAAGTGGGTTGCAACAACAAGACACGACCCGTTTACTACTTTCGAGGTAGGGGAATGCTCCGGTTCAGAGACACTTTGGGTCGGCGTTTCCTGGCCCCCGAACTCGTCTCCAGCCCGACAAACCGAGACGCCTCCTCGCCGCTGACCCTGACTGTTGCTCCAACCCAAGCACCGCTTGAAGACACCGCCACGCCGCATTGGGCGTCGGCGGCTGACCTGCCTACGATAGGAGTCCGGCTCGCCGCTTGATAGAACGTGATCCCTCGCTCGATCTCTTCGCGAGTGCACGAGGTGCTCCGGACGTTAGCCCTCACCGGCTGAGGCTTGAGCCGAGCAACTTCTTCCTCCAGTTCGACGATCCGATCTTTCAATGTGTCGTCCTTCACTATCACCTTAAACCGAGGAAGTTTTGCCGAACCAGGGTACTCGGCGCTATCGGATATGACGCAGCGTAAGTGGGTCACTTCGATACTCTTGTCAACCGTCACCCTTTGCAGCTCTTCCACCTTCTTCTCTAAGACATCTCGTTCGGACGAAACTCACGCCAGTTCCTCTTCCTTAGCGGACAGCTCGGCCTCGACTATCCGTAGGTGATGCAACTCGACCAAAGCCTCGCTATGCCTAATCTCTAAGTTGTGAAGTATCCTCCTCGTCAAGTGAACCTCACCTTCGAGACGGTCCTCCCGAGATCGCTTGAACAACTCGGCTCGGCGCAGTTCAGCCGAGGTGTTGTGAGCCAGCACGGCAGTCTGAAATAAGAAAGGGACGGCATTGAAATATCACACTACCGAGCCAAACACTTGGACAAATTTTGAAGTCAAATTCCAGAGTCAAAACACTACACTACCGAGCCAAATACTTTGATAAATTTCCGAGTCAAAATACTTTTCATTCATCAAAAAGCGGTGGCCAGTCCGCAAAAGGCATTACAATGCTAAAAAAAAAACAACAAAAGCTACAAGAAACTTAACGTGGGGATCAGGGGTCCACCTTCTTCGTCGCGTCGACCAAGGGCGCATTCACGGATGGCCCCTCGGTCAGCCCCTTGACCCGACCGTTCGCCGAGGGCTCTTCGGCCACTTGTTCCTCGTCCTCCCCCTCGGACTCATCGCCCTCGATCTCCTCCTCACCACCTGAAGGCGACCCTGGCCACAGGCGGTAGCCGACCCGCTCGAAGCCGGGGATTCGCTCTTGCACATGGTCGAGTGCCGTTTGATAAAACCGCTCCATGTTCTCGGCCATGTGCTTCTTCGCTTCGGCCTCGACCTCCTTCTCCACTTCGGCCCGGATCTTCGCCGCCAGGGCCTCTTTCTCCACCTTCTCTTCGGCCAAGGACTTCGTTGCCGCAACCAGCTCCTCGACGGCCTTGGCAGCCTTGGCAGACTCCGCCTCGAGGCTCGACTTGACTTTATCCAGGTCGGCAACAAGGTCGGCCACCCGGACTTCCAAGGCCTCGGCTCTCCTTTGCTCGGCCTCGAGTTCTTTGACCGCCCTCACCTTCGCCGACCGGTCTTTGTCACTGGCGGCCCTCAACTCCTTCTCCTGCTCGGCGAACATCTCGAGGAGATGGCCGAAGTGACAAGTGGCCTGCAAAGACAACAATGAACGCACTGAGCAAACCGAGCAATAAACTTGGGAAAATTTTTAGAAACAAGAAACTTACCGAGACGAGTGACCGAGCCACCTCGTAGGTGTCGTCACCCACCGTCCCCGCCTTCAGCGCGGCTCGATCCTTCGGGGTCGCCAAGTGCTTGACGACCTGCACCGACATTTGCGAATTGCCGAGGAACCCGTCATGGTTCTTCACTAGCCAATTCGGCACGAACAGCTGCTTATGCTGTTCGGTCAGAATTTCCTCGGCATCCTTGGTCAGCGGTGGCGCCTCGATTGACAGCGCCGCGTTTATGTCGAAGGCCCCCTCTATCACACCTGGGGCCACGGAGGTCGAGGGCGCCTCGGCAACAACAACCTCGGACGGCGCTTCGACAGTCGGAGGGGGAGGAGCAATGGTAGAAGCAACGGTTGGCGGCGGAGTCGAAGAGGCAGCCTTGGTCGCCCTCTTCCTCTTTCGACCCCCGGTCAACTTGGACCTATCGGCCATCATTGCGTTGAAATCGATCTTCATCGCCTCTGTGTCGAACAACAAAAAAGAGACAAATCAGGAAGACGAACCAAAAACTTAAAAGAAAAACAAAAATAAGTGAGATGTCAGGAGCATACTCGGGTCGATGGGGCTTAGGCCGGACCCGAACAAAACCTCCTCAGTCAAATCTCTCCAACTCAAGATCGGAAGAGCCATTATCTTCATCGCCACATCCTCCTCGGCCTCAGACAATACAGGGTCGGCACGCGTGAATTTCGGCACCTCCACCTTCCAACGGGTCGGAATAATCCGAATCGCCTCGCCCCTTACTATGAAATACCTCTCCTTCCAACCCTTGATTGAGTCGGGGTTTTCTATAATCTTAACACCCTTCCTCGGCCCCAAGTAGTATCGATACTCCGTCTTGTGCTGCCGGTTCACTCGATACATGCCTCGGAAGACCGTGAGATCCGGCTGTACTTCGGCTCGGCAGCACTGAAGCAAAAAGGCATTCACATGGCGCCAAGTGTTCGGCATAAACTGGGTCGGCGCAAGGCAGTACCAGCCAAGGATCTCAAGGATGAAAGGGTGCAGAGGGAAGCGTAACCCGGCATTCAAGGAGTCGATGTCGAACATGCACATGTCCGACGACGGCAGCTTCGAGTTCGCTCGTATCCCGGGTCCGGGAAGGATCAGCTTATACTCCGGGGGAATGGCGAAGGCACTCCTAACCCGAAGCAGATCCTTCTCGGCCAACAAGGTGATGAGCTCATCGGCTTCGGTGGGAAGGACCGGGTTAGGTTCCTCGACAATCTTAGACTTTCCATAGATCGCCTTCTCCAGCAGGTCGCCCTGATACTGCCTGACCCCCGAATGACCGGACAGGACAGAAGGATACCGTCCCATCTCGGGGGCTTGCTTCGGATTCTCCACGATCACCTCCACTACGGGGGATCGGGCTTCCACCCTCCTCTTCTTCTTCTCCTTCCTCGTCTTAGCTATAGACGGTTCGGCGACCTGTTTACCCTTCCTCCGAATCTCCGACCTCCTCCTCTCCTCGGCACTATCATCGCCCGAAGATGAGGCCCCACTCCCCGAGTTCACTCGAGACATCTCTAGAAAGATTATTTAGACTAAGTTAACTGACCTTTTGAAGTGACGTTCACGGTCGGAGTGCTTTCGCCGGAAATCGCCTGGCCCACGCGACAGCTAACGGCAACGCCTTGGAAGAGAAATGCTCCGCTAGCAGAACTTAGAGATCGAAAGTAAAAACTTGAGAGTGAAAAGTAAGAAATGAGCTTGAGAGTGAGGGCGAAAGCTTATAACAGCTGACAAGTTGGGCCTCCTTGGGAAACGCAAAAAGCCCACTAAGAAGCCAAAGCGACAAGCGGAAAAGTTACGAAGTTACGAGAAGCAAGAAAACTCTTCAAAATACCAAGTCAACGATTCGGCCACCGGTCTGCCGGGCCGAGCTACCGAACAGCTCAGCCGGGCAACCGAGCTACTGCGCTCCTACGAAACGTCCAACTTAGCACCTCGGTCCAACAGTCCTGAGGCGCCGAACCGAGGTGCCGGGGTACCGACCCTCGTATATGGCAAAAAATCGTCCCGAGGCGAAGTCACCGTCGGATCTCTTCAAAATTCGCGACGGAATCTGATGGACGGTTCAGATCGTGCCACGCCCACAAAACGACAAGATAACGTTTTCTCGTGATCTGAACCCCATCCTCGTGATGCGCGCCATGATGAACGGCTCAGATCTGTCCACGCGTATCTTCCGAGACGCCTGCCCCCGGCTCGCCCAGCCGAGCTACCGAACAGCTCAGCCAAGCAGCCGAGCTACTGGGCACGGAAGGACTTCAAAACGTCCAACTTAGCACCTCGGTCCAACAGTCCTGAGGCACCGAACCGAGGTGCCGGGGTACCGACCCTCGTATATGGCAAAAAATCGTTCCGAGGCGAAGTCACCGTCGGATCTCTTCAAAATTCGCGACGGAATCTGATGGACGGTTCAGATCGTGCCACGCCCACAAAACGACAAGATAATATTTTCTCGTGATCTGAATCCCATCCTCGTGATGCGCGCCATGATGAACGGCTCAGATCCGTCCACGCGTATCTTCCGAGACGCCTGCCCCCGGCTCGCCCAGCCGAGCTACCGAACAGCTCAGCCAAGCAGCCAAGCTACTGGGCACGGAAGGACTTCAAAACGTCCAACTTAGCACCTCGGTCCAACAGTCCTGAGGCGCCGAACCGAGGTGCCGGGGTACCGACCCTCGTATATGGCAAAAAATCGTCCCGAGGCGAAGTCACCGTCGGATCTCTTCAAAATTCGCGACGGAATCTGATGGACGGTTCAGATCGTGCCACGCCCACAAAACGACAAGATAACGTTTTCTCGTGATCTGAACCCCATCCTCGTGACGCGCGCCATGATGAACGGCTCAGATCCGTCCACGCGTATCTTCCGAGACGCCTGCCCCCGGCGCGCCCAGCCGAGCTACCGAACAGCTCAGCCAAGCAGCCGAGCTACTGGGCGCGGAAGAACTTCAAAACGTCCAACTTAGCACCTCGGTCCAACAGTCCTGATGCGCCGAACCGAGGTGCCAGGGTACCGACCCTCGTATATGGCGAAAAATCACACCGACCCACATCAACTGTTGGATCTTGTGAAAAAACATGCTCGTCATGATGGACGACCCAGATAGTGCCACGTACCTCGGAACCATCGAGCCGAGGCACTGAACATCCGAACTGAGGCACTTTGCTTCGGCACGCCAGGCCGAGCCGAGGTACCGAGGTACCGACCCTCGTATATGGCGAAAAATCACACCGACCCACATCAGCCGTTGGATCTTGAGAAAAAATGCGCTCGTCATGATGGACGGCCCAGATTTGGCCACGTCCACTAAACGACAAGATAACATTTTATGGAGATCCACGCTGAGATGGACGGCTCAGATGATGCCACGTACCTCAGAACCATCGAGCCGAGGCACTGATCATCCGAACCGAGGCACTGTGCTTCGGCACGCCAGGCCGAGCCGAGGTACCGAGGTACCGAACCTCGTATACGGCGAAGAAGCGTGCCGAGGAACAGGGACCATCGGATCTCTCCGAAAATCGCGCTTCGCCCTGATCGAGGGCTCTGATGACGCCACGTCATAAATGAATATTAAAAAATCGATTTTTATTTATTTAAATCATTTTATTTATCTAAAAATCGTGAAAAATTACTAAAAATTCGGGAAAATTAGCTAAAAATTCCAGGAAATAATTAAAAATTCGGGGGATATTTCCGAGCCCCCGAACGAACAATTATTGCCTAGAACGCACAGCTAAAGCCCCCGAATGACTAGCTGACACATCGCGAAATTAGATAAATAGCCTAAAAAAATAGATAAAAACTTGATATACCATATGGCTTCAAGAAAGAAGAAGAAATTGCCTTACCACCCACTTTGGGATTCAAAAACACCCATTCGGACTTCGATACAACTCCTCTAGCCACCAAAACGGTCAAACTACTCCTCGAAGACTGATTCTCCTCAGCCTTTAGGAGTGGGGGGCTCGTGATATGGCTAAAAATAGGGGATTAATCAAGACCGTCCAAATTGGGCACAAATCCTGAAGTTCTGGAGTAAAACGGTAATTTTACCAACAAAACGGGTCTGAATCAGGTACTGGGTCCCCTTCTCACAGATCCAATAACCTGCGAACGGATCCACCTCAACTGGGTGCGGGTTTCAACCCGCAACAAACCCGGTCTAGCAGGATAGAATTAGGGTTTCTGATTAATATTAATCAACGGCCCTGATTCATATCTATCCTTTCACTGGGGATTAGGGATTACATTCCTTATCTGTATACACAGGAATTACATGCCTAATCTATTCCCTAAGACGCCTATAAATACCCCCCACCCATCTCCATTAAGAGGTAATCAATCTTTCACCAGTTTTTGCGCTCTTTCATAGTCTGCCAGATTACTGACTTGAGCGTCGGAGGGTGCGTCACCGGGAACAACCCCGGTGTCTCGCACTTTTTGCAGGTGCACGGCAGGAACGACGATCGACGCCCGACGGAACAGGTACACAGGTTTTCAATTCAGTTTCCCTAAGAATCCACAAGTTCTATCTGTTTGCCCCCACACCAAATTTAGCGGCAACACACACAATGATGAGGAAATTCTTGTTGAAGATAGCTAAACACAAGACACCGACAATCCATCTTCTTCCTAAAAACATAGAGAGCAAACTTTCGAAGTACACAGATATTTTACAAACATTTCATCTCAGTCCAATCTGAAAGAGGTAAGTAAGGTATGTAAGAAGTTTAAAACCGTTTACAAATAGAAAGTGGGTACAGGGATGAGTACACTTAAGCGTCACTTGGCAAGATCACACCCAGACCTGTTAGAAGATCATCTTACCTAAAAAAAACTCAATCGTAGGATCGATCATGTAGATAGTTATAGTTATGATCATGATCTTGTATGTAAGGAAATGGCTAGACTCATTAATAAGAATGAGTTACCATTTTCTTATTCCAACAGTAAGAACCTATAGACATTTAACCAAACTGCTCTAAACCTCCATTACAAACGAATTCCTAGAAACATAGTTAAATCTGATTGTTTTAAAATCTTTAACGAGCTTAAAGATTTTTTAATTGCTACATTGTATTCTTTAACTTGTAAGGTTGCATTAACTAGAGATTATTAGAAAGGTTGTAACGATGTTCCAATAATGTGCATAACTTGTCAATGGAATTGATACTGAATGGATCATTTAAAAAAGGATCATACAGATATTTGATGTATCATCATAATGGTGTCACAAATAATACAAGCATGCCCTACTTATGATATTCATGATAAAAAAAATTCTATTAGTCTTGATAATGCCCCCAAAAAAAAATTAGTTTTTGCATTACTTCAAGTGTTTAAGGCTCTAGAGTCTAAAATATTTCTTGTGAAATATGTGTCATATTATCAACTTGTGTGTGCAAGATGCGTTGAAGATAGTCGTACCATATATGAGTGCAATAAGAGATTGTGTGCATTACATAGATTTGAGTGGTCATAATCTTCAAGAATTCCAACAATGGTGTAAGCTTAAGAGAATAAAATTTAAAATTTTCTTTAAAGGTGTTAAACATAAATAAAATTCTATTTATGACCTACTTATTGGTGTTAGTAAATACAAAACAGTTATAAATAATTTTTGTATTGTAAAAAACATGGAAAACTTTGACATGAATGAATAATCTTGGGTATTTGTAGAAATTTTTGTTAGGATTGGGGCGTCAACAAACACTCGGTGTCGTAGTGAACTAAATAGATCGAGCAATGAGAAACTCGAAGTAGATGAGACAAATCAATTGATAAAGCAAGTAGATCCACCAATCCAACACAAACACAATGAGGATTTATCTCGATTAGCTTTCGCTTAATCCGGGAGAAAATATAGGGAGATCTGATGTATCCCCCATTCTTGGTTATGCTGGATTGTTTTTTTTTTCCCTCTCTTATTGTATTATGAGATTCCAGTTATCAATAAATAATTTCCTTTTGTTGTTCTTTTGCATCTAAATTTCGTTTTCTCGATTCCTTCCCAAATTTTGAACCAAAATTCTAGCTCATACTCGCGCATTATTATTTGTCAATATTTAACATGAGTTAGGCCCCACAATTTCCAAACCAAGTCCTATTTTCATATATATTTTTTTTATTTATTGAAGCCCAATCGAAGACCAAAACTCCAAGTCTATACCCTTATTCAACCCAACCCAAACTAACAAACAACAGCCAAATCCCCCAATATCTCCACAACCCCCTCTCACGTTCCCCCACTCTCTTCTATAACTGCCATCTCATTAATCCCCCACAAATCTCTCCATATCCCCACTATTCCAACTCCCCTAATTAATCACCCTCTTATTATATTATAACTAATTACCCCCTCTTTTCAGTCGCTAAAAACCCCCCACTTTCTTCTCCTTTCTCTTCTTCATCCTAAACCCCGCTCGACGCCAAGTCCCCGATTCTCCCTGTCACCAACCGCACCATCCATCGCCCATCACCCCCGTTGCTCCTCCTTGTCGCCCCCAGTCTCCACCACCACTGCCTCTGCCTTCCTCTCCCCCTTAGCCCTCCATCAACTGCCTCTTCCCCGTCGAGCCACCCTCGATGCCTGCACCTCTGAACTCCTGATCATTGACACCTACCAACACCTTATCCTCGCCTTCCACTACACCCTCCATCGCCTTCCTCATCCCCACACTGAGCACCGCTCTGCCACCGTCGAACCTCATTATCACCGCCTGCACCCCCGCTATCGAGCCACCCTCGACGCCCCTGTGCTTCCCTGTTCACCGCCGAACCCATCGAAGCCCCGAACCCCGCTCGCCATTGCTACCCACCTCGTCGAACACCGTCAACAGCAAACCCCTGCAGCCACCTTCGACAACACCCGAGCCCCCACCAATGTTGTTCTCCTTCTCGTAGTCGACTGCTGCAGCAACCTCCTTGCTGTCCAGCCCATTGACAGCGGCTGCCACTGCCGTTGACCTTGGCATTGCTTATGTCTCTTGCGGTGTTGTTGCTGTTGTCGCTCATGCCGCTATCGTCGTTGCTCTTTGCATTGCCGCTGTCTCTTGCGGTGTTGTTGTTGCTGTCTCTCTTGCCGTCGTTGCCACTGTGCATTGTCGTTGGGACTCTCGTTCCCATTATTCTTTCATATTTGGAATCATCATCTATAAGGCAAGTATTCCCTTGTACACTCTTTTGTTCCCATACAAGCTTTGCTTTGAATCCCGCAAGTAGACTTTGGTTAATTCATCGTATTACAACCTCGTTCATTTCTGTCGTGTTGACTGATCGCGATCCATTAGTATGTGCTAGACTAATCAATTCTTGTTAATTTATGCTCGTATTTTGATCTTGAACACCCCTCGTTATTCCATGAAGTACACAGACACATGATAAAATTGCGTAGTATAAGAATACATGATGTGTCTTGATGCTATTTAATTGTGGCGTGATATAAAGAAGTGAATATTAATATTATGTACCATGTCGTAGAAATAATAATTTTTGCTATGAAAACAATAGATTTCACCCCTAACTACTGTATTTGGATGTTTGTTAAACTCTAATAAAAAGACTACATGTTGTTAGGGTTTCAATCACTATTCATTTCATTGTTGTAGTTCTACATACTGTCTGCCCGAGATTGAAATGAGATTTGGACCGAATTACTATTAAAACCAATTAGAATATATTAAATAAGAATTGTAGCCCTACCAATCTAGTTTATGGCACTTCTTACGGATCCAGATTCTGAGTTGTAGGCTGAAGTTATCACATTTTTAGTATTGTATGGTTTCTAATTTCCAGATTACTGATTTGAAGTACCCTACAATGATTTATTGACCAAAACATTGTGTTAGCAGTAGAATAAAGACTTGAATTTACCAGCATGTTAATAGAAATTACTAGGATTCACTTTATAATTTTTATAAGATTTTAAAATTATTTTACTATTGATTTATATATATAAAAACTTTACCCGAGGCTGCTGCCAGAACACTATACCAGTAAAGAATCAATTGTTAGACCTAGCTGCTGTGACTATAATATGTTGTGTGAATATGCGTCGGAACCGACTGGGAGTCTAGTTTCTAGAACTCCTGACGGAACTGAATTTGCTTTCCTGTAGCAACAGGAAAGTTAGTTTTTGTACAACAACACCTTGCTGTCTAGTATTCGTATTTCCATGTTTTTAAATATAAATATGTTGTTCGTTGTATTTATGAACTGAAAAATATTACATGCATTGTATAACCCCTGACACCTCCTTGATCATGTCCTGATTCTCATTCTCATTATTTCATGTTCATGTTTAATTATTATAAAAGAATACCAAGTCGGGGTAATATGGGTAAGACCTAGTAGGGGGCTATATAGAAGATTGTACTTTGAAGGGAGCCTGTGTTTCCCAAAGGATGATTCACATTGTATGATATGTGGGACTAAGTGCCACGTACGACTAAGTTCCACATCGTGGGATGACGGGGGCCACCTCTAGAACCTACGGGGGCCACCTCTAGAACCTATTACCTGATTACACGTTCCTGGTATATGTTACATGTTTACAAGTCACGTAGGACTAAGTGCCACGTCGTGGGATAATGGTGACCACCTCTAGAACCGACCACTTGACTACATGATTCATGGTTACATGATTCCCGAGTGCATGACCCTGTATAATTCACCACTAGAGCTTAAATGTTTACATGTTTGTATATACTCGAACCTGTGGTATGGGACGCAGGATTGCATGCATTAAATATGAATGATTAAACGAATAGACTTAAGATTGACACCGAACACATGCATATTCCTTTTTACATGTTACATGTCCTGTTTACAAGTTATATGATTCATGTTTACCAGTTTCATGATTCCTCTTTACATGTTACATGCTCAGTTTACCAATTTCATGATTCCTGTTTATAAGTCAAGTTTACATGATCCTCATTTACAAGTTGTATTTTCCTATTACATGACTTGTTTCCTATATACATGATTCTTTGTTCTTTGCTATATTCCTGTCTTTGTTCATTTTCTTGTACTACTTGCAGCCCGTTACTTGCTCTAAAGGGTGTTACTCTTCCCCAACTCTAGATGATGAATTTACAGGTGCATGAGAAGAATTACCTAAAGGACTCGGTGATCAAGTATTCTAGAAAAAAGATGATTCCAGCCTGCTTTATTTTGTTTTATATTATGTTCCCAGTTTCTATTACTATTACTTCGTACTTTATATTCCGGGCATGTAGTCCCGAAGTTTATTTCTTTCTGGATGTTTGTTATTTTGTGGACTACTGCATGATTTATTTATGTTATTCCTATTTATGTGATTATAATTTGTCTGCGTGGTTTTGTTTATTTTTATATTGTTGAGTTGATTATTACAGCTTATGAATGATGTGTTTATATTATTCGTTGGGCCTCAGTCATGACCCCGTATCTTATTATATTTCGGGAAGCGGGGCATGACAGGTTTTTAGTGGTATTAGAGCCAGGTTTAACTCAACAATATGCGCACCATGTTAATACATAAATGTATAATAACCAACTTATAATCTGGAATACTAACCGATTTGATTATGTGCAGACTATGGCTTGCGGAGGCTCTTCTTTATCTCGACCAAGGAACGAACAGTCCGAAAATGCGGTTGTTCTCCGAGCGCTGCAATAAGTGATGCATTTACAACAAGAGCATAACGAGTTTATGAAGGCAAGCTCGGAGGTCGCTAACCGAGCCATTGTTGGACCCTGCACCAGGGTTATTTCTGCCAAGGCCCGGTACTGTGGCGAATTTCATTAGGTTGCACCCGGACAAGTTTACGGGTACCGAGTCTCCAATGGAAGCCGAGCAGTGGCTGATTCGGACTGAACAATTGTTGCAAGCGGTGTGGATTTCTGATGTTGATCGGGTGGATGTTGTAAGCATCCATCTCATGGATCTCACCCATATCTGGTGGAGGGCAGAGACTGAAAGGTCAGAGAGGCCTATCACCTGGGCCACTTTTGTAACGCCCCGGCCCCTACTCAGACAATTTATTTATTTATTTATTTATTAGTACAAATGCCCACTACAGGATACATCTCAAAAGGTGGTTAACCGAAATGGTGACTCTTGATTATAGACAATATTATTTATTATTTAATTATTTATAGAATCCCCCAATGTGGGATTAAATAATCCATACCCCACCTCCTTTTTGCAAGCCAGCACAGCAGTCTGCCACTATGGGCCCCACCTACTGTAGACCCTTTCACGTGGCTGCCCAAGCAGCCACACTCTCTCCCCCCTGAACATGTCAGCATACAGGCCTCCCCACATCCAATAACTACAGCCAATGCACAACAACCAACCCCAAGTCAACTCATTTAATTAAATCCCCATAATTACCATTATGCCATTCAACATATATATATACTATACTATATTATACTAGTATATTATACCTCCAAGAAATACGGGATGTTACATACACCCCCTTAAGAAATCAGCATCCTCACTGAGTACGGGGCATGCAACCTAGTGCAGGATCTCCTTTCTAGCTGATGTGGAGTGGAGTACCTGATTCAGCTAATTATAGGCCAGCGCACTAACCTGAGCTCCCTTTCAGGCATACATCTCGCCGATGTGGAGTGGAGTACCCTGATTCAGCTAATTCTAGCGTACTGCCCCTGGCCAAACTGCCAGCATACTGACCTCAGCTCCCTTTTAGGCATACATCTCACCCACTCTTACCCAAAATCGGTGTCGAAAGTCAGCTCTGATACCATTCTGTAACACTCCGACCCCAAACTTAGATTATTTATTTATTTATTAATTTATTAGTAAACTGCCCGCCAGAGGTTGCCTCTCTAAAGGTGGTTAACCGATTTGGTGACTCTTGATCATAGATAATATTATTTATTATTTAATTATTTATAGAATCCTCCGATGTGGGATTAAAAAATCCCACACCCCCCTTCTTCTTGCGAGCTAGCACAGAAGTCTGCCACTATGGGCCCCACCTGCTTTCGGCCCCTCCACGTGGCTACCCAAGCAGCCACACTCTCTCCCCCTTGAACACGTCATCACATAGGGCCCCCCACATCCAATAACTGCAGCTAATGCACAGCAACCAACCCCAAATCAACTCATTTAATTAAATTAAATCCCCATTATTACCATTATGCCATTCAATATATATATATATATATATATATATATATATATATATATATATATATATATATATATATATATATATATATATATATATTTATATACTAGTATATTATACCTCCAAGAAATACGAGATGTTACAACTTTCTGTTGGGTTTCGGGGCACAAACGCAGCAAAAAAAAAATCCGGAACCCTAACCCTAGGATCCGTGTACAAGACATGGCTGATTATGGAGAAACAAAATTTTACCTTTTAAGAGCTTTACGAAGACTGAAAGATGGAGGTCCAATCACCACGCAACCCTTGTAGCAAGATCCGCGTCTCTAAAGCAGTCCACACGAACGTCTGATCGTCCAACGATCAAGGGAGCCGGTACTAGCCGATGATGCTTGCCTCTATCTCTCTCTCTCTCTTGCCTCTCAACAGTTGGAGCGGCTAGGGTTTTCTATGGAAAACGAATTTGCCAAAAGATAAACCCTAAACCAATACATCTCTATGTATTTATAAGAGAGAATGAGGTGGGCTTAACCCTAATCGGTTTGGGCTTCTACTAAGACCAAACTGATTTGGTTTAAATGATTTAAATTCGAATTATACTTTAATTAATCAAGTCCAACTCAATTAAATAACTAATTTCGAATTTATAATCATTTAATTTAAATTCCGAATTTAAATTAAAACTCCTTTTAAACGTTCTAAGTGTGTGACCCTTTAGGTTATTATTACGTTGGCAATAATTTTATTATCTAATAATAAAATTATAAACAATGAGCGGTATCTAGTAATACATCATTGCTACCCAAGTAATAATAATAATTGGTGATTCAATTAAACCTTTCGTGACTAATTTCTCCGTGTAATATAATCCTTTTAACCTTGATATTATAGATTAAACTAGAGGCATGGTTCGTGTCATCCTCTTAATGATTTAATCTTTATTTTCTTGATCGATGAGTAGACTATTCAAACAAATCAATATTTGAGCATGGCCATGCATTTCATAGTCTCACTCAAACAAGAGGCCGATAATATCGCTCCTAAAATTAGGAGGGTTAAATTCCATCTAGATCATTCACATTTCTCACACGATTCATAATGAACCCAATACTATCTTTATCATTACCCGATTAAAGATAACTTTTGATAGAATCAAAGTACATTAATTCTCGTGTAGAAATATAATGATTTCAGGTCAGAGGACCATTACACCATTATCACAGTGAGATTACTTATGACACTTATTTATTTATTCCATGTTGAATCTCACAGTGGGTCTGTCCAGTACAATGTACTCTTACATTTACCTATGTATTGATTTTAGTATCTCTATACTAATGACCCATGAGAGGTGGTCATCAATCAATCAACATACTAGTCTCAATGTATTATTACTGTCCTAATAATAATAATACTCGACTAGAGACATTTAAGATTATTATACTATATATAATCTCATGTTCATATAGTTCGTATTAATAATCTAAGGACATTTATCATGCTAACATTTATAACACAGTAAATACGAAGCATAATAAATTATTAATATAATCAAATAGAACATAATGTCAATAATACTGATTACATAATATCATTGTATTGCCTCTAGGGCACCTACACTAACACTTTCACCGAGAGTTTCCTGACAGAGTTCTTTCCCCTGGCATCCCCAAAATTGAGCTCGAACGACAGTTCATCTCTCTAATGCAGGGGATTCGGTCCGTGGATTAATACGCCACGAAATTCACTCGACTTAGTTGCTTTGCTGTAGCCATGGTGGTGAATGAGGAAGATTGGGCACGTATGTTCTTGTTGGGTCTGGAATTTGACATTCAGGACTGCCTGGTTGCTCACCAGCACCGTACTTTCGCTGCAGTTCTTGATGCAGCTATAGTCCAGGAGTAGGCTCACAAGAGGAGAAGCACAACCTAGCGGGTTAGTGCAATATCCTGCTACCGCCCGTCCTACAGGTGGGCCAACATGGAGGCTAGCTTCACTCCTGCAGCGAGATCACTGCCACACCCACCTGCTACTCCAAGGCTAGTTGTGACCTGCGGTTTTTGCCACATAGTTGGTCACATGCGCAAGGATTGTCGGGCTGCCAACCACCAGTGCTTCGCATGTGGAGCTAGTGACCATACACTCTGAGAATGCCCATAGAGGAGGTTGGGTCCACCAGCCAGGGGATCAATCCATCCAGGAGCACCAGTTCGTGATCAGGTTAGGCCACCGCTCCCACTGCAGAGGTAATTCTATGATCAGAGGAGAACAACTCCTAGGGGAGGCCAGAGTAGAGTTCGTGGTCAGGCGTACAACCTGACTGCAGAGGAGGCAGAGAATGCCGAGGGGGTCATTGCAAGTATTACATGATTATTGCATTCAATCATTTCACTCTATCTTGTACCTTGTTCTTCTTGCATCATTTATTCATGCTCATACCATACATATGATTCACTCACACCTATTGGCTTACTACTAGGTATCATATTAGTACACTCTTTCCATGCTTATGTTTTGTTTGATTCAGGTACTACCCATTCCTTCATCTCTTCTTGCTTTATTGGCCGACACCAATTGCTTAGCGATGACTTGCAAGTTTCTTGGAACATCACAACAGGTGGAGGTGTGATCGTCTATTCCAAAGTTTGTAAGTTGAGTGTCACACTCCGCTTCCCAAAAAGGAAATACGGAATACGGATACGTGACTAAGCCCAGCGAATGATTTTCCTCATCTATAAGCTGTCAGGATCTTTACAACATTTCACAGGAATAATCAGAGTAGAAAGCAAGAGAAGTCAACCACGCATGCATATATGAATCAATATACCAACAAGAATTTACTTGAAACCAAATTTAATAATCTCAAATAAAGCAGATCTAAACAAGTCAATAATCCTGGGTCACATTGCCCAATACAAAATAATCCAGGTAACAGTTACAATTATTCAAATAAGCAATAAGAAATAATAATATATGCAAAACTCCAACATCTAGAATCTTATATCACCTACTCCATATAGCAGTTGACCTCCAAAATCTGCAATTTAACAAATTACAGGAAGAGAAAAAGAAAACAAAATGCCCGTCAATGCAAGTTAAGGGCCGCTTGTAGTGCAAGCACAAGTACAGGAAAGGGTAAACAACATAGCATTGAATAGACATGATAACAAAATAGAACAACTAGCATGGCAAGATGAACAAGTGCAAGTGGCATGTATCAAGTATCAAGTGAACATGTATCATGTAACAAGTAACAAGTATCAAGTGTCAAGTATCAAGTATCAAGTACAAGTAATAAGTATCAAGTATCAAGTACAAGTAGCAAGTAACAAGTGTCAAGTATCAAGTATCGTGTTTTTTCAAGTCTTGTATTATATCTATCTAGGTAGCGCTTCATGCGTCTCAAACTTTTACCACATGATTGCTACTTACATGCAAATTTTGCTTAGGCCTAGTGGTGGGTTTCTATCGGGTCGTGTACTCAGGTGTCAAGTAACAAGTACGAAACACGTAATCGTGAACTCATGGCATCAAGTAGTAGTAACAAGCATGAATCATGTAGTCATGAAACATGGTGGCATATAGTAATAACAAGCATGAATCATGTAATCATGAAACATGGCGGCATATAGTAATAACAAGTATGAATCTTGTAATCATGAAACATGGTGGCATATAATGGAAAACACGAGCCCCTTTTGAGTACACATATCTATATTATCCACCACTAAGGTCTTTCCCTTAACCCCGGCTTGGTTATTTATTATTATTATTAAACAGGCATGTATGTGTAAAATACATGGCAAGAATAACATGGCATGAATAAGTAACAGGTTCAGGTTGAAAGATAAACATGTACAGGTGATAGACAATACATACCAGAGTAGGGCAACAAAACTCCTAGTTCAGGACAGTAAGACAGTACTGTACTAAATCTGGGATTTCAGTTGCCACAAACATACAAACTTGGATCCATCAAAGAATCTGGAAAATAGACTCTCGGCCGAATCCAACAAATATATATAAGTCATATGGTATTTCACAAAAGCAAGTCTCAAAACAGGTTCGTATCCATTAAACATGTTCAGCCAGAAATCAGAAGTTTGTATTTATACACAGGAAAACAGCATCAAAACTTACTGATTAAATCCACGAAAAATCTAGGGTATTCCCTAGTATGTTTATTAACAGAAAATGATGTTTCATAATTTTTCAATATTAAAAGTATAGTTAAGTAAAATCAGAAAATAGCAAGATACAGTAGTTTTGTAAATTTGGAATCATAAACATTGCAGTACTAAAATAGCAATATCTCACAAAATATAAATCAAAATCCAGATCCGTCAAAAGGGTAATAAAATAGATATAGCAGGCTATAATTCATATTTACAAAGTTTATATAGACAGCAAATAGAATTAGGTCAAAATTAAGAATATTTACTGAACAGCCTGAAAATTCTGCAAGTATAGTAGTTGTTTGCAAGTATAGAATAGTGTATAAAAGTTATCAATTAAATCCACAAAAATTAGAGTTTAATCCCAATCAAGTTTAGTTGTAACCAGAAAAATATTAGATCAAAATATTATCCTTAACATCAGTAGAAAAATAAATAGTCATACAGAATTCATACAAAACTGGATCTGGAATTTTAAACAATCTGTTGTAAAATAGCCATAACTCGCAACTCATAAATCAAAACTGAGATCTGTAAGAAAATATGGAGAGTAGGCAGAATTCACTATAATTCATGTTTACAAATAATTTTCATATACTGACCTTAATAGGGTCTAAAATACTGAACAAAAATGGGGATCGACAAAACAGAAAATATCCTTCATACATAAAATCAACCAGTTCATGTGAAACTCATCCAAAACATAACTAAACATGAAATATAGTGTACTAGGTGTCCAAGCAACGTGGTATAGGGTATTTCACAAGTCTACAACAAGTCTACTACAACTAACACATCCAAGCACACGATATCATACGAACAACATGCATGTACACAACAAGAAGTGGTCAACCCTAAGTTATTTCATGTCATGTGTGTCATGAGGCAACTACGGGCAGGTCAACACAATAGTAACAAGATATAACAGGGATTTTGCACAAGAATTGTCTCTAGAACACAACTACACTACAGGCGTATTTAGTACTTGTATTACACAAAGAAAAGAATACAAGTTACTTGCCTGAGAGACGACGACGAAAACGGAGAGAAAGAGAATAACGGGAATAGATTCCCGGGCACAAACACAAGCGAACGAACGGATCACAAACCAATAATGAACACACGCGGTCACACGAACACAAAGAACGGATCTCGATGATTAAGAGGATGATCAAGATGATGAAGATCAAGAGATCCAATGACTAGATCCAAGAGATCAAGATCAAGATGATCGGATCAGATCGGATGGCTGGAGATGATGATCCTGATGATCAGGATGAGATCGACGGCCCACATTCAAATAACCAAGAATCCAACAGAAAATAGCAAGCTTCGGCCCGAGGATAGCGACGTCGGCCAGGGGACAGGCCGGGATGCACGCTGGCAGGCGTGAGGGCTGGCTGAACAGGGCAACGTCAGCGTGAAAAGGGGACAGGCCAAGAGGGGTAGGTGCTACTGCTGATGGTGCTACTGTTGTCGACGGAGGGGAAGCACAGTGACTGTGTCGCGGTGGGGTCGCGATAGGGAGGAGGACGCCTAGGCGGTCGGGTTGTGTCGGGGTTGTGTTGGCACTGTAGGAGATAGGGAGGAAGGCACGGTGGATGCTAAGGCATCGCGACAGGGAAGCACGGCGAGGCTGTGTTGTCGTGCTGCTCGCTGGCGTACATCGAGGATGGAGAGGAGGTCCAGGGAGATGGGGAAAGACAGGGGATCGGGAGCGACAGGGGTCACTGCTGCTTCTGCTGCTGTCGCTCGGAGGAGGTAGGGCCAGGCGGTGTCACTGTTGTGGGTGATGCGATGCAGGAAAGCACGTCGGGGGCTGGTGTGAGCCGCAGGACGAAAGATGCAGAGTGGCTAGTGGGTTGGGAGGAAGGACGGGAGCACACTGGAGGATGGGTTGTTGCTGACGGCTAGAGATAGGATTGAGGTAGGGGAGAAGAAGGGGTGTATATATAGGGGTTTTATTAGGGTAGGTTTAGGGTTAGGTGTGCAGATGGGTATTTTGGGTTTCAGGTTGGGTAATAACGGGTATATGGTTATTATAGGGGAATGGGTATTAGGGTGTTGGGGTGTTTAACGGGTTAGGGAATATGGGTATTGGGTTTAAATGGGTTAGGGGTTTGGTGGGTAACCGGCTGAAGGGGGTTTTGGGTATAATAAGATATAGGGTTTCTAAGGGGTTTATTGGGGTAAAATCCATTTAGAAAATAATTTTAAAAAAATTAGATAAATTAGAGTATGTTCAGGCTAAAAAAATAAAATAATAATAATGCGAATAATAACACTAACAAAATAATATTGATAGTGACAATAATAATAATAACAGTAATAGTAATAATAATAGAAATCAAAGTAATAATAATAATAATAATAATAATAATAATAATAATATTTGTATTACAATATAAAAATCATAGAAAATAGTTACAAATAAAATTATCGATCAAAAATAGATTTTAATAGAAGATCCAATAATACATTTAACAAAGAATTTGAAAGCGGAAAAAAATTACAAAAAATTTAAATACAGAAAATACACAAAAAATATGTATTTGCGAAAACAGGGGTTACATTGAGCCCCTTGCTGATTGGCGGCATGGACTTCAAAGCATATCTCATCGTTATTAATAATTCTGGGTTTGACTTCATTCTTGGGATGGATTGGTTGGGCGTTACTCATGCCGTAATAGACTGTCGAGGGAAGAAAGTGGTATTTAGGATTCCAGGATGCCAAGAGTTTGAATTCCATGCTGGTGAGACACCACTCGGGAGTGTCAAGAACTCTGCGAACCAGGAGGCTGGTGTGTGAGAATTGTTGTGCATCGATGGCGGTGTTGTGCCTTTAATTGTGCGGGATTTTCTGGACGTCTTTCTTGAAGAGTTGCCCGGGTTACCACCAGACTGGGATGTAGTGTTCAGTATTGATGTCCATCAAGGTACATCGCTAATCTGAAAAAGTCCTTACCACATGGCACCAGTCGAGCTGGCAGAATTGAAGGTACAAGTCCAAGAGTTGCTGGATAAGGGCTTTATCAGGCCAAGTGTTTCACCTTGGGGAACCACAGTTTTGTTCGTCAACAAGAAGGACGGTAGTCGCAGACTCTGCATTGACTATTGGGAACTGAACAATATTACTGTAAAGAACCAATACCCACTGCCGAGGATTGATGACCCATTTGACCAGCTTGGAGGTGCTTCAATTTTCTTAAAATTGGACCTTCGTTCAGGCTATCATCAGGTTAAAGTGTGAGATGAAGATATTTAGAAGACGACATTCTGCACCAGAGATGGACATTATGAGTTCTTAGTGATGCCATTCGGAGTCACTAATGCACCAACGGTATTCATGAGCTTGATGAAGAGGGTGTTTTCGCCATTTCTGGATAAATTCGTGGTGGTGTTCATTGATGATATCTTGGTACACTCTCGGAGTAGGCCGGATCATGCAGAGCATTTGAGGGTGGTCTTGCAAACCTTAAGGGAGAATCAGCTTTATGGGAAGCTTAGTAAATGTGAATTTTAGCTAGTTCGTGTTGCATTCTTGGGCCATATTATCTCAGGGCAATGGAATTTCAGTCAACCGTCGAAGATCACTGCAGTCAAGGATTGGCCAATATCGAAGTCAGCATCTGAAGTGCGGAGTTTTCTTGGGATAGCAGGTTATTACCGGAAGTTCATCCAAAATTTCTCGAGGATTGCTGAACTGCTAACTGAGTTGACAAGGAAAGAACAGAAGTTTGTTTGGGAGAAATCTTGTGATAAAGCTTTTGTAGAGTTGAAGAACCAGTTGACATTATCACCTGTGCTAACTATACCCGACAGTTCAGGAGGTTTTGTGGTTCATTGTGATGGTTTAGGAAAAGGTCTAGGCACTGTACTGATGCAGTGAGGCAGAGTTGTTGCTTATGCCTCTCGACAATTGAGGCCGCATGAGAAGAACTACCCTACGCATAAACTTGAGCTCGCAGTCGTAATCTTCGCCTAGAATTTTTGGAGGCATAATTTGCTAGGGGACAGAGTGGAGATTTTCATGGATCACAAGAGCGTCAAATATGTATTCACACAGAAGGAGCTGAACATGAGGCAGAGAATATGGCTAGAACTCATGGCAAATTACGATATCAATTTGTAGTACCACCTAGGCAAGGTGAATTTGGTACCTAATGCTTTGAGCAGGTGACCCACTGCCATATTTTTGACTGAGCAGAAGGAACTACTTGAGGATATGGGAAGGCTGGATTTAGAAGTGACTTTTCTCGGTACACTGCAACAGTGTATTATGTTGCAGTTGCAGTCTTCATTAGTAGAACGATCAAGGAAGCCCAGGCTGGTGATGAACAGTTGTAGAAATTCAGAAGTGAAGTAGAAGCAGGCCTAAGGACCGACTTGATCATTCATGCAAATGGCTTGCTTTGTTTTGGCATCAAATAATGTTTACCTAAGGGGGAAGTCAGACAGAAGCTACTTGATGAAGCCCACCGTTTTCCATAGTTCATTCACCCTGGAGGCACAAAGATGTACAAAGATTTGAAACAAAACTTTTGGTGGCATGATATGAAGAGAGCAGTGGCAAGGTTTGTGTCACCGTGTTTGATTTGACAACAAGTGAAACCGGAGCATCAGAGGACCGCTGGACTTCTGCAGCCTCTTCCAATCCCGGAGTGGAAATGGGAGAACATCACTATGGATTTTGTGATAGCATTGCCGAGGAGTCCCAAGGGTCATAATGCTATCTGGGTGATTATGGACAATTTGACAAAGAGTGCCCACTTTATTCCTTTCATAGTGGGACAGTCCACTGAGAGTTTGGCTGAGAGGTACATTCAGGAGATTGTATGGCTGCATGGTGTTCCTGTTAGCATTGTATCCGATAGAGATACTGGGTTCACATCTCAGTTCTGGGAGAGTCTTCAAGAAAGTTTGGGGAGTAAGTTGAATTACAATACAACGTTCCACCCTCAGACAGATGGACAGTCCGAAAGGACGATTCAGACTCTGGAGGACATGTTGATGTCCTGTGTTCTTCAATTTGGAGGTTCTTGGGAAGATCATTTGCACTTAGCCAAGTTATCATACAACAACAGTTATCAGGCAAGTCTCAAGGGCAGCACTGTTTGAGGCACTGTATGGTTGCAAGTAGAGATCGTTGGTCTGTTGGGATGACATCGGCGAAAGGAAACTTTTTGGGGCCTGAGTTGATCATGAGAACAGTTTACGCAGTGGCTCATATCAGGAAGCACTTACAGGAAACTCAGGACAAGCAGAGGAAGTGGGTAGATACTCATCGAAGGCCTTTAGAGTTCGAAGCAGGGGATCATGTGTTCCTCAAAGTGTCTCCATGGAGGGGCGTCATCCGCTTTGGGGGTGGGGGAAAGAAAAGTCCCCAATTTATTGGCCCATTCGATATGGTGGAACGAGTGGGCAAGGTGGCTTACAAGCTTGCTCTACCACCAGCACTATCTGGAGTTCATGATGTATTCCATATCTCCCAACTCAGGAAGTACATCAGGGACGCCAGTCATGTGATTGACTACTCGGAGTTGTCCTTGAGGAAGGACTTATCCTGCGAGATCCGACTGGTCTCTATCTTGGACAGACGAGAGAAGGTATTGAAGAATAAATTCATCAAACTGGTTCGAGTCTCTTGGAATCCTCACTCGCTGGGTGATTCGACTTGGGAATTAGAGAAGGAAATCCAGAACAAGTTTCCCCATCACTTAGAGTAGGCTTTTCTCGGGGATATCCTATGATCCACCAAATGAATTTCGATGACGAATTTTTTTGTAAGGTGGGTAGGATTGTAACCCCCATTCTTGGTTATGCCAGATTGAATTTTTTTTTCTTTCTCTTATTGTATTATGGGATTCCAGTTATCAATAAATAGTTTTCTTTTGTTGTTCTCTTGCATCTAAATTTCGTTCTCTCGATTCTTTCCCAAAATTTGAACCCAAATTCCAGCTCATATTCTTGCATGATTATTTGTCAATATTTAACATGAGTTAGGCCCAACTATTTCCAAACCAAGTCATTTTTTCACATATATTATTTTTATTTATTAAATCTCAATCCAAGCCTAAAACTCCAAAGCCCATACCCTTATCCAACCCAACCCAAACTAACAAAACAACAGCCAAATCCCCCAATATCTTCATAATCTCCCACCCACGTTCCCTCACTCTCTTCTATAACTGCCATCTCATTAATCCCCCACAAATCTCTCCATATCCCCACTAATCGTAACTCCCCTAATTAATCACCCTATTATTATATTATAACTAATTACCCCCTCTCTTCAGCCGCTAAAGACCCCCACCTTCTTCTACTTTCTCTTCTTCATCCCGAACCCGCCAAGTCCCCGACGCTCCCTGTCACCAATCGCACCATCCATCGCCAATCATTCCCGCTGCTCTACCTCATCGCCCCCAGTCTCCACCACCACTACCTCCTCCTTCTTCTCCCCTTCAGCCCACCATCAATTGCCTCTTCCCCATCAGATCACCCTTGATGCCTGCACCTCCGAAATCCTCCATCATCGATGCCTACCAGCACATCGTTCTCGCATTCCACTGCACCCTCCATCGCCATCCTCCATCACCTTCCTTATCCCCACATCGAGCACTGCCCTACCACCGTCGAGCCAACTTCACCCCGTCACTGCCTGCACCACCGTTGTCGAGCCACCCTCGATGCCCCTCGGCTCCCCTGTTCACCACCGAACCTATTGAAGCCTCGAACCCTGCTCGCCATTACCACCCTCCTCGTCGACCACCATCAATTGCAAAACCCCTGCAGCCACCTTCGACAGCACCCGAGCCCCTACCAATGCTGTTCTCCTTCTTACAGTCGACGGTCGCAGACCCCCTTGCTTTCCAACCCATTTACAGACGCTGCCGTCACCTTTGGTCTTGGCGTTGTCGCTGTCTCTTGCGGTGTTGTAGTTGCTGTCTCTCTTATCGTCGTCGTCGTGCATTGCCATTAGGATTCTCATTCCCGTTATTCTTTCTTATTCGGAATCGCCATCTACAAGGCAAGTATTCCTTTGTACACTCTTTTGTTCCCATACAAGCTTTGCTTTGAATCCCGAAAATAGACTTTGGTTAATTCATTGTGTTTCAACCTTGTTCCTTTCCGTCGTGTTGATTGATCGTAATCCATTAGTATGTGCTAGCTTAATCAATTCTTGTTAATTCTATGCTCGTATAGTGATCTTGAATACCCCTCGTTATTCCATGCATTACACGGACACATGATAAAGATGCGTAGTATAAGAATACATGATGTGTCTTGATGCTATTTGATTGTGGCGTGATATAAAGATGTGAATATTAATCTTATGTAGAATGTCGTAGAAATAATAATTTTGCTATGAAAATAGTATATTTCACATCTAACTACTGTATTTAGATCTTTGTTAAACTCTAATCAAAAGACTACATGTTGTTTGGGTTTCAATTGCTATTCATTTCAATGTTGTAGTTCTGCATGTTGTCTGCCCGAGATTGAAATAAGATTTGGACCTACTGCTAAAATAAAATAGAATCTATTAAATAAGAATTGTATCCCTACAAATGTAGTTTCTGGAACTTCTTACAGATCCAGATTCTAAGTTGTAGGATGAAGTTATCACATTTTTAGTACGGTATGGTTTCTAATTTCCAGATTACTAATGTGAAGCACACTACCATGATTATTGACCAAAACATTGTGTTAACAGTAGAATAAAGACTTGAAATTTACCAACATGTTACTAGATTTGACTAGGATTCAATTTATAATTTTTATAAGATATTAAAATTATTTTACTACTGATTTATATATAAAAAAACTTGACCCTAGGCTGCTGCTAGAACACTAGACAAGTAAAGAATCAATTGTTAGACCTAGCTTCTATGACTATAATATTTTATGTGAATATGGGTCAGAACCGGCCGGGAGTCTAATTTCTATAACTCCTGACATAACTGAATTCTCTTTTCTGTAGAAACGGAAAATATAGTTTTTATACAACAACGTCTTGCTGACGAGTATTCGTATTTCCATGTTTTTAAATATAAATATGTTGTTCGTTGTATTTATGAACTGAAAAATATTACATGCATTGTATAGCCCTTGACACCTCCTTGATCATGTCCTGATACCCGTTCCCAGAATTTCATGTTCATGTTTAATTATAAAAGAATAACAAGCCGGGGTAATAAGGGTAAGACCTAGTAGTAGGCGATATAGGGGATTGTAATCAGAATGGGGCCTGTGTTTCCCAAATTATGATTTCTATTATATGATATGTGGGACTAAGTACCGTGTAGGACTAAGTGCCACGTCGTGGGATGATGGGGGCCACCTCTAGAACCCATTACCTGATTACATGTTCCCGTTATATGTTATATGTTTACAAGTCACGTAGGACTACGTGCCACGTCATGGGATGATGGGGGGCACCTTTCGAACCTACCACTTGACTACATTATGCCTGGTTACATGATTTCCCGAGTGCATGACCCTGTATAATTTACCACTAGAGTCTAAACATTTACATGTTTGTATGCACCCGAACCTATGGTATGGGACGCAGGATTGCATGCATTAGATAGGACTGTTTAAATGAATAGACTTAAGATTAACACTGATTCATGTTTGCATGCATATTCTTGTTTACATGTTACATGTCCTGTTTACAAGTTATATGATTCATGTTTACCTGTTTCATGATTCATGTTTACATGTTATATGCTCAGTTTACTAGTTTCATGATTCCTGTTTATAAGTCAAGTTTACATGATCCTCGTTTACAAGTTGTATTTTCCTGTTACATGACTTATTTTCTATATACATGATTCTCTGTTCTTAGCTATATTCCTGTCCTTGTTCATTTGCTTGTACTACTTGCGGTCCGTTACTTGCTCTAAAGAGTGTTCCTCTTTCCCAACTCGAGATGATGAATTTACAGGCACTTGATAAGAATTACCTTAAGGACTCAGTGATCAAGTATTCTAGAAAAGAGATGATTCCAGCCTGCTTTATTTTGTTTTATATTATGTTCCTAGTTTCTATACTATTACTTCGTACTTTGTATTCCGAGCATGTTGTCCCGAAGTTTATTTCTTTCTGGATATTGGTTATTTTGTGGACTACTGCATGATCTATTTATGTTATTCCTGTTTATGTGATTATATTTTGTCTGCGTGGTTGTGTTTATTTTCATATTGTTGAGTAGATTATAACAGCTTTTGAATGATGTGTTCTTATCATTAGTTTGGCCTCAGTCATGACCCCGTACCTTATTATTTTCCGGGAAGCGGGGCGTGACATCTGATATTCAACTAGAAAAGATTACAAGGAGTTAATATTCCACTAAATACAAGGAGTTAAACTCACTCACCAAGAACTATCTCTCCCTCTCAAGCCTTTCTTTGCAATGGAGAAAATATCAATGACGTACTCTACTCTCATATTGGAGAAGTTTATAATCTATATAGAAGAATACGGAGAACCCTAGGTTTAATCTTGATTCTCAGTCGTCTGATATAACCTGTAGGATAAGTAACTGAATAAGAGCCGTACAATCTGACCTATAGTTTAAGATTTGGCTGAAACGACCTAACAAATCGAGGCACAGAAAATACACAGCATCGTGGGCGGTCGACCGTCCAACAAGACTAGTCGGTCGTCCTCCTCTCGGCCAAACCCTGAACAACTGCAGTTGGGTGTGCGGTCGGCGGTGCGGTCGACCGTACCCTTGGACGGTCGACCCATCACTCTGCCAGCACCTTGCTGCTACTGTTTTCCCTTCTACCATCGTCAACGCTTCGACCTTCATGCTTCATCTTACATTCTTCTAATTTGAACCACAAGTATTCAACACACATTCCTAACAATTTTGTAAAAAAATTTACAACCTCTTGAAAACACAGCCCTTGAAATTTTAAAATCTTATGAGTTCACTTCTAGTTGTATTTTTCTTACAGTAGTTAATATAATGAAAACTTTTCAAACAAATGATGCATGACCCTTATATTAGCTCAATTATTGTTATGATAAATTTATGAAATATTTTCATCTTATTCCTATGTTGTATTGTGTTGCTAGTGTAATAGATCATCGTATCGAGTTAGATGATACGAAAAATTTGATTGGTTTATTTTATACTATGGTTAGAGATGTTTATTATAATTATGATGAGTTTATAGTTAAATTTAGGTCAATATTAGATAATTTATATGATAGTAATGATAGAAAATTTGCATCTACTTCTCAAATACAAAATACAACAAGCATAGCATCATCTTCTTCCATATGTAAGGGCATTGCATTTGAAGATACAACATTTGATGTGCGAGATCTTATTCAATCTAAAATACCTAAAACTAATGCACCTAATGAAGTACATTGGTATAAGCACAACCTTCACTGCCGTTTAGACAGAAGATTGATGTGTTAACATGGTGGAAAAGTAATAAAGGTTTATATCCAATTTTTTCTCACATGGCAAAAGATCTACTAACACCACCCCACCCCACCCCCCCCCCCCCCCCCCCCCCCAGTGTTCACTGTCGTATCGGAAAGTAGTTTTTTTCTTCTCTTGGTGACAGTATATTGATGCCCGAAACATTGGAGATGTTAGTGTACTCGGAAGAATTGATGAAAGTGGAGCAGAGGACTCAAGCAATACAAGACGGTTCAAATGGTAGCAACTCTAGAAGACAAATAATAGAAACGAACTCTTAAAAGGATAAATACCTAATCTCACCGACTCCCAATTATTGAAAATTGAAGTTTGAAGATTATTGCAGTGGAAGCATGAATAGGAATTGACTACATTCAGTACTCAAATTTGACATCAAAATGGTAGAAATAATAGACGTGTAATATACATGTGTCCATGTGATTTCGCAATTGAATGTCCACCTAATCCACTTCTTTTGGAGTTACAATGGTAGAAGTATAGTTGATTGAGCTGAACATTTTCCACTTCTTTTGGAGTTATGATGGCAGAAGTAGATTTGAATGGGTTAAACATTTTATTTCACTTTTATTTTGTTTTGTTTTGTTTTATTTTTTTTATTTTTTATTTTTATTTTTAATTTTTTTTTGGGGGGGGGGGGATTTATTTTACTTTTATTTTGTTTGGTTTTGTTTTTTTTTTTTTTATTTTTTTTTTTTATTTAAAATTTTTTTTGGGAGGGAGGGGGGGGGGGGGGGGGGGGGGGGGGGGGGGGGGGGGCTACACACAGTCATACTTATTCCACATATATTAATTAGTTGGGGATTTTTTAGTATAAACAAGATTCACAATTCTCGATTTGTTACTCACCAGCGTAGAAACTTTGTCACGCCCCGCTTCCCAAAATACAGGAACACGAGCACGTAACGAAGGCCCAGCGAATAATTATACATCATCCTAAGCTGTACCAGTCTAACTCAACAATATACAAGAGAAACAACCACGCAGGCAAAGAATATAATCACATAAACAATAAATAAACTCAAAGATAATCATGAAAATTTACTAAATAATAATCCAACATCTGGGATAAAACCAACTTCGGGTCGTAAAGCCCATGAATACAAAGTATGATAAAAAGAAATACAATAAGCAAATAATAAAAGATAGTTAAGATGTCTAATAGTCCAGCTCCAATCTTCAGAGAGTTTGCTCACAAATTTCTTCGGGTATTGTTCTTTCGGTACCTGTTAATACTAGATCTAAAAGGAAGAAAAGGGAGCCCTTAGAGCAAGTCGTGGGCAGTAAGTAGAGAAAACAGAGGATAAAGGAACACTTGAATATTAAGAAAAATAGAAACATTGTCAAAGACAAAGAACAAAACAAAGAGTGGGCAGTAATATCAAAGGGTTACAATAATCACACATGTAATGCGTGATGTTAAGTCGAGTTCAATACAAGATCAAGTATGCAGGTTGTTAAGTATTTTATTAGCCTATCTAGTGCACGTACTACTGCATCCCATACTACAGGTTCCACACACAGTGATCGTTTTAGACCAATGATGAATTCACGGTTCGTGTACTCGACATAACTAGATAATGTGATAAACAAGATAACGAGATAACGAGATAACGTGATAATCTTCTTCCAAGACAATCTCCTCCTTCCATGTCAAAGTATTCATGCGAGCGAGAAGGTCTTACCGAGTACATTTTTCGATCGTTCACTACCAAGTCTACCCATAATACCCTGCTTGTTATTAAGTCATTTTCATCCTATGTGAGCATGCAAGAGGGGGTCAATATTGTATATTACTATGTGTGACTAATCTATGTGCTATAGACAAAGCAAGAAGCAAACAAGTCATCTACACACATATCACATGATCAGGACAGCATGACCTTGCTGTACTAAAACATGGATTATGGTTACTACACAATAGCAAAACTGAATCCGCCGGAAGATTTGAAAAGTAGACTTCCACACGGTTCCAGCGAGAATAATTAAGGTATATAAAAGATATAGGAACTAGGGTGAAAACTCTATTCTAATCAGGTTTTATGTTCAGGTCAGCATGCAGTAGGTTATGTTCCATTAATTGCTTCGGGTCAGAAAACTCATTATTAAAATCTACAAAAATTCAGGGAAGTAGCTATACATGTCTAGGTCCAGCCTAAATTATTTCAGATTTTTCCTTTACTGTTAACACGGCCAAATAAAATAAACAACAGCGGACAATCATGAAATTATGAGTCTGAAATCTCTAACACAGTTACAGTAAAGTGATGATATCTAACAGATGCCAATCTGGAATTTAAATCCAGACTAGGAAAAAATTATCTAGACATCAAGGGCTACATTTTATATTCAGTAAGTTCTTTCAAATTAGGTCAATAATAGGGCTAAAAATCTGATTTAAAGTGAAACTTATAGCAGTCCAGAAATTAAA
Source organism: Hemerocallis citrina (assembly GCA_017893485.1). Taxonomy (NCBI): domain Eukaryota; kingdom Viridiplantae; phylum Streptophyta; class Magnoliopsida; order Asparagales; family Asphodelaceae; genus Hemerocallis; species Hemerocallis citrina. The sequence continues at coordinate 93,213,277 of CM030364.1, read as the reverse complement.
TTAATATAAAAAGATAACAAATAATTCACACGATCACATATAGCATGTAAATTGGCAATCAAAGAAATCCTAGGTGTCAACATGTAATTTCTAAGGATTAAGATACATTTATCATGGTCATGATGTCAATTCATCAATTAAATTCAATTCAAGCAAGTTCAATTTCAATGTCCAATCTATCAAGCAGTCCTATGCATGAATCTAGTTGTTTAATGTGCAAATGCATGAAACATTGGGGACTAGGTTTAGATCGAATAGAAAGCACGACGTTAACATTATGTCGGGTTAGCTCGTGTAAACGCTCGATAATCTTAACGGAATTGTCAAAAGCAGTTTTGATAGTAAAAAGGACATGATCTACTTGCAGGAGATCAAATAATCATGAACACAAATAATAAAAAGGGTTCAAGAAGAGATTTGCCTGTTATTGCAGATATAATTAAATAGAATAACAGGATCAGAATCTCGGGCGAAATCTCCCAAAAGCACGTGCGAAGACCGTGCGAAGAACTCCAAGCAAATGAAGCAACAACAACAACTAAACTCCACACCAGATCTGGGCAGAACACAGAACACCGAAACCAGCCAATAGAGTTCCTTCCTCACACTGGATCCGATCCAAAACAGGGAACAGCAAAAAGGGGATCTCGCATGGCAGAACACGGGACAGCGGATCTACCCAATAGAATTGTCGCTCCATACCGGATCTAACCCAAACACAGGACAGCGAAGCGGATTCGCTACGGTCAGAACACCGAACAGCAGGATCGACCACTCGCGACTCGTTTTCCCCAATTCGACAGAGAGAGATGGAGAGAGCGGGAGAACTGGCATGAGGGACTCCGGCGATGCTGGCGAGGATGGCAGGGCATGAACGGCGCGACTGGAGGTTGCGACGGCGGCGCGCTGGTCGGGAGACGACGCAACGATGGCAGCCTCGACGAACTCCGAACTATGTTTTCGGTCATAACAGGGGAAGATGACGACAACAGCGACGGGGACCTAGACGGCGATGAAGGCATGCTAGGGATCTGCGGTGGATGTAGGGGGTGAGCGGAGAGGGACGTCGACGATGATGGGGTGCACGGAGTGGAGGAATGGCGATGGCGAACTTCGGTGGATTGGGTTTCGGTGGAGAGAACGGAATGACGACGGGGAAGATCACCGTGGGAAACGAGGGTGAGAGGATGGAGACAATGACGTGAGGTTGATGGAGACGGGGATGGTGGTCGGAGGAGAGGTCGACGAGGGGATGGGAGATTGGGAGTTGGGTTGTGGGTCGGAATCAGAGAAAGCGGGAGATGGAGAGGGGATGAACAGGAAGATGGGTTAACACAGTAATCGGGGTTTGGCGGCCGTAGGTTTAGAAAATTAATTAGGGTTAGGGTTTTAGTAAATTAGATTGGAGTATTTATAGCGGAAAAAAGAGATATTGGGTAATGGGTAATTGGGTGTAAAATCCAATAGATGAAAATACATTATATATAATACAATAGATCAATATAAATCCAAACATAAAAGAACAAGATATCTAATAAGTATAATTTGTACTATCTTACATAAATTATTTGAAATAGTAAAAGAAGCACAATTCTTAAACAAAAACGGATTTGTTTCAATAATCAATAATAATAATAAGGTGATCATATTAACACTAAAATAACCATGTCAACAAAATAATAATACTAGTAACATCAATCAATAAGAATAAAAAGACTATCAATAATAATAGCAAGCATCAGAATAATAATTCCAATATATAAAAAATAGGAATTCGTTGAAATAGTTGAAACAATAATAATATTTATTTTATTTGAGTTTAAAATGGAAATAGTTGATTGAGTAGAAATAGCGACAGTGTTTATTCAAAATAATTACAACTATTGTTTAGGAAAAGCTTTAACAATAAATTCAAAACGAATTTAACAATAACATATTTATAAATATCAAAATACGGAACAATACCCAGGAAATACGTATTTGCGAAAAATGAGTTACAAATCCTACCCACCTTACAACAAAATTTCGTCCTCGAAATTTGCTTAGGCAGGTACATAGGACAAGGCAAAGCAAGCTGGGGGTAACAAAACAGAGAGTTAAAGGGAAATAGACAAAACAGTGGCAACACCAGAAAAAGAAGGGAGTGGATAACAATGAGGTCAAATGGCAAGAAAGAAGTGACTGGTATAAAAATGAAAAAGAAACAACACAAGACTTGCAGGATAGCAAGCAAAGAGATAAAGAAACAGATAGAGCTGGGATCGAAAAAAGATGAACAAGGAAGAGTTAGACCAAGCAAATGAGTCAACAGGTGAGGATGAATGCAAGGGATAGAGTGAAACAAACAATACAAAGAACTAGAAGCAACAAGGGGCTCCTGGGACCTGTGGGTTATAGGGCCCACCACGCTTCCACTGCACAACTCCGATGGTGATGTCCCAAGCAACATACATGTCGTTGTAGGCCACATGGCACCAATCGACGAACCCGAGCAGGAAGACAAGAATGAGACACCAGATCAAAGCGAGTATGGGCTCAAAATAGATATAAGCAAATAATGCAAAAGAAAGTAAGATTGGGCTTCAATTTAAATAATTAAAAGATATAATATAGAACAAAACTAATGGCTTCAACAAAAATAATAATAACAACAAATATCAATAATAATAGAATAATAATAACAACAATAATAATAACAGTAATAATAACAACACATATTAATAGTAAAAATAATAATAACAAAAAAATAATAGCAATAATAATAATAATAATAATAATAATAATAATAATAATAAAATAATAACAGCAATAAAGATAATGAAAACAATAATAATAATAGCAATAGAAATGACAATAATAATAATAACACCAATAATAATAACGAAAACAATAACAATAATAAAAATAGTAGCAATAATAATTTTATACACAAAATAAAGTAAAATCAACTATACTAGTTCAAATTGTATGGAAACAAAAAGTGTAATTGTATAAACAAAATGTCATATGGAAAATATTTCTTTACCATTAGTTTCACTATATAAGTAAAGAGTCTTGAAATATCAATTAGCAAATAGGTAGAAATCTTGCCTCCTTAACATCAAGTTGCATGTTTGCTTTCACGACATCAGGTTGCAGGTTGTCGTCTGGATATTCGGTTGCACATTTTGCCTCCCCGATATCCAGTTGCAATTTGCCTCCACTGACATCGAGTTGCATATCTACCATCTCGACATTAGGTTGCACCGAAATGATGAAATGCATATAAAATTGAGCATGTTCGGGCTCAAAACAAAGTAATAATAATAATAATAGTAACGATAAAAATAATAATACCAATAACAATAATCATAACAAAATATTCATACTAATAACAATAAGAATAACAATGATAATAACAATGATCATAACAATAATAATAACAATAAAAATAATATTAAAATATTAACACCACTAGTAAAAATAATAATGCAAGACAAAATATAGTTTTGGTTCAACATTTTTTTTTGTGAGTGTAATTCAATATTAATAAAATAATGAAAACAATAATAATAATAGCAATAGTAGTAACAAGAATAATAATAATACTAGTAATAATAATGAAAACAATAGCAATAATAGTAATAGTAGTAATAATAGCATTATACAACAAAATAAGGATTTGTCTTGTCAAAATAATCCAATAGAAATATACAGTGGATCAAAAATGAAAAGTGAAGTTAAAATACACCATTATTCGAAATAACATAATCTTCGTTGACAAATTTTTTTTTATAGAAGATCCAAAATAAATATAACAAATAATAATCGAAATATAGAAAGTATTCGGGAAAAATAATTGTAAAGAGAAAATGGGTAGGAGAAAATAAATTTATACCCAATAAAGAGTTAAAAAAGAGGATGACTAGAAGGGACAAAAGAAAATAAGAAGTCAAAGAATTGAATATGAAGGAAGAGGAACGAGGGGAAAAATCGGAATCAAAGAGAATATGGCAGGAAAAAAATAACTAACATGATACTCAATATTGAATTGACAAAATATGATAGATGCAGGAACAAAAGAATAAATGATGCAAGAATGGAAATGCAACAAAATAGCAAAATACCTACAGTCGCACCTTCGGCAGTCTCTGCTTCCTCTGCAATCTGGTTGTGGGCGTGACCACGTTCTCCAGCTTGTCCTCCATTGGGAGCTGATCCTCCAGTTGGTGCATTTCTCCTGTTATTTGGGTAGTCCCGAACCTTGTGATCATTTGCTCCGCATACAAGACATCGACCGTTGGCTAGCCGGCAATCCTTGCGTATGTGACCAATCTTGTGGCAAAAGTTGCATGTCGGGCCCTTCCTTCCATGGGTCTGTCCCATGATAGCGAAGGCATGATGCTGGGGCGCAAATACACACAGTCGGGTGAACTGTGCATTCTCTTGGGCTCTTTCTAGACTAGCTCTCATCTGCTCATTATTCTCTCGTTGTAGCTCCATCATTCGTTGCATCGCTTGGAGAATGGCGAAATTCTCTGATATTTCAGCCTTGGGCAGAGGAGTCGAAGAATCTTCATGAGCCATTGTCTGCAAAACCATCCAGTTGGTGAGTACCCGGACATATGTGGGTAGATTGACAAATGGTAATGAATGCAAGGGATGGAAGGACACAAGATCAAAGGATTGAATGCAAAGGGGTCAGATGTGGATTGAATAGGATTAATATCTAGATTATATTAAAGTTATTACATGTTCATGTGATCAACATGGCACACATATTATTGAGTTAACCTGGCTTGAGCCAAACTCGACTAATATATCAATCAAAGCCAACCTCCGTAAAGATAGTCATGTCTGATTGATATATTACTCAACCTGGATCTGATACCACTAAAAACCTGTCACGCCCTGATTCCCAAAATACGGGAACACGAGTACGTAACGAAGGCCCAGTGAATGATTATACATCATCCATAAGTTGTACTAGTCTAACTCAACAATATATAAGAGAAATAACCACGCAAGTAAAGAATATAATCACATAAACAATAAATAAATTCAAACATAATCATGAAATAAATTTACTAAATAATAATCCAACATCTGGGATAAAACCAACTTCGGGTCATAAAGCCCATGAATACAAAGTATGATAAAAAGAAATACAATAAACAAATAAGAAAAGATAGCTAAGATGTCTAATAGTCTAGCTCCAATCTTCAGAGAGTTTGCTCACCAATTTCTTCTGGTATTGCTCCTTCGGTACCTATTAATACTAGATCTAAAAAGAAGAAAATAGAGCCCTTAGAGCAAGTTTTGGACAGTAAGTAGAGAAAACTGAGGATAAAGGAAAACTTGAATATCAAGAAAAATAGGGACATGGTCAAAGACAAAAAACAAAACAAAGAGCAGGCAGTAATATCAAAGGGTTACAATAATCACACATGTAATGCGTGATGTCAAGTCGAGTTCAATACAAGATCAAGTATGCAGGTTGTTGAGTATTTTATTAGCCTATCTAGTACACGTACTACTGCATCCCATACTACAGGTTTCGCGCAAGCACACAGTGATCGTTTTAGACCGATGGTAAATTCACTGTTTGTGTACTCGGAATAACTAGATAACGTGATAAACAAGATAACGAGATAACGAGATAATGTGATAATCTTCTTCCAAGACGATCTCCTCCTTCCATGTCAAGTATTCATGTAAGCGAGAAGGCCTTACCGAGTATATTTTCCGATCATTCACTACCAAGTCTACCTATAATACCCCGGCTTGTTATTAAGTCATTTTCATCCTATGTGAGCATGCAAGAGGGTGTCAATATTTTATATTACTATGTGTGACTAATTCTATGCACTATAGACAAAGCAAGAAGTAAACAAGTCATCTACATACATATCACATGATCAGGACAGCATAACCTTGCTGTACTAAAATATGGATTATGGTCACTACAAAATAGAAAAGCTGAATCCTTCAGAAGATCTGGAAAGTAGACTTCCATACGGTTCCAACGAGTATAATGAAGGTATATAAAAGATATAGGAACTAGGGTGAAAACTCTATTCTAATCAGGTTTTATGTTCAGTCAGCATGCAATAGGTTATGTTCCATTAATTACTTCGGGTCAGAAAACTTATTATTAAAATCTACAAAAATTCATGGAAGTAGCTATACATGTCTAGGTCTAGCCTAAATTATTTCAGATTTTTCTTTTACTGTTAACAGGGTCAAATAAAATAAACAACAGCAAGATATGCATGAAATTATGAGTCTGGAATCTCTAACACAGTTGCAGTAAAGTGATGATATCTAACAGATGCCAATCTGAATTTAAAACCAGATCAGGAAAAAATTATCTAGACATCAAGGGCTATATTTTATGTTTAGTAAGTTCTTTCAAATTAGGTCACTAACAGGGCTAAAAATCTGATTTAAAGTGAAACTTATAGCAGTCCAGAAATCAAATTAATGTAAAAAGATAACAAATAATTCACACGATCACATATAGCATGTAAATTGGCAGTCAAATAAATCTTAGGTGTCAACATGTAATTTCTAAAGGTTAAGATACATTTATCATGGTCATGGTGTCAATTCATCAATTAAATTCAATTCTAGCATGTTCAATTTCAATGTCCAATCTATCAAGCAGTCCTATGCATGAATCTAGTTGTTTAATATGCAAATGCATGAAACATTGGGGACTAGGTTTAGATCGAAGAAAAAACATGATGTTAAGAGTATGTCGGGTTAGCTCGTGTAAACCCTCGATAATCTTAACGGAATTGTCAAAAGCAGTTTTGATAGTAAAAAGGACATGATCTACTTGCAGAAGATCAAATAATCTTGAACAAAATAATAAAAAGGGTTCAAAAAGAGACTTGCCTGTTATTGTAGATATAATTAAATAGAATAACGGGATCAGAATCTCGGGCGAAATCTCCCAAAGCACGTGCGAAGACCGTGCGAAGAACTCCAAGCAAATGAAGCAACAACAACAACTGAACTCCACACTAGATCTGGGCAGAACATAGAACACCGAAACCAGCCAATAGAGTTCCTTCCTCACAACGGATCCGATCTAAAATAGGGAACAGCAAAAAGGTCATCTGGCGTGGGAAAACACGGGATAGCAGATCTGCCCAATAGATTTGTCGCTCCACACCGGATCTAACCCAAACATGGGACGCGAAGGGGATCCACTATGGTCAGAGCATCGAACAGCTGGATTGACCACTCGCGACTTGTCTTCCCCAATTCGATAGAGAGATAAGGAGAGAGCGGGAGAACTGGCACGAGGGACTCCGGCGATGCTGGCGGCGGATGGCAGGGCATGGGCAACACGACTGGAGGTCGCGACGGCGACACGCTAGTCAGGAGGCGACGCAACAACGGCAGCCTCGACGAACTTCGGACTCTGTTTTCGGTCGTAACAGGGGAAGGTGACGACAACAGCGACTGGGACCTGGACGGTGACGAGGGTGTGCTAGGGATCTGCGGTGGATGTAGAGGGTGAGCGGAGAGGGACGTCGATGACGATGGGGTGCGCGGAGTAGAGGAATGGCGATGGCAAACTTCGATGGATTGGGTTTCAGTGGAGAGAACAGAATTACGACGGGGAAGATCACCGGGGGAAACGAGGGTGAGAGGATGGAGACGATGAAGGGAGGTTGATGGAGATGGGGATGGTGGTCGGAGGAGAGGTCGACGAGGGGATGGGCAATTGGGAGTTGGGTTGTGGGTCGGAATCAGAGAGAGTGGGAGATGGAGAGGGGATTAACAGGAAGATGGGTTAACACAGTAATCTGGGTTTGGCAGCTGTAGGTTTAGGAAATTAATTAGGGTTAGAGTATTTATAGGGGAAAAAAGAGATATTAGGTAATGGGTAATTGGGTATAAAATCCAATAGATGAAAATACATTATATATAATACAATAGATCAGTATAAATCCAAACATAAAAGAACAAGATATCTAATAAGTATAATTTGTACTATCTTACATAAATTATTTGAAATAGTAAAAGAAGCACAATTCTTAAACAAAAACGGATTTGTTTCAATAATCAATAATAATAATAAGGTGATCATATTAACACTAAAATAACCATGTCAACAAAATAATAATACTAGTAACATCAATCAATAAGAATAAAAAGACTATCAATAATAATAGCAAGCATCAGAATAATAATTCCAATATATAAAAAATAGGAATTCATTGAAATAGTTGAAACAATAATAATATTTTTTTTATTTTAGTTTTAAATGGAAATAGTTGATCGAGTAGAAATAGAGATAGTGTTTATTCAAAGAATTACAACTATTGTTTGGGGAAAGCTTTAATAATAAATTCAAAAGGAATTTAACAATAACAAATTTATAAATATCAAAATATGGAACAATACCCAAGAAATACGTATTTGCGGAAATAGGGGTTACAAACTAACTATTGGAGCACAATGACACTTGCGATTAAACATATTTAAGAAAGGCGAGATTGATAAAGATATTGTGGTTTTGTTAGTCATGTAACAGATGTTAGGATTTCTTTCTATCATATTTCCAAGATCACAATGATCTAATATCTAATCTAATCTCAAATAAAATAATAAGAACATAAATCAATAATTTTTACCTTCAAACGTTGATTTCTTGTTTCTTGTTTCTCCTTTAATTCTAACTCTAGTTTTTCCTCTCATTTTCTTCTATATCCTGGTGGGAGGTGTAAGAGAGTCAACAAGGTTTTACCCATGTTCTCATATTTATAGAGGAGATGAAAGCCTAGGGTTAGGAACTTTAGAAAATTCTAGTTGGGATAAAATTACAGTACTGTCCGCTATGTATTTGTATTTTGCTCCCCAACTAAAATCTAAATTATTATTAGACCCCTGTCACAATATAGTTCTACAAGACATCCTTTACAGATATTCACAAACGCACTCTTGGAATTCGTGATACCACCTCCATGGGTCAATTTGTAACTTAAACCTTGTTTTTCACATTTAACCTTTTATATAATCTGACAATGACTCTAAAATTTATTTTCTTTTACTAAAAAAATGTATATAATAAAATATTTTTCTGTAAAATATACCCATGGAATTTTACTGTCAGATTATAACCTTCGTTAAATGAACAAGGGAATATCTTCTCTTTTAGAGATCAGATTCCGTATTGCAAATACATGTTCCCAAATTTCTAATAAGACACATCCAATACAATGAGGTATTGTTCTAGAAGGCCCCACTCTCTGATTTATCAAAGTACACGATATTAAAAAAGAGTTCATTATATACTCAGGATTTAGAGGTCAAGTTTATATTGCCTTTAACAATAACACTGTCTTGTGGTTATTTACAAGTGTAATCATTCTTTATTCCATCAATTCGTACTAAACGGACTAGCACAACAAGTTTGAGTCGGCCCTCTCACTTGTTGTGTTACAGTCTTCCAAATAGAATGCCCAATTCTATTATAGACTGTGAATATATTCGTTGTGCATAGACTTAATTACTATGCAGTATGGACCTTGTTGATGCACAATATTAATATTTGTGAATAAACCAAAAAATGCTCTATTAATAAAATAACAAATAAATAAATTTATTTCTGTCTAATCATATAACCCTATAACACCCACTTTCACTCACAGTTTAAATATAAACTTTGAGGGCATACTAACAATCACTCAAAAAATAGCAATCCGATCCCTTTTAAGACCCATGCTACCCAGATGAGACTCAAAACTCTTTTGCGGCAATGTCTTTGTAAAAGGATCTGTGACGTTATTAGCTGTTGGTATCTTAGTTATAGCGATTTCTCCAGTGTTGACAAAAATCTCTGATGATGTGATACTTCCGCTTAATTTGTTTTGCCTTCTTTTGGTTTCTTGGTTCCTTGGATTGTGAAATTGCACCAGTGTTGTCACAATATAAAATCATAGGTGACAATGCCAATGGTAGAACTCCAAGATCTTAAAGAAACTGTCTGAGCCGCACTGCTTCTTTAGCTACTTCAGACGCAACCACATACTCAGCTTCCATGGTGGAACCAGCAATACAAGATTGCTTCACACTCCTCCAACTGATGGCTCCTCCACCCAAGGTGAAAACATATCCAGAAGTAGACTTACTAGCATCATTGTCTGATTGGAAATCAGAATCGGTGTTACCTCTTGGTGACAATTTGGAACTGTTGTATACTAACACAATCTTTTGTAGCATTGAGATACTTGAATATATGTTTAACAGCTAACCAATGTTGGAAGCCTGGATCTGATTGATACCTGCTGACCATGCCAACTGCATAACAGATGTCTGGTCGTGTATAAAGCATAACATACATGAGACTTCCTACTGCTGATGCATAAGGAACTGATCTCATTTTCTCTCTTCTCCTCAGCTGTTTTTGGACACTGTTCCTTGGAAAAGGGTATTCCATGTCTAAATGGTAAAAGACTTTTATTGGAATTTTGCATGCCATAACAAACCAATATCTTATCTATATATGCAGCTTGGGAAAGTCCAATTTTTCTTTTCTGGTGATCTCGAAAGAGCTTAATGCCAAGAATATAACTGACTTCTCCCAAGCCCTTCATATCAAACTATTTTGACAACCAAATCTTGATCGTTATCATGACTCCTACATCATTACCAATGAGCAGAATGTCATCAACATAAAGAATTAAAAATGCCACTACTTTGCCCACAATCTTTTTCTACATACATTGTTTATCTTCGTTTTTATCGAAACCATAGGACTTTATCTTTGATCAAAGCACATGTTCCAACTCCTAGATGCTTGTTTTAGTCCATAAATAGATCTATCCAACTTGCATACTTTATCCTCTTGGCCCTTAGTTATGACACCATCTGGTTGAGACATGTAAATCTCTTCTTCAAGACGCACATTCAAGAATGGGTTCTTGACATCCATTTGCAAAATTTCATAATTGAAATGAGCTGCAATGGATAAGAGAGTTTGAATAGATTTCAACATAGCCACTGGAGAAAAGTTTCTTCATAATCAATGCATTTCTTTTGATTAAAATCCTTTGCCACTAATCGTACTTTGAAGGTTTCAACCTTCCCATCTACTCCTCTCTTTCTCTTGTATACCCGCTTGTATCTAATAGGTTTAATATTTGAAGGTGGTTCTACAAAATTTCAGACTTTGTTAGAGTACATAGACTCCATTTCTGATTGCATGGCCTTTTGCTAAGACTCTGAGTCAACATATTTAAGTGCCTCTTTGTAGTGTCTGGGATCTGAGTCATGCTTATCAGGGATGGGCCCAGAGGCTTCTCCTAAAAGCATGTATTTGCCAGGTAGTCTGGTTTCTTTCCCACTACGACGAAGTACCGGTGCAATATTAGAATTTTTTGTGGTAATTAAAGTACTATCAGGTAAATTTGCATTTATACTATCAGGATTTGGTGTCGGATTATTTGACAACTCATGCAAAATCAAGTCACTTCGTGAAATATGTTTCATCACGTAGTCTTCCTTTAGATAAACACCATGTGTTGAAACAAATACTTACTGTTCACTAGGTCTATAGAATATGCCTCCACGAGTTCCTTTTGGATACCTAATAAACAGACAAGCTTCTGATCTTTTTTCCAGCTGATCTGGTTGATGCTTCCGCACATATGCAGTACAACCCCATATACGCAAATGTTTTATACTTGGTTGTCTCCAACTCCATAACTGAGTAGGTGTGCTATCAACAGCCTTAGATAGAACCAAGTTCGAAAGATAAACTGCTGTAAGTAGGGTTTATCCCCAAAAAGGTATAGGTAATGTAGCATAACTCATCATAGATCTAACCATATCAAGTAATGTCCTATTCCTCCTCCCAGCCACACCATTCTGTTGGGGACAGTTAGGCGCAGATAACTGTGGTACAATCCCACATTGCATAAGATAATCCCAAAACTCACTAGAGAGGTACTCTCCTCCTTGATCTGACCGAAGAATCTTCAAGTGTTTACCTAGTTGCTTTTCACTTTCTGTCTTCAACTCCTTGAATTTCTCAAAAGTTTCAGACTTGTGACACATTAGGTATATATAGCCATATCTTGGGTAGTCATCTGTGAAAGTCACAAAATACTCATAGCCTCCCTTTGCACTAGTGCTAATAGGTCTGCATACATATGTGTGTACAAATTCTAAAGTTTCTTTGGCGCTATTTCATTTTCCAGAATACGGTCTTCTACTCATTTTCTCTTGTAAACAAGATTCACAAACTGGCATAGCCTCCTCTGCCAAGGAACTCCGAGATCCACTTTTCACCAATTTGTCAATCCTATCAGGGTTGATATGTCCTAGACGTAAGTGCCAAAAAGCCTTAATGTAACCCCCGTTCCCGTAAATCCGTATTTCCTGAATATTTTCGGTATTTTGATTATTTATAAACTTTTATTGTGCAAAAATGGTTTCAGATCTTTTACTGAGTATTTATAATCGACAATTATATTCACTTTGAATAACAATATATTTTCTATTTTTAATTGATCAACTATTTATATTTTATATTATACATGTTGGGATTTTAATGAACTTGTTAATCTCAAATTCTATTTTTGATGCATATCATTATTATTATTATTGTTATTTTTATTATTGTTATTATTATTATTATTATTATTATTATTATAAGTATTATTGTTATTACAATAATTATTATTATCGGTAGCACTATTATTACTACTATCGTTATTATTATTTTTAGTATTTTCAATGTTATTATTTTTTATCAATATTTGTTGTTATTGTTATTAATATTAATATTATTGTTATTCTTATTATTGATGTTGTTACTCTTATTATTATTAATATTTTATTGTCATGAGTCTTATTATTATTATTTTTGTAAAGCCCAATGTCATTATTATTATTATTGTTATTTTTGTTAAAGCCCATTGATTTTGGCCTATATTGTATAATATAATTATTTAATTTGAAGCCCAGTCCAAGCCCATCTCCTATTTGGTTTTAACCCAAAACCGAATATCCATTCCTATTGGATCTTGACCCACAACCCACTAACCCAAAACAACCCCTATATCCCCACTAACAGCCAATCTCCAAAAATCACTCCTGACCACATCACATCGTGTAACCCCCAAATTTGAATCGTAACAATTAGCCTTTCTATCTCCCCCATTATTATAATCATAATTATATATTTTAATATATTAAACTCTCCCCCTTCATCTCTCTTCCCTCTCCCCGTCTCCCCCCTCTCTCCTCTGTTTTCGAAACCGAAACAGAGCTCACCCCCGCTTCTCCATCGTCTTCCTCGTCCCGCCTAAACACCTCGCGACCTCCCTTGCACCGACAATTATATTCACTTTGAATAACAATATATTTTCTATTTTTAAATGATCAACTATTTATATTTTATATTATACATGTTTGGATTTTAATGAACTTGTTAATCTCAAATTCTATTTTTGATGCATATCATTATTATTATTATTATTATTATTATTATTATTATTATTATTATTATTATTATTATTATTATTATGAGTATTATTGTTATTGCTATTATTATTATTATCGGTAGTACTATTATTACTACTATCGTTATTATTATTTTTAGTATTTTCATTGTTATTATTTTTTATCAATATTTGTTGTTATTGTTATTAATATTAATATTATTGTTATTCTTATTATTGAAGTTGTTACTCTTATTATTATTAATATTTTATTGTCATGAGTCTTATTATTATTATTTTTGTAAAACCCAATGTCATTACTATTATTATTGTTATTTTTGTTAAAGCCCATTGATTTTGGCCTATATTGTATTATATAATTACTTAATTTGAAGCCTAGTCCAAGCCCATCTCCTATTTGGTTTAACCCAAAACCGAATATCCATTCCTATTGGATCTTGACCCACAACCCACTAACCCAAAACAACCCCCATATCCCCACTAACAGCCAATCTCCAAAAATCACTCCTGACCACATCACATCGTGTAATCCCCAAATTTGAATCCGTAACAATCAGCCTTTCTATCTCCCCCATTATTATAATCATAATTATATATTTTAATATATTAAACTCTCCCCCTTCCTCTTTCTTCTCTCTCCCCGTCTCCCCCCTCTCTCCTCTGTTTTCGAAAATGAAACAGAGCTCACCCCTGCTTCTCCATCGTCTTCCTCGTCCTGCCTAAACACCTCGCATCCTCCCTTGCACTGCCAGAACCCGCAACTCGACCTCGAAGCTCTTCGCCGCTCGACCAACCCCCAGTCTCCGCTACCACCGTGAACCAGTCGACTCTGATGCACCAGCCTACCGCTCTCCATCTCGCAGTCCACCATCGCTGCCAATGACCCCAATCACTCCGGCTCGCCTCCGCCATGCCCCGCCATCACTTCCCGACCGCGTCCCACAGCAACACCACCCTACTTGTCTTCAGCATTGCCCAGCCCACCGCCTGCAACATTCCTCCTCCTCCACGTCTCGCCGAACCATCGAGTTCCCGTCGTGTTCACCCTCACCTCGTCGAAGTGTCGCCAACCCCACAACTCCCGATCCTCATGCTACCGCCTCACCCTACCGCACTAACCGCTCACCGTCAGTCGATGCCCTGCTCGCCCAGTCGCCTGCCTCGCTGCCATGCACAAGCCTTGCCGCTCCTCATTGCCCAAAGCACCTCCTTCATCCTCGCCGACCAGTCGAAGTGGCAGCCACCAACTGTGCTCGTCGTTGCTGTGCTCCTTCCCCGAGCAACCCATCCCCTGTGCCGATCACCGAATTCTACAGTCGACCTCCGAGGCCTACTATCACGACCATCTGTCGTGTGCTGCCGAGTTGATCACCCTCACATCAGTCGCCCCGTAGCCAGCCGTGCTGCCTCTCCACCATCGTCGAGGCATCACTATCCCATTGTTGGTTGCCACCCTCGCTGTTTGTAGCCGGTGTACCTCTGTTTGTACCATCAGCTTCAGCCAATTCATTAGCGGCCATCTGATCGTTGATCATTGTGATCGTGATCACTTCTTGATCCGTCGATCGTGGCCGTTGAATTTGCATTGATCATCATCACCATCATCATCCCCATCAAGATCTGTGCCTGATCATGATCATCGTGATCGCTTGCTCATCGTCGTGTCGCCGGGATTCCGATCCCGTTATTCTTCGCATATTCGGATAAATCTAACATCGTCCTAAAGGTAAGTCATCTCACCCTCGAATTGTACTGTATCGTATTAGAGATTATTTATTGAATTCTGTAAGTAGATCTATACTGATTATTGTATATCTGTTATTGTTATCTATCGTTGAGATACTATGGATTTACACGAGCGAATCCAAATAGTAGTCTTGACTTCATGCCGTCTTTTGCCTCCAATTTATAGAGATCTTGCATGCATTCTTGTAGTTAATTATTGAATATAGGAATATGGATTATTTTTGTATTTCATGTCATGACATTACACAACTATTGTAGATTGTATACTAGTGTTGATTGTTCATATGATTGATGATGGTGTGTTAGTTGATTATAATTAGTAGGGTTATGGACATTATATGTATCTTAATACTATGTTCACATAGACGTAACTTGCTGTGATTTATAATTATTAACCCCTAACTTATTGTTCATAACATTTTAATCTTTTTATTCATGAAGAATATGTTGAAACCCTGAAATTTATTGCCAACATGAACATTACCATGCGGTTTCGACCTAGATAATGTCATCAATATCAATAACTTTCTGAATATGAAATGTATCCCTATTTTTCTACTTTCCAGAACATCCAGAATTTTTGAATTCCGACTTATATTGCATGAGTTATGATCCTTTTTACTGTTGCTGCATTGTATTTTCAGATTTATGCACATACCATGTTAAACTGATGAATTAGGTGAACTAATGATCAAATATTATCATGATAATTTCCAAATTGATGGCCAACATGCTTAGGGTAATGAAAATTATTTTTACTGGTTTTTACAATGAATATTTACTGCTATTACAACTGAAAATAGTTAATACTGATAACCAGTCAGAAACGGTAACCTGTAAAGAATACTGAAATTCACCTAGCTACTTTTGTCGGAATTTGGACTTTAAATTTGGGTTGGAACCGGACAGAAGTCTAGTTTCTAGACCTTCTGACGGATCCACATTTTCTATCATAGCAACGGGAATTCTGTTTTTTGTACAGCAACCTTCTGCAGTCCAGAATTGGGTTCCTATGTTTAATAATATATAATTGAATTTATAATGTTGAATTTTGTGTATTTGGTTGTAAAGAGTACATTGCATGATCTTAGGTTTGTGTTGTCATCATTCTAGTATCCCTTATTAATCACGTTATCGTTTTCCAATGATATTTCTATCCCTATTGTTCCCTATTAGTATTGCATATTAATTGAATAAAGAATGTTACTCAAGCCGGGGTTAAGGGTTGACTAGGGTAGTTGATAATATAGTGACTGTACTTGAAAATATGGGTCTCGTTCCCAAAATATCATTATTGTCATTGTGAAAGAAATTGCAAATGGTCAGTGTTATCGTCATAGTGCAAGAAATTGCAAATGGCCAATGTTATCGTCATTGTGCAAAAAATTGCTTAATAGCCAGTGTTATATTGTGCCGAGTACATGACCTATAGAAACTGCAACCTTATTCTAAACGAAATTGATTGTATGCATCGTACCTGTAGTGTGGGATGCTGTAGTGCGTGCATTAGTTAGGATTAAAATGAATAATAGACTTAAGACTTCATAGCATTGTCATTGCATTTTGCCATCATAATTGAACATTGTTATCGTTTTTGTTTACCGTTATTGTTATCGTTTATTATCATCGTTATTGTACATTGCATTGTCATCATTTTGTTATTGTTCATTGCCATCGATTCCATTGTTTATTGAATTCATTGTTATACCGTAAATGTCATTGTTTCTCTATTTCTCTACTTGTTGTTCACGACTTGCTCTAAGAACTTATTTTTCTCTCTTTTAGATGAACAGCTTACAGGTAATCGAGGAGAATTGCCTGATGGACAAGGAGAACAACAATGGTGAAAGAATTGTTTTGCTGTGCCGCTTAAATAATTATTGTTTCATTTTGAGAACTTTAATAATTGAAAAATGTTGTTTTCTTTGTATTGTGGGCTTTTCACCCGAATATTGTTATTGCGGATTCCAGAGGTTGGATTGTTATTTTGTTCGTTATTTATGCTTAAATTCCAAGTATTGTTATTCATGTGATTACTCCTTTAATGCATGCGTGGTTGTATTACTTCCTGTGACGCAATTCATTTGCTGGGCCATGTCACGTGCTTGCATTCCATATTTTTGGGAAGCGGGACATGAAACGATTTTTAGTGGTATTAGAGCCAGGTTTGACTCTAACTAGTTCGGGGTTGGACCCTGATTAGTTTGAGTTTAACCGGTTTGACTCAACAATATGTACAATGCGTGAATCACATGGATAATTGATAACCAACATATCATCTGGATTCCAATATTTTAATCCACTTTTTGATCCCTTCATATTCAGTTCTTTCATTTCTTAGTTGTTTCGTCCCTTCCATTCATTCACATTCATTGATTCCTTACTGGGTATAATTTTATTCTTTTGTGCGCATATTATTTTGATTCTGGAGTTATCCATTGTTTTTCTTCCCGCTTGGTTCGTCGAACGGCATCGGTGGTCTACAACGACATGTCTGTAATTTGGAACGTTGCCATCAGAGTGGCGCAACGGAAGCGTGTTCGGCCTATAACCCACAGGTCTCAAGATTCTCTTGGTTCTTCTTCCTTGCATTGTTGCTTCCCTCTATTCCTTGATTGGTTCGATTCGTCCCTGCCATTTCTCTCTCTGATTTCAGTTCTACCTACTCCTTCATCTTCTTACTTTGTTATCTTGTGCTGTTCTTTCCTTTTGATACTGTTTATGTTCTATATCTACCTTCCTCGGGCAGAAAACTCCACTCTTTCATGCATTCCATTTGACATCATTGTTATCCAATTCCCTTCTTATTCTGATGCTGCCACCGTTTTGATTTTTCCCTTCAATCCCCTGTTTTATTATCCCCCCCATAAGTTTGCTTTCACCTTTTCCCATGAACCGCCTACGCAAATTTCGAAGATGAAATTTTGTTGTAAGGTGGGTAGGATTGTAACCCCCATTCCTGTAAATCCGTATTTCCTGAATATTTTCGGTATTTTGATTATTTATAAACTTTTTTTGTGCTAAATTGGTTTCGGATCTGTTAATGATTATTTTATAATCGACAATTGTATTCACTTTGAATAACAATATATTTTCTATTTTTAACTGATCAACTATTTATATTTTATATTATTCCTGTTTGGATTTTAATGAACTTGTTAATCACAAATTCTAATTTTGATGAATATCATCATCATTAGTATTATTGTTATTATTATTATTATTATTATTATTATTATTATTATTATTATGAGTATTATTGTTATTACTATTATTATTATTATCGGCAGTACTATTATTACTACTATCGTTATTATTATTATTCGTATTTTCATTGTTAGTATTTTTATCAATATTTGTTGTTATTGATATTATTATTATTATTATTATTATTATTGTTATTCTTATTATTGATGTTGTTACTCTTATTATTAATAATATTTTTTTGTCATTAGACTTATTATTATTATTTTTGTAAAGCCCAATGTCATTACTATTTTTTTTTTGTGAAAGCCCATTGATTTTGGCCTATATTGTATTATATAATTATTTAATTTGAAGCCCTGTCCAAGCCCATCGCCATTTGATTTTAACCCAAAACCCAATATCCATTCCTATTGGATCTTGACCCACAACCCACTAACCCAAAACAACCCCCATATCCCCACTAACAACCAATCTCCAAAAATCACTCCTGACCACATCACATCGTGTAACCCCAAAATTTGAATCCCTAACAATCAGCCTTTCTATCTCCCCCATTATTATAATCATAATTATATATTTTAATATATTAAACTCCCCCCTTCCTCTCTCTTCACTCTCCCCGTCTCCCCCCTCTCTCCTCTATTTTCGAAACCGAAACAGAGCTCACCCCTAACTTTCCATTGTCTTCCTCGTCCCGCCTAAACACCTCGCGACCACCCTTGCACCGCCAGCACCCGCAACTCGACCTCGAAGCTTTCGCCGCTCAACCAGCCCCCAGTCGCCGCTGTAACCGCGAACTAGTCAACCCTGATGCACCAGCCTATCGCTCCCTATCTCGCAGTCCACCGTCACTACCACTGACCCCCATCACTCCGGCTCGCCTCTGCCTTGTACCACTGTCGCTTCTGGACTGCGTCCCAAAGAAACACCTCCCTCCTCCTCGTCAGCATCGCCTCGCCCACTACCTGTAATCTTCCTCCTCCTCGACGTCTTGCCGAACCATCGAGTTCCCGTCGTCTTCATCCTCACCTCGTCGAAACGTCGCCAACCCCACAACACCCGATGCTTTTGCTGCCGCCTCCCCTACCACAGCCAACCGCTCGCCATCAGTCAACACCCCTGCTCTGCCCAGTCACCTGCCTCGCTGCCATGCACCGGCCTCTCCGCTCCTCATCTCCCACAACACCTCCTTCATCCCCGTCGACCAGTCGAAGCCGCAACCACCAACTGTGCACATCGTTGCTGTGCTCCTTCCCGGAGCAACCCATCCCCTGTGCCGATCCCAAAGTTTACAGTCGACCTCAGAGGCCTACTGTTGCCGCCGTCTGTCATTTGCCACCGAGTTGATCACCCTCATGTCAGTCGTCCCGCAGCTAGCCATGTCGCCTCTACACTGTCGTCGAGTCATCGCTATCCCGCTGTTGGTTGTCACCCTCGCTGTTTGTAGCTGTTGTCCCTCTGTTTGTACCATCAGCTTCCGCCAATTCATTTGTAGTCATCCGATCGTTGATCATCGCGATCGTGATCACTTCTTGATCCTTCTATCGTGGTCGTTGAATTTGCATTGATCATCATCAAGATCTCGATCTCGACCGTCAGATCTCTTTTGATCATCACGATCGTGATCATCATCTTGATCTTGATCTTGATCTTCGATCTCAGTCATCCGATCATCCGATCTTGATCCCCATCAAGATCCGTGAATGATCATGATCATCGTGATCGTTTGCTCATTGCCGTGTTGTCGGGATTCCGATCCCGTTATTCTTCGCATATTCGGATAAATATAACATCGTCCTAAAGGTAAGTCATCTCACCCTCGAATTGTACTGTATCGTATTCGAGATTATTTATTGAATTCTGCAAGTAGATCTATATTGATTATCATATATTTGTTATTGTTATCTATCGTTGGGATACTACGGATTTGCACGAGCGCATCCAAGTAGTAGTCTTGACTTCGTGCCGTCTTTTGCCTCCAATTTATAGAGATCTTGCATGCATTCTTGTAGTTAATTATTGAATATAGGAATATAGATTATTTTTGTATTTCATGTCATGACATTACACAACTACTGCAGATTGTATACTAGTGTTGATTGTTCATATGATTGATGATGGTGTGTTAGTTGATTGTGATTAGTAGGGTTATGAACTTTATATATCTTAATACCATATTCACATAGATGTAACTTGCTGTGATTTATAATTGTTAACCCCTAACTCGTCATTCATAACATTTTAATCTTCTTATTCATGAAGAATATGTTGAAACCCTGAAATTTATTGCCAAACTCAACATTACCATGCTGTTTCGACCTAGATAATGTCATCAAAATCAATAACTTTCTGAATATGAAATGTAACCCTATTTTTCTAGTTTCCAGAACATCCAGAATTTTTGAATTTCGGCTTATATTGCATAAGTTATGACCTTTTTACTGCTGCTGCATTGTATTTTCAGATTTATGCACATACCATGTTAAACTGATGAATTAGGTGAACTAATGGTCAAATTTTATCATGATAATTTCCAGATTGATAGCCAACATGCTTAGGGTAATGAAAATTATTTTTAATGGTTTTTACAATAAATATTTACTGCTATTACAACTGAAAATAGTTAATACTGATAACCAGCCAGAAACGGTAACCTGTAAAGAACACTGAAATTCACCTAGCTACTTTTGCCAGAATTTGGACTTTAAACTTGGGTTGGAACCATGCAGAAGTCTAGTTTCTAAACCTTCTGACGGATCCACATTTTCTATCCTAGCAACGGGAATTCTGTTCTTTGTACAGCAACCTACTGCTGTCCAGAATTTGGTTCCTATGTTTAATAATATATAATTGAATCTATATTGAATTTGGTGTATTTGATTGTATAGATTACACTGCATGATCTTAGGTTTGTGTTGTCATCCTTCTAGTGTCCCTTATTAATCACGTTATCATTTCCCAATGATATTTCTGTCCCTATTGTTCCCATAATTGAATAAAGAATGTTAATCAAGCCGGGGATAAGGGTAGACTAGGGTAGTTCATAATAAAGTGACTGTACTCGGAAATGTGGGCCCCGTTTGCATAATATCGTGATCATCATTGTGCAAGAAATTGCAAATGGTCAGTGTTGTCGTCATTGTGCAAGAAATTGCAAATGGCCAGTGTTAGCGTCATTGTGCAAGAAATTACAAATTGCCAGTGTGATCGTTATTGTACAAGAAATTGCTCAATAGCTAGTGTTATATTGTGCCGAGTACATGACCTATAGAAACTGCAACCTTATTCTAAACGAAATTGATTGTATGCATCGAACCTGTAGTGTGGATGCTGTAGTACGTGCATTAGTTAGGATTAAAATGAATAATAGACTTAAGACTTCATAGCATTGTCATTGCATTTTGCCATCATAATTGAACATTGTTATCGTTTTTGTTTACCGTTATTGTTATCGTTTATTGTCATCGTTATCAATCATCGTTATTGTACATTGCATTGTCATCATTTTGTTATTGTTCATTGCCATCGATTCCATAGTTTATTGAATTCATTGTTATACCGTAAATGTCATTGTTTCTCTATTTCTCTACTTGTTGTTCACGACTTGCTCTAAGAACTTATTTTTCTCTCTTTTAGATGAACAACTTATACGTAATCGAGGAGAATTGCCTGATGGACAAGGAGAACAACAATGGTGAAAGAATTGTTTTGCTGTGCCGCTTAAATAATTATTGTTTCATTTTGAGAACTTTAATAACTGAAAAATGTTGTTTTCTTTGTATTGTGGGCTTTTCACCCAAATATTGTTATTGCGGATTCCAGAGGTTGGATTGTTATTTTGTTGGTTATTTATGCTTAAATTCCAAGTATTGTTATTCATGTGATTACTCCTTTAATGCATGCATGGTTGTATTACTTCCTGATTTATATTGTTGAGTTGAATCGATGACAGCTTATGAATGACGCAATTCATTCGCTGGGCCATGTCACGTGCTTGCATTCCGTATTTTTGAGAAGCAGGGCGTGAAACAATTTTTAGTGGTTTCAGAACCAGGTTTGACTCTAACTAGTTCGGGGTTGGACCCTGATTAGTTTGAGTTTAACCGGTTTGACTCAACAATATGTACAACACGTGAATCATATGGATAATTGATAACCAACATATCATCTGCATTCCAACATTTTAGTCCACTTTTTGATCCCTTCATATTCAGTTCCTTCATTTCTTAGTTGTTTCGTGCCTTCCATTCATTCACATTTATTGATTCCTTACTGGGTATAATTTTATTCTTTTGTAGCCATATTCTTTTGATTCTTGAAATATCCATTCTTTTTCTTCCCGCTTGGTTCGTCGATCAGCATCAGTGATCTACAATGACATGTCTGCATTTTGGAATGTCGCCATCACAGTGGCGCAGCAGAAGCGTGGTGGGCCCATAACCCACAGGTCCCGAAATTCTCTTATTTCTTCTTCCCTGCATTGTTGCTTCCCTCTGTTCCTTGTATTCATCTTCATTTATTGATTCCTTGATTGGTTTGATTCTTCCATGTCTTTTCTCTCTCTGGTTCCAGTTCTACCTACTCCTTTATGTTCTTGCTTTGTTATCTTGTGTTGTTCTTTCCTTTTGACATTGTTTATATTCTTTCATGCATTCCATTTGATATCATTGTTATCCATTTTCCTTCTCATTCTGGTGTTGCCACCGTTTTGACTTTTTCCTTGAATCCCTTGTTTTATTACTCCCCCATCAGTTTCCTTTCGCCTTGTCCTATGTACTAAAGGCGAAAGATATAATTCATCTTTTATTATACCAAAACAAATAAACTTGCTATTCTTACGAACTATGGCTTTATCCTCAAATAAAGTAGAATATCAATGTTTCCATAAGGATTTAACTGAAATTAAATTTCTCCTCATATCTAGAACATAAAGAACATTATTCAAAACTAAAGATCTTCTATCACTAAACTGCAAATCAACTAATCCTACTGCTACTACTTTAACTCGATGTTGCGATCCTAGATAAATGTCAACTTTGCCATCACATAGTTCCCTTGTTGTCTTGAACCCCTGCATGGAATTACAAACATGGTCAGTGGCTCCTGAGTCAAAACACCAAGTGTCTATAGACTTCTTCACAAAACATGTTTCAACAACTAGTGATTCAGGCATACCTGAGTTGGCATTTTTTTTGCCAGATACATCACACAATTCCCTTTCTAATACCCTTTGATACCGCAGTGGAAAGATTTTACCTTTGGTTTATTCTCCTGCTTCTCAAGCTTTGTTGGTTTCCCAGAACCCGATTTACCTTTAAAATTTTTGCCTTGCTTCTTCTTTCCTATCTTACCTTTCGGTTTGATAGAAGAAGTTTCACCAATGAAAACACTACTTTTTGTCTTAACGATACCTTCACCCGCAATCAACTCATTCATCAGTTCGGAAAGGGACAGATTCATTTTGCTCATACTGTAACTGTAACTGAGTGTGGTAGCGTCTGAAGGATCACGTCAACTTGGATTTCCTTATCGATTACTACACCTAGAATCTGAAGTTCATTAAGGAACCCCATCATTTTCAAGACATGCTCACGAACAGGGGTACCCTCAGCCATCTCAACATTCATTATCGCTTTCATCGCAACTTGCCTTGCAGCTCGCGATTGACTGGCCAACATCTCTTTTAAGCTTGTTATCATATCTAAAGCATGCAACATTTTATTGTGTTGGTGTTGAAGCACATTTGACATGGATGCCAAAATATAACATTTAGCCATGTCATCAGCCTTAACCCATGCTTCATGATAATCAAAATTTTCCTAGGAAGTTTCATCCATGGGCTCATTAGGTTTCTTTTCTAGAAGTACAAATTTATAATTCTGAGAGGTAAGGACAATGTCAAGATTGTGTTTCCAGTCAACATAATTAGGTCCTTCTAACTTAATGTCTTTAAGAATTATAAAGAGTGGGTTCATGCCGGAAGACATCTGAAATAATTTAAAATAATATAAGAGCTAGAGAAGAAATGGTTTAAACAAAACTTTTTAAATTCTTCATAATCAATATGAGTTTCCTCAAACCATAAACTTATAGAGAAAAATCGGATGACTAGTCCCGTGGTTATAAATTTTCGTTGGGAAAATTTGCTCCAACTAACTAGAGGGAAACCCATTAATTATCTTAGACATGATATGTCAAATTAACATCCGTTGAGGAGTTTACCATTATTTATTAGTCGAGTGTGCACCATTATCATGAATCTAAATTTGAATGCATGAATTAAGTCCTCGATGGGAGAATCCCTTTTCATGCTACCAATTCATATTCTAACATAAAGAAATTCACACTTATAGTCCAATGTCAAGGACCCTCCATTAGGGAGCTTCACAAAGGCAGACGAGGTACCGTTTCAATACTATTGTGAATAGATAATGGAAGGTTGTGGGTTTCATTAAGAACCCTCACCCACTCGATATTTTTATATGAGAAAATTAAAACACATATCTGTTTTAGCTCAATTAAAATTCAATTGAATTTAAAATAGAAATAATAAAAAAAATCAATGCATTTATCTCCCAACCAAGCATGTGGCCAGAACAATATATAGATGTATCCCTGCAATAAAGAACCTAGAGATCTAGTCTTCATGTCCTTCTTCTTTGCTTTATCTTTGCTCCATCGATATTTACAAAATTCAAACTACCTCAACATAAGGAGGCTTACATTAAATTACAATAAAACTATCTCAACATAAGGAGGTTTACATCAATGAATAACAAAACAATCTCAACATAAAGAGGTTTACATCAATGAACAACAAAATAAAAAATAAAAAGTTCTCGCCATGGGGGGATTCTCACAAACATATACAAACAACCACAGGCAGTATAATGATGTAACACAACGGAAAACAAAATTGTACAATCCTATAATTATAACTGTTTCTACCAATATCGTCTAAGATCTCAAATTATCAGGTTAATACCAATAAGTAAAAAAATCTGACAATCATAAATAATTATTAGATCTAAACTTATATTTTAAAAACATCTAGATTATTGGTATAGTTAATTAAAAAAATTGAAAACAATTTAGATCCCAACAAAATGAATCATAAATACATTAAAAAAAATCAGAAATCCCGAAGCTCGAAGAGCGACGGATGAATAAATCCAAATTAAACAGTGATCTAATTCACATGATCTAATAATTTAAGCATTGAATCCATCAAAATTCGATCAAAAATTGAATCCATATAAATTTATTGATATCATCAACATCATTTGAATAATAAAAAAAATTGATCATCCCTTCCAAAGAATAGGAAGTGCCGATCTCAATTTTTTTTAAAATTAAAAAAAATTAAAACTAACAAGAATCAATATGATGATTGATTAAAATTAGATCAAAGTGGCTCTGATACCACTGTTAGGATTTCGTTCTATCCTATATCCAAGATCACAATGATCTAATATATAATCTAATCTCAAATAAAATAATAAGAACATAAATCAATAATTTTACCTTCAAGCTTTGATTTATTGTTTCTTTTTCTCCTTTAATTCTAACACTACTTCTTCCTCTCATTTTCTTCTATATCCTGGTGGGAGGCAGAAGAGAGTCAACAAAGTTTTACCCTGTTCTCATATTTATAGAGGAGATGAAAGCTTAAGGTTAGGAACTTTAGGAAATCCTAGTCAGGATAAAATTACAATATTGTCCACTATGTATTTGTATTTTGTTCCCCAACTAAAATCTAAATTATGATTAGATCCCTGTCACAATATAGTTCTACAAGACACCCCTCCATTACCGATATTCACAAATGTATCCATGGAATTCGTGATACCACCTCCATGGATCAATTTGTAATTTAAATCTTGTTTTTCACATTTAACCTTTTATACAATCTGACAATGACTCTAAATTTTTTTTTTTTAACAAAAAAAATTGTATATAATAAAATATTTTTTCTGTAAAATATACCCATGAGATTTTACTATCAGATTATAGTCTTCGTTAATTGAACAAGGGAATATCTTCTCTTTTAGAGATAGGATTCCGTATTGCAAATACATGTTCCAATATTTCTAATAAGACACATCTAATGCATCGAGGTATTGGTCTAGAAGGCCTCACTCTTTGATTTATCAAAATGCGTATTAAAAAAAATCACTATATGCTCAGGATTTAGAGATCATGTTTATATTGCCTTTAACGATAACACTGTTTTGTGGTTATTTACAAGTACAATAATTCTTTGTTCCATCAATTCGTTCTAAACGAACTAGCACAATAAGTTTGAGTTGACTCTCTCACTTGTTTTGCTACAGTCTGTCAAAAAGAATGCTCAGTTCTATTATAGACTGTGAATATGTTCTTTGTGTATTGACTTAATTACTATGCAGTATGAACCTTGTTGATGCACAATATCAATATTTGTGAATAAACCAAAAATAACTCAATTAATAAAATGAAAAATAAATCAATTTATTTATGTTATATAACCCTACAACAGAAATGTTTCATATTAGCTGTTATTAGCACAAGTAATGCACTAGTATACTATGTAAATTTGTGACTAGCTCCTTCTACTCGTTTAGGGTTAATATTAAATATACTAGGAAGGAGAGATGATGAAAAGGCAACCATGTCGTATCGCATTAGCTCTTATTCCGGTACTTTGCAAACTTGTGGTGCACAAAATATGATTAGTAAAAAAACGAAGTTGGTAAATGCAGAGTATAGTCTTATGGCTAAATTTGTTTTAACCTGATACTCGGGTCTAATGATCTTTAAAAAATTGAATATAGAACTCTAACCATTTCATGGGGTTTGTTGTTGACATGTCAAAGAGATTAATCATATTGCAAAAAGAACCTTAATGTTAAACTACTCGCTTAAAAATGAGAGGTATTGTCAGTATTTTACTCTCATTTTCTCTTAAGATCTTCGAAAAATAATCTGCGGAGTTCCTACACTTTATTGTTAGATTGTTTGGAACATTGTTTTAGAGATTGGTTGATCAGAACTGATCCGAATCATTATTCAAGAGGCCCATCTGAAACAAATCCTTAAATCTCGGGATCGGAGAGATAACTCGTGGTTTGACCGAGTTAGCAATTGGATCAGATAAATCGGCCCCCCGATACCAACATGAAACCCTAATCCAATAATTAAGAAATTCAAAATTTGAATTATATATTCCATATCGTGTTATCCAAAGCAATGAAGATATAAGTGTGGAGTCCCCTTTTGTTGTGCACTCGGCCGCCGTTGTGCACTCCCGCCTTGGTATTGACAAAATGAACGTTCACATTGATCTACACATCTAAATTAGTCTAAATATGTGAAATCAAATCATTTGAAATTTATTTGCCCATCTAGTGAAATGTTACAAAATAGTATGGCTGAAAATCGTTGTTTTTATAGCCACATGATGGATGAGCAAATAAATTTCTAATGATTTGATTTTACATATTTAGACTAATTCAGATGTGTAGATCAATGTGAACGGTTCAGATCGTCAATACGAAGGTAGAAAAGCCGAGTGCACACGGTGGCCTAGTGCACACCGGAAGGGGACTCTATAATTTTGTAATAAACACTCTTCTCATTTCTAGCTTTTATTTTATTTTTTCCTTATGTAATTAAAATTTGTATTATTTGATCTACATATTGTTAGAAAGTATTATAGAAATAGTTAATTTCTAAAATATAATTATGTAATCTTTCCAAATCAATTAACAATTATTTTGTAACCCAAAATAATTAATTATTTTGTATAACAACATTTTGTATATAAATATTGTTGCATTATGTATTGTTATTTATATTTGGCATATGAATGTTGTTGCACGTGAATTGTGCACATTCTTGTATATGTTGTCATGTACACATAAGTTGTATGGTTTTGGAAAAACCCAATTAAATTCATATGAATTTAACTTATGAGGCTAACTGTTGCCGCTGAATCTGGTGAGGGATAGACAGAATTTGTGAATTTGTAGGAACTCGAACGGGCTGAATCTGACTTCTTTCTTGTTGACAAGTTGACTCCTTGGTGCTCCCGCAGACCTGCACAAATATTCGAAACACCAGGATGGATCCCGACAACAAACCCTCCGACGCTTTTGTCAGTACTCAGTAAAGAAAGGGGGAAGAGCTTATTAGGTAGACAAAGAGTGATCACCTTGTAAGGGCAGGAGGTAGGGGGTATTTATAGTCGCCGTGGGGATCTGCTTCGGGATAAGAATGAATCCCTACTTCCCGGTGTAACTGGATAGAAGTGGTTGAAACCACCTCCAGTAGATAAGGACGAGCCAGGATTTCCTCATATCCTGTTGACTTGGTCCTTAACGGGTTGCGACCTGCTCTCAGTTGAACAGGTCCGTTCATAGGTTAGAGGGTCCAAGATGAGAGACCCAGTTCCCAATTCGGACCCTTCTGTAGGTGAAATTACCATCTTGCCCCTGTAACTTTAAGATTCGTGCCTAATTTGAAAGGTTCCGATTTAACCCCATTTTTAGCGATATCACGAGAGCCCCACTCCCAAAGACTGTGTACTACGGCCTTTGGGGAGTAGTTTTGTTGTCTTAATGGCGTATAGGGCTTTATTGGAGTTCTCGAAGGGTGTTCGAATCTCGTTTGAGGGGTGATGGTGCTTCCCTAAGCTGGTAACGTGCTCAAGACTGTTCTTAGGCTCTTCTGGATTTTTTGGAGATTTTTCCCAATTTTATATTATTTTTTTGAACCATTTATTCAATTTTGCAAAGCGATGATTTGTTTTCCGGGAGCACTAATTAATTGTTCTAACCAACAATTATTTACCCAGGGGCTCAAAAATGTTCCCCCGAATTTATAATTATTTTTCCCGTATTTTTTTAATCATTTTTTTTACAATTTTTAAATAGATAATTAGAATTAATAAAATAAAAAATAGATTTTATTACCTATTTATGACATGGCGCGATCTGGATCGTTCATCAGCCCTGGGCACGAAAATCTGGACGATCGAACGGTGGATCAGCACTCGAAGACGTGGATCAATCTGAGATGTTGATCAGATTGTTGCGCGAGTTTTGGGATAATCCGACAGGTTGTGAAGAGGGCAAATTTTGCCCATTTGAAGGTCGGTAGCAACCGACCTCGGGACGTTCGCCGAAGTCTAGGGGGCAACACGTGGCATGTGGGCCCCTGGCTATTCTTGCGTTTTGACATCGGTGGCAAACGACTTCAGAAAGCTCGCCGAAGTCTAGGAGAGCGCCACGTGGCTTGTGGGCCCCTGACTATTCTCGCAGTTTGACATCGGTGGCAAACGACTTTGGAAAGCTTGCCGAAGTCTAGGAGAGCACCACGTGGCATGTGGGCCCTTGGCTATTCTTGTGTTTTGACATCGTTGGCAAACAACTTCGGAAAGCTTGCCGAAGTCTAGGAGAGCGCCATATGGCATGTGGGCCCTGGCTATTCTCGTGTTTTGATGTCTGTGGTAATCGAATTCGGAGCTGCTGTCGACGAATGAGAAGGCGACACGTGACTTGCAGGCCCTAGGACCGTTGACCATTCAATGCATTTTCTTGCATTTTGACATCGGTGGTAATCGATTCGGGGCCCTTGCCGAGGTCTAGCGAAGCGCCACGTGGCTTGTGGGCCCCAGGACCGTTGACCAGTCAACGCATTTTCTTGCATTTTGACATCGGTGGTAATCGATTTCGGAGAGCTTGCTGAGGTCTAGGGGAGCGCCACGTGGCATGTGGTTCCCTGGGACTATTGACCAGTCAACGCATTTTCTTGCGTTTTGACGTCGGTGGCAATCGACTTAAGAACTGCTGTTGACAAATGAGAGGGCGACACGTGGCTTGCGGGCTCCAGGACCGTTGACCAGTCAATGCATTTTCTTACGTTTTAACGTTGGTGGAATCGACTTCGGAAAGCTTGCCGAGGACTAGGGGAGCGCCACGCGGCATGTGGGTCCATGGGACCGTTGACCAGTCAACGCATTTTTTGGCATTTTTCACCAAATGGGCCAGGCCTTTGCATTGTTGGGGGCCTCTTAACCATGGTAAACGTGCCACCAACCTCAGTCTCTATAAATCTCCACCCCATCTCTCATTTGCTCACCATTCTTGTTTTTAACTCTGGCGAGATTTTTACTCTGCGAGAGCTTCCGACGAGTTTTCACCGTCTTCCAGTGTATTTTCCGACCGTAGCTGTCAAATTAAGGTAACTTCATACTTAGCTTAGTTCTTTTTAAAGAATGTCTACCGACCCTTTGAGGAAGGAGACCTCCCCTCTTCTCGCTCCCTGAGGCTTTCTATAGTCAGGTCCCCCCAGTCGACAAGGGCAAAGCCGTGGTAGGGCAAACTAAGTAATCGTTGAGACGAGGGTTGAAGAGGAGCGGAGAATGGGAGAGTTCGGAGGTTGCCTGGGGTTCTAACCGGACTAGAGAGGGTTCGAGACATTCCGGAGGACCAGGCAGAGCGGATAATGTACGGGATGGGTCGAAGCTTCGATGAAAACGAGGCTAGAGAGACGTCGAAGGGCAGACGAGACGATCTCCATTCTTACCGAAGTGGACTTGGTAAGGATTCGGGAGTGCTTCCAAATCCCAAGGGAGTTCGCCTAATGCTCCCTAGGCCGGGGGTGAGGGCCAAATCACCGATTCCTGTTGACATGTGCTTCTGTCCAGTCGACGTGTTCTTGGCGGGAGTTCGACTTCCTCTCCACCCGTTCGTCGCCGAAGTGTTGAGGTGGTTCCGCATCAGCCCCATTCAGTACATGCCGAACGTGTGGAGAATGATAAACAGATTCGTCCTCCACTGTCAAGCGGCGAGTCTTGCGCCGAGGTTGAGTGTGCTCCGAACGGTGTACCGGATGCACCAACAGCACAAGGATGCATACCGGTTCTATCTGGCTCTGAGGTTCGGGATGAAGTTAGTTAGCTGTCCGGACTCGATAAAAAATTGGAGGGATAAGTACTTCCTCATCCGAGGTCGAGGGCCATGGGGAGTTCCCATAGCCTGGGTAGAGTCGTTCCCGAAGAAGGTCAGGGAGAGCCCCACTCTTAGCGCGGAGGAGGAGGATATAGTTCGGACGCTACTCAACCTGCCGGAAGTTCAATTGGAAGGACTTGACCGAGGAGGTGCTCTTCCGGGGGTGTCTTAGCCCGATAAACCCTAGTATGGTTTTGCCTTTTTTTTTGTCGGCAATATCTTCTTCTTTTGTGTTGCGAGCCAAGTAGGCCATGTTTCTAACTCCTTTTTTGCAGAGTCAATGGACTTCGACGACTTGCTGATGCAGCGTGGGGTTCTGAGTAGTAAGGCCCCGAAGAAGAGGAAGAGGGTTGCCTCGAAGGACCCCTCAGAGGCGATACAGCCTCACCGCGCTGCCTGCGGAGCAGCTGGGGAGGCGACCCCCCTCGGCTCCGAAACCTTCGGCCCCAGCGGTGGCTTCGGCTTCTACTGACACGGGGGTCTTCCCGATATCGGCAGCCTTAGGGCTAGAGGCTCTGCCACTGACTGCCAAAGCCGAGGTGTTCCTAACCGAGGAGCACAAGGAGATCTTTGTCCCATAAACTCAATGGGTTCCTAGGCGACTCGTCGGCGTGTATGCCGGTGGTTCGGCACCTGGCAACGCCGAAGGACAAGGCAGCTATGGAGGCGGGTAGTGTAGGGGACGATGCACTCGAGGTCTCCCACTCGGTAGTGTCGATAAGTGTTGAAGACTCAGTTTTCCTTTGGCTGAGCCCTTAATCTTTTTTGCTAACAACCTAAGTCATTATTCTTCGCAGATCACATGCCACTTCGGTCATCTGATGGAGAAGATGGCCGAATAGTAGAAAGGGCTGAAGCTCAAGGCAGAGAAGGCTCGAGCATAGAAGATCTGGACCGCCAAGGACCTTGAGCAGGCGAGGCTTGAGTCCGTGTCGAAGAACTCAAGGTTGGTGCACCTCGAAGCTGTGGTCGTGAAGCTGGTGGCTGATAATGCTCGGCTTCTCCAAGCTATTGAGCTGGCAGCTAAAGAGAAGGAAGACGCAGTCGCAGCGGCAAGGCAAGAGGCGGCGAAGGAGGCCGAGGAGCAGTCCATGACGAAAGCACAGGGGTTCCTCATCGGAAACGTGGCGAAGGCGTACGCTCAAGCCATCGATCAGGTGAGGGAGAAATTCCCCGAAGTGGACTGCACCGGATGGTGCCTCTTTTCGGACCCCGTCCCCGGGTTTGATGATGTCTCAGAGGATGACAAGGAGGGCAGGGAAGAAGAAGAGGTCGAGGTCAAGGGGGGAGGTGCCGAGGCCAAGGAGGATGCTCCGTCGGAGGCTACGCCCCTGGCCATCGTGGCCGCTGAGGAAGCGTCTTCAGCAGTGGATCGCTCGCAAAAGGTCGATCCTTGATTTGTTTTGTGTTTTTGCTTTCTTTTCATGTATTGCCTTGTTGCGGACTGGCCACCGCCTTTTGCATTCAAAGAAATGAAATTTTTTGTCTAAGTGTTGGAGAAGTTTCAAAACTATTTGTCTTATTTTTCTAAGTTGCTGGGTACGAGTCGTGTAAACTTAGTAGCTTCGTGCTTTGACTTTTTTCAGATCGTTGAAGCGTTACCACTCGCCGAAGTGCCTCGGGTGGCTGAAGTGGCACGTCTCAAGGCTGGTCTAGGGGCGACGAGGTTGGGGCTTGCCAGGACCCAAGAGCGGCTTCGCGAAGTGGAGTGGGAGCTTCGTAAAGTGGAGTGTGAGCTAAATCATTTGAGATTGACCTTAGTTCGTCGAGATATAGAAAGGAGACAATTAGAAGAGAGGATTAACGAAACGACCTCTGAAGGCGATGAGGTGGGTTCGTCGGTGGCTGCCAACCTCGGCTTGAGACTTAGGTGCCTTTGACACGCTCTGACTAAGGTGACAGCGGAGAGGGACGAACTAAAGAAGGTAACCCTCCATAAGAGCATGGAGGTTGCACATCTTCGGCAGACAATCATCGATGCCTCTCGCGGTGCAGGCTCGATGCGACTACCGTGTTTGAAGATAATTGCGATGGCTGACTCGCTTAAAGAGCGAATTGTTGAGCTTGAGGCTGAAATCGCTCATCTTCGACCGTGATCTGAGGGAAGCACTGTCAGAACTACCTCTTGTACTCGGGAGGAGTATAATAGGGGGATAATATTCCGTAAGCTCGTGCTTCGCTCGCCCCCTACACATCGAGACCCTGGAGATGCGCAAAGTGGGGTGATAGCTTCGTCGAACAGAGCATCTGTTAGGGCCACCGTTAGATCGGGTGCGGATGATGCTTCTCGGCTCGCCGGCCTAGGGACGTCCGTCGAAGTAGGGCGTCGACAGCACAACATTCATCGCCCACGCGTGTCTCTTAACAGAAGTAACCCCACCCCTAGGAGGCGTTGAAGTAGCTTTCTATAATCTTGTAATCTTGGTTTGACAAGTTTTGTAACTCATTGTAAAGATGAGTTGTTGGTCTGTAATTAGACTTGTCTCTCAAACTTCAATGAAATAATACTTGTTTTGTGAACTTGTGTGCTTTGCAAGCGTTTGCAATTGTCAACAGTGGTAGGAGCAATTTCGAATGGTATACCACTTCGTACTCGCTTACAAGCAAGTAGTTGAAGGGGAATCGAACCAAGTGTTGGACTCTGAACTTATCGTTTAGAGAGTACCAACGGCTGTAGGAGCAATTTCGAATGGTGAACCACTTCGTACTCGGTTAGAAGCAAGTAGTTGAAGTGGAATCGAACCAAGTGTTGGACTCCAAGCGCGTCGTTTAGAAAAAATCAACAGCTATAAGAGCAATTCTGAATGGTGATCCGCTTCATACTCGCTTAAAAGCAAGTAGTTGAAGCGGAGTCGGACTATGTGTGGGACTCCAAGCGCATCGTTTAGAAGAATTTCAGCAGCTGTAGGAGCAATTCCGAATGGTGATCCACTTCATACTCGCTTAGAAGCAAGTAGTTGAAGCGGAGTCGAACCAAGTGTTGGACTCCGAGCGTGCCGTTTTAATGCGAATTTTCTTTTTTTAAGTACAATTGGACTACTCAAAAATAGAGAACTTACAGGAAAAGATTGTTTTTATTGAAAACAATTAGGCGGCCGCTTCTAAGTTGCGAGCCGCTTTTATATTTTGATAAAGAAAATACAAGTAAGAACTTTAGACATGTTTTCTGGAGTGCTCTCGGCGAAGTTGCTTGGAGCAGTGTTTAGACACCCTCTTGGTACTTCATCAAGTGCTCCGTGTTCCATGTCCTCGGTATTCTCCTACCCCCCGGGTCTTCGAGTTGATATGCACCTGGGCGAATAACTTTGGAGACCCTATACAGTCCTTCCCAATTGGGTGCCAACTTGCCATTTTTGCTTGGATTGGATATCGACAATTTTCAGAGCACTAGGTCTCCCTCTTTAAGGTTGGCTGGCCGTACCCTCTTGTTGTAAAACTGAGTGATCCTATGGCGGTAGGTCTCTTGTCGAATTGCAGCTCTCTCGAGGACCGTGTCTATAAGGTCTAGGCAGTTGCGAAGCTGGTTCGCATTATGTGCTTCACTATAGGCTATCAGTCGGGGTGAAGTCAGGCCCACCTCTAAAGGGATAAGAGCTTCGGAACCATATGTGAGGTTGAAGGGGGACTCCCTTGTCGGAGCTCTTTTGGTGGTGCGATAGTTCCAAAGCACGTTGGGGAACTGTTCGACCCACAGCCCCTTAGTGGATTTGTCGAGCCTCTTCTTTAGGCCAGAGAGGATTTGTCGATTTGTGTTCTCCACTTGGCCTTGGACTGAGGGTGATCTATCAAGGAGAACCGCTGCTGGATGCCGAGTTTGGCGCAAAATTTGCGAAAGGTTGCTCCCGTGAATTGAGTCCCGTTGTCGGTTACGAGGATGCGAGGTACCCCGAACCGGCAAACGATGTTCTTCCAAAAGAACTTCTGGACCTTATGCTCGGTGATTATCGAAAGAGGTTCAGCCTCGAACCATTTTAAGAATTAGTCTATCGCCACGACTAAGAACTTCAGCTGGCCCGGTGCTGGAGGAAAGGGTCCGAGCAAATCTATCCCCCACATTGCGAAGGGGATTGGACTTGCCAATGAGGTGAGTTGTGCTTGGGGCAGGCGACGGATCGGGGCAAATTTCTGGCAGGAGTCACACTGGTAGACGTACTCCTCGGAGTCACTCAATAGTGTGGGCCATAAGTAGCCATAATTCAAGAGTTTACGGGCGAGGGATCTCGCTCCCAAGTGCGCGCCACACAGACCTTCATGGGCCTCCTTTAGGGCATAGAGCGCTTCCTCTGGAGAGTGGCATCTCAGATAGGGTCAGCCGTCAATCTGAGTGTAAGAGCGTTTGTACATGACTCTGTCCAGGAGTGTGTATCGCTCGGCTCGTGTTCTGATCCTCCTCGCTCTTTTCGGGTCTTCGGGAAGGACTCCGTCTCTGAGGTACTCGAGGAGGGGCTTCATCTAGTTCTCCCCAAGTGTTAGGGGGTAGGCTTCCATTGGCTCTGGGATATCTTCATCAATACTTGGTCTGAGGAGGACCACTATCAAGACGGTCCGTTCCAGACCTTGGAGGGACGAGGAGGCGAGCTTTGAGAGAGCGTTCACCTGTGCGTTTTCCTCACGAGGAACCCACTGGAGTTGAACATGTTCGAATAAGGCTAGAAGCTCCCTAACCTTTACCAAGTACTTGGCCATACGCTCGTCCCTTACCTCGTATTGCCCTGACACTTTGTTGACGACCAATTGCGAATCGCTGAAGACTCTGATACGCTTGGCCCCTGCTTTGCGAGCCATACAAAGTCCCACTATGAGGGCCTCATACTTTGCTTCGTTGTTTGATACCGGGAAGTTTAAGCAGAAGGAGTATTGGAGGACAAAAGTATCTGGGCCGGTCAAGATGACGTCGGCCCCACTTCCGTCGGTGCAAGAGGATCCATCCACATAAACGGTTCAGACCAAGGTGTTAGTAGATGACTCGCAAGAGTCGGGGATGGTGCTCTCCACAATGAATTCTGCCAGAGCTTGGGCCTTGATTTCTGTTCTTGGCTGGTAGCTGATGTCATGTTGGCTTAGCTTGATGGACCACTTCATAAGGCGCCCGGAGGTCCCGGGCTTGTGGAGAACTTGCTTGAGCGGCTGGTCGGTAAGAACGACAACCGAATGAGATTGGAAGTAGGGGCGAAGCTTTCGGGCCGCCATGACCAAGGCGAGAGCCATCTTTTCCAGCTTCGGGTAATGGAGTTCAGCGTCTTGGAGGACCTTACTCACATAATAGATGGGCCTCTGCATTCTGTTCTCTTCTCTTACAAGGACCACTCTAAGGTTTTGCTCCAAGCGGTGAGATACAGGTAGAGGACCTCCCCAGGCATTGGCTTGCTCAAGAGCGGGGGGTTAGCTAAGTATGTCTTGAGCTGGTCAAAGGACTCTTGTTGCTATTGCCCCCATTCGAAGCCTTTAGCCCCCTGAGGGCCTTGAAGAAGGGGAGGCACTTCTCCCCAGACTTGGAGAGGAATCACCCAATTGCTGCGAGGCACCCCGTGAGCCTCTGTACATCTTTGACACTGGAGGGGGAGCAATTTTGAGAATGGCTTGGATCTTCTCGGGGTTGACCTCTATGCCCCTCTGCTGACCATAAACCCCAAGAACTTGCCGGATGAGACTCCGAACGCACACTTGTTCAGATTCAACCTCATATTGTGCCTCCTGAGCACCTCGAAGGCTTCTTGGAGGTCGAGAACATGCTCCTGCCCTTGGGTGCACTTGACTAACATGTTGTCTACATAGACTTCCTTGTTTTGGCCAATCTGGTCTCGGAAGACCCTGTTCATGAGGCGTTGATAAGTAGCTCCCGCATTCTTCAAGCCAAACGGCATAACCCTGTAGCAATACAGGCCTTGATCAGTCACGAACGAGGTCTTCGGGATGTCGGGAGGAAACATCTGAATCTGGTTGTACCCTGAGAAAGCGTCCATGAAACTGAGGAGCTCGTTCCCGGAGGTCGCATCGATCAGGGCGTCGATGCTTGGAAGGGGAAAAGGATCCTTCGGGCACACCTTATTGAGATTGGTGAAGTCGATGCATATCCTCCAGCTCCCGTTGGCTTTCTTGACCATCACCACATTGGATAGCCACTCGGGAAGTTCACCTTTTGGATGAATCGGGTGTTGAGGAGCTTTTCGACTTCTACTTTAATTGCCTATTGATGCTCAGGAGCAAACTTGCATCGCTTCTGCTGAACGGGCTTGGCACCCGGGCAATGCTGAGATGGTGCATTAGGAGCTCCTCGAATATCCCAGGCATGTCGACCGCAGTCCAGGCGAAGAGATCGTGGTTCTCCCTTATGTACTGGGAGATGTCTTCTTTGATGGAGGGGGAAAGTGCCTTGCTGACCCAGAACGTCTTGGTGGCGTCTTCCTCTGAAAAGGCCACTTCTTCTAGTTCATCAACTGGTTTGGAGATGGTCTGGCTACTCTCCGGTGGGAGCTCGAGGGCTACTAGGAAGAGGACCGGGCCTCCTATTGAGGTCATATAGCACTTGCGGGCCGCCTCCTGACTCCTTCTCACTTCTCCTATCACTGCAGGGGTGGGGAACTTCATCTTCATGTGGTAAGCTGAAGGTATATCTTGGAGTGCGGCGAGGCCTGGTCGACCTAGGATCACGTTGTAGGTGGCCTTCACGTCCACCACCATGAAGTCCATTGGCTTTGTGCAGGGTGATCGAGGTTTTACCAGCGGTGACGTCGAGAGTTATAACTCCCTCGATCGTCACCGGCACCCCGGTGAACCCATGAAGTGTGTAGCCAGCTGGCTTGAGCTGGTCCCTTGATTGCTGGAGACCTTTGAATGCCTCCAAGAAGAGATGTTGACCAAACTTCCATTGTCCACCAGCATCCGGTGAACGACGAAATTGGCCATTTTGAGGTTAATGAAGAGGGCATCGCAGGGGGGCGTGCGGACGCCTTCCAAGTCCCTATCGGAGAACGTCACAGGGACTCCTAGGCTCTTGGGGGGAAGATGGCTCTGCACGGAGTTGACTTCCCTAACGAAGGCTTTTCGGGAGGAGTTAGAATCTCCCCCCATTGGGCCTCCATGTATCAGGTGCAAGATGGCCTTTACTTCGGCCTCCGGAGTCTCCATGCGCTGCTCTGTTTGCCTGTTAGCCCCCCTGGGCAGGTGGAGGCAGATCGGCTCTGTCCCTCCTCACAAACCGAGCGAGCTGCCCCCTTTTGGATAAGGGCCTCGATCTCATCCTTCAGGGCTCAACAATCATTAGTGTCGTGCCCGTGGTCCCAGGTGGAAGCGGCACCACTTGTCCCGGTTTCTTTTCTTCCCGGGGGTGTTCATCTTCGGAGGTGGCGACAGGAGACCTTCATTCCCAATGTCCATCAGGATGGCGAAGACACTCGCATTAAGTGGAGTGAGTTTCTCGAAGCAGAGGAGAGGGTGCCGCTAACCTCTGTTATCCTTTTGGAGCTTCTTAGCTCCTTCTTCCTCTGTAATCTTCCGTTTGTTCTCGGAAGATGACCCCTCTAGAGTGGGTTGATTGAGAGCCTCTTTTGCTCAGATGTATTTCTTGCTCCTAAGGACGAGCTCGGAGAAGTTCCGAGGAGGCTTTTTGGCCAAGGAAGCCCTGAGGTCGGGGTTGATGACATTGGATTGGAAGGCAGCCGAAGCTACCAACTGATCCAAGGAGGCGATGGACCTGGCTTCTGCGGTGAACCACTTGACATAATCCCTCAGCCGTTCACCCTTCTTTTGGCTGAGGAAGAGCAGCGAGGTGCTCGTCCTTTCAGAGCGGCGATTGCTTACAAAATGCGTGAGGAAGAGGCCTTCGAACTGGTCGAAGGAGAAGATAGATGTCGATGCAAGTTGAGAATACCACTCCCGAGCCGGCCCCTTGAGTGTGGCCTGAAAGTTCTTGTAGAGGAGGGCATCGGATGTATGATGGATCATCATGAGAGTTTTGAAACTCTCGATGTGATCTGCGGGGTCTGACCCCCCAGTGTAAGTCTCAAAGTATGGAGGCTTGAAGTTGTCTGGGACAGGGGCCTCCATGATGGTGCGGGAGAATTAGGGCCTGCTTGGGTGGAGGTTCCTAGCCCGTTGCTCCTCAGTCTCTGTCCAGCTGGCCGAGGTGCCTCTCCATCTCGTGGAGACGGCAGTAGACCGAGTCCTCCCTTCGGTCGTACCTCGCTGAGCCTCGAGACTCATCCTCACGTAGAGGAGGGCTAGGGCTTGCGGCGGCGATGGCTCTGAGTAGGTGGTGGACAGATAGGGGTGATAGGGGTGACTCGAGTGGGCCGCGGACTTTGGGAGCGGTGACGGTGATCAAGAGAAGGGTGGCGATGGCTCGGAGCTGGCCTAGGACTTAGGGAACGGCAGGTGATGGCTCGAAGCCGGTCGAGGACTGCGGGAGCGACGATGATGGCGAGGAGCTGGCTGAGGGCTGGGAGCCCAATGGCCGTTGTTGGGGACAGCGTTGAGCGCCCGGAGGACTACCTCCTGGAATTGTTGAAATTCCACCCTCGTGATGGAGGCCTCATGCTTGTGATGGACTCGAGCTACAGGACGGCCAGCCAGGAAGCGACTTCATCTTGGGCGATGCTGGGGTGAATCTCTCTGCCTCCGAGGAGAGTTGGACCCCCTGCGGTCTGTTCGGCAGGGAGACCGATCCCTCTGGTGCTCTCGGCGAGGATTTGCTTCGTAGGTCTGCCTCTCGTCCAGGCAGATCCAAAGGTCGAGTTCGGGCTCATTTTGTCGATTGTTGAGCACATCCCGTAGATCCTTCAGTGTTGGAGGGCTATGGGAGGCCATGGAATCTGTGGAGGCATTGTGGATGGAGTCCCAGACTTGGTGTAGAGGATGCTTCTGGTGGCTTCGCCGAGAGAGCTCCCCAACAGTTGCTTGGGGCCCTCGAGCCTGCTGAACGGATTGAGGGTTCAGCTGTTCGAGCTGCAGGGTTGGTTGGATGGGCGAAAGGAGATCCTCCGACGAAGGAGGAGGAGGAGGGATAGTAGAGGTAGTTCTTCAGTTGGAGTTTGCGGACTTCCTCTTGGGAGGCATGGCTAGGAGTAGCTTTGGTTGAAGGAGGAAGGTTGGATTGCTATTCGAGTATTTTCCATAGACGGTGCCAATCTGCTTGCCGCTGAATCTGGTGTGGGGGCAATAGACAGAATTTGTGAATTTGTAGGAACTCGAACGGGCTGAATCTGACTTCTTCCTTGTTGACAAGTTGACTCCTTGGTGCTCCCATGTACCTGCACAAACGTTCGAAACACCGGGATGGATCCCGGCGACGAACCCTCCGCTGCTCTTGTCAGTACTCAGTAAAGAAAGGGGAAAAATCTTAGGTAGATAAAGAGTGATCACCTTGTAATGGCAGGAGGTAGGGGGTATTTATAGTCGCCGTAGGGATCTGCTTTGGGATAAGAACGAATCCCTACTTCCCGATGTGACTAGATAGAAGTGGTTGAAACCACCTCCAGTAGATAAGGACGAGCCACGATTTCCTCATATCCTGTTGACCTGGTCCTTAGCGGGTTGTGACCCGCTCTCAATTGAACAGGTCCGTTCATAGGTTAGCGGGTCCAAGAGGAGAGATCCGGTTTCCAATTCGGACCCGTCTGTAGGTGAAATTACCATCTTGCCCATGTAACTTTAAGATTCGTGCCCAATTTGAACGGTTCCGATTTAACCCCATTTTTAGCCATATCAATAACCATACAAATTATGTTTCATAAACATACCTACTACTATTATATATATTGTACATACACGACACACTAAA
Source organism: Hemerocallis citrina (assembly GCA_017893485.1). Classification (NCBI taxonomy): domain Eukaryota; kingdom Viridiplantae; phylum Streptophyta; class Magnoliopsida; order Asparagales; family Asphodelaceae; genus Hemerocallis; species Hemerocallis citrina. Next base: position 93,172,091 of record CM030364.1, on the reverse strand, counting down.
CATATGAAATAGAAATGCATGTTGAAGCCCACCATTTTTGACTTGAAGTGAGCCTACAATTGTTGACTTGGAATATGGGTTATGTGTAATTATTTAAACCTAGGGGTTAGACACCTAAGCATCCCTAGAGTCTTCTACACTCACCCACACTCTTCCAACCCTAACCCTAGCTTTTAATTGCCGGCCAACCCTCCCCCCCCATTCTATATATATGTATAAAGAAACCCTCGTTCTCATTTTCTTCTTCTTCTTACATTTTCCTTAGTTCATTTTCATACTAATTCCTAGTTCATTTCTATACTACTCTTCACTCCATTATTCATTCTATTTTTTCTAATTCAGTATTTTAAATTAATTTTGAACTCATGACTGGTTAGTAGTTTTAAGTTGCTGAAGATTTGTACACCTTTCAGTTATTGATTAATTTAACCTTTTAAATGATGTATTTTGAGAAAACTCCCAACTAAGAACTTATAGTAGACTCATTGACCTTTCTTTAGTAGCTAAGATATCTAAATTCCAATAAGTGGGTGATTATTGGTGTAACACCCCGCAAAATTGGAAATTACAATTTTGCCCCTGGGTGTTACACACGTATATTCTGTAACATGTTTTCACCACGTATTTTGATTACCAACTATTTATACATTTTCCGAGTCAACAAAAATATAATATTTCAATCCTTGTATATTACGTGGTTTCTACGTGTTTTCAATGCACGTATTAATTACATATTTTCCGCCGCCACGGGTGGTAATTTCTGGGTTTCAATTATTTATGTTTTCAATTATATTTTTATAAAATGGAATTTTATTTTTTCGCCCCATTTTGATTAAAATGCATTTTTCGATTCTCTGCACGTATAATGCACGTGTTCTCTACGTGTAGTGATTTCATCATGAAATATATATAAATTAGTAGATATAATTTTTCTTATATTGTTTCCGATTATATTTAATGATTTTTCATCAACAGAGTTGATTTTCGCATTTTTGGATATTTTACGTGCGACGTACGTATTTGTTTCGGTGCGTGCGTTTGATCGTATCCGTTTTCAAGATAAATTTTTGGAGCGTTTGTTTTTATTTTATTTATGCATAATATATTCTTGAATTTTGGTAAACTATCAAACAGTAGATATATAATGTGTATAATATACATGTATAGTGTATATAGTATATTATGTGTTCAGGTTGGTAAAATAAATAAAGGTGAAGTATGAAATATGTGTAATAGGAATTGATGGTGGGTGGCCCATGTGACAAACCCATGGGCTTGGCTGTTGCCTATTTGAGGCTCTTGGAAATGTTTTTTTTTCTTTCTTCCCCCATGCTTGAACATTTTTTTTATTAGAAAGTGTATGGTGACTTAAGTATGTGAAATACATTGTGAATTGGAAATGGGGGTCCACCTTTGTTGAACAGCAAAGGCATGCTGTTTACTGTGCATAGTCGGTTTGGTATATGGTGAGGGTAGGCCGGATTTTTTGTAGTGGGAAGAGGAAGAGGTGTAGGTTATGAGAGTTCAAATGTGAAGAGTTGGAAAGGTGAAAGGGTGTAGGTTTTGGGAGTTAAAAATATGAAGAGTTGGTGAATTAATTTTAGTAATTTATTAGGTGTGTAATTTTGTAATTTGAACCCTAGCAAAATCATATAAATAGCCCCATCCTCTTCTCTTTTGTCCACACCAAAAAATAAAATAAAATAAATAAGAGTAAGAAAGAAAAAGAGAGAGAGTAAGAGAGTTCTTGTTCTTGGAGTCTCTTGCTAGGAGGAGAAGAGGAATTAGGAGTCTTGGAGCTAGAAGTGGTGATCATCCTTTCAATTGTTCAAGCTTTCAATCAAGGTGGGTGTTCTCCTACTTTCTAATTTTTAGAATGTGCATGCTAATAAAAATGAATGAGTAGTTTTGAGGTGATAAAATAGAATAACTATACTATGAATGTGGTGAGACTAATAGTGAATCATGTTATGTTGATAAATGAATTAACATTATGTTTGTGGGTGCTCTCATGCTCTCTAAATTTAGAAATATGCATGCTAGTATGGAAATTTTGATTATGATAAAATAGAACAATCTATACTATTGGATGTGGTGAATAGTCATAAATCATGTTATGATTAGTAAAGTTAATTTACATCGTGATGGTAGTGAGAAAAGAATAATTGAGTAGTTTGTCACAAACTAGTATACATGAATGTAAAATTTTGATTGTGAATAATTGTTGAGTCTTCATTTTGATTAGAAAATTATATTTTTTTTGGTAAAATAAAATTAATGCTATGAAGCTCATTTGAGTGTTATAAAAGATATAATATACTATTTTTAGTTAAAAGAAATGAATGCAAATGTGTGTTATTAATATGGGGAAACAAATTTGAAAGTTGGTTTTATTTTTCTAAAATATGATTTTTCAGAAAGTAACTCAGTTAATATGAACCAATTTCAGTTTAACAAAGGATTAGAAATGTTGGGGAATTGAGTTTTATAAATAAAATAGAATAACAGAAAGTTGGGGATAAAAAAATTATGAAGAACCTTCATACCGATTGGCACATTTGGCCTAGTGGTCTGGCACTGCAGTATCTTATTGTCTCGCATGGGTCGAATCCTGAAGGCAACAAATATTTTTTTGTTTGTTGTTTTTTTTTAAAACTACTTAAAACCGAGGCTCAGTATATGAATATTTTGACATGAGCTTTTCACACCAGAGCTTAATAGCTCAAGTGGCTAGCGGGCTGGGTTGGGCTTTGACCCGGTTTGACCAGAGGGAGCCAGGTTCGAAACCTGAGCACCTTTTTAATTTTTCTAAAACCACTTTAGCACTTAATTGGCTTAGTTATGATCACAACTCACAAGTATAAATTTCTGTATGTACCTTACAATTCATTGTAAGCAATAATATTTTTTTTGTGTTTGAGTTTCATTTTTCAAATTTCTGGACTTCACTGACTTTGGAAAAAAGTTCATTTGTTTCAAACTTAGTCTTGTATATTTTCTTGGGAAAGTGACAAAGAAGTTGAATTAGTAAATGCACTTTGTTTCCAAAATTATTATTTGAATAAATAATTCTTCTTGAAGAAAGGAAAAATAGGTAATAAGATTCTCTTGTTATAAACAAACCCTCTTGTTGAATAGGGATTGCTAAATGAGATTAAAAATTTCTGAATGAGTTATTATTTGCTATGAATAGCTAGATCATGATTAGTGGCAAGACTAAGAAATGAATACTTGTGGATAATTGTTAAGACAAGATTGTGATCTTTTGTGAATGAATTAAAAGATGAAATTATTTAGGTTTAAGACATGATTATTAAAGGGTATATGTACCCATGTTTCTTGTACATGAAAGCTTATGACTTAGAGTTAGTAAGACCTCAGTACCGGCATTATTGAAAGAAAAGATTTGAGAAATGATTTGGAGATATGGCTAAGGAGCCATCTCGTATTTGTTGATTTAGTCCGGTAGGAGGTAAAACTGATTCTATGAGTAGAAATTATTCATGTCTTGAACTTAAGAAAATTTAGGCACATAAGTGAAGATGTAGTAAACTTAGGGAAACGTAAGTGGGGTGCTCTATATAGTCGGCGATGGACTCCAAGACTATAGACCCAGTTGGTGGACTGAGGTTGCCCCGTGGGAGACGGATTATTATATTTTAATCTGGGACTATGAGGACGGGACAGCGGTGGACTCCGGGATCTTGAGTAGTCGGACGGATGGGCTTTTGTGTTTACCGTCTCCAATGCATATATATATATACTGGGCTAGAGGGTCACATACGGGACGATTCGCACGATGTGGAATCTGTTATAACAGCCGGCAGTGGACTCCAAGGTTGGGATTCAAATTCGTGGAATAGTCTGAACTTTGTTTTGCTACCGGGTAGTTTTCATGGCGAGGGATCGAGCCCTTTATTGTGGAGAACGTAGGCGCTTGCCCTCGGACCTATGTAGTATGGGATGCATAGAATCCGAACAAGTGTGCATTAGTGTCATCCTAGTGTAGAATGGTATGCATTAGGCATTAAGACATGACATACACTTATGTTTAGAATAATCACTTTTGACACTTTACTTGTTCATTCAATCTTTTTGTGATTTGTTAAAGTATGAGATCGTTATATTATTCCCGGCATAGAGAGGATAGCCGGGTATAACATTTCGTCAGTTGTAAGTAACTGACGTGCCCACAGATTGACATGCAAGTAATGGACTATTCATGGAGTTATAAAGTGGATATGCTGTTGCTGTTTAGAAGTTAAAGATGTTGCAAATGATGTTAAAGTTATATAAGTTGTATTTCATTGTTGTAATCTTTTAGTCTTCCGCTGTGTAAAAACCAAGTGTAAAGGAACTCTGATGTATTGTGAATGTAAAGTTTTAAATTCCTTGTAAAATTGTACGAAGTAAAGTAAAGATCCTGTGAAATCTCGAATTTATCCTTATTTAAAATTCGGGGTGTTACAATTGGTAATTTTTAGAAGTTGCAAGAACTTCATTTTAGACTTGAACTTGCTGTTTTGGGCATATGCAAGTTGTCATCTCTTTAGGACTTCTTAACAACCTTAGAAATGTTGTTTATAAATTCTTAATTTATGTTATGATATATAGTGAGTTGTGTAAGATTATATTTTAAGTTTGCGCATGAAAGTGTACGATGAAAGGCTTGTATATGTTCAAGTATGAGATCATGAGATATAGTCGTATGTTGGGATGTGCGAGTTGATATTGTTTGAGTTCGAATAACGCTTGGAATGAATTCAAGAAAAGTTCGTTAATAGACATTTTGTTATATGATGATTACCAAGTTTTCGATTGTAGTATCTCTAGTTTATGTGACCATTGTTATAAAGACATACACTATTTGGGCGTTGTACTCTCCTGTCAAGGGGACACGTGCGGCGGCATCTCGTTGGGACACGTGTGGCATTGTCTCGACTGTTGATTTTTGGAGTTTAGTAATAGGAGCAGGATGCAGACGTAAGTCACAAGTCCTGTCGAAACTTAGGGGATGAACTTTTAAGCTTCCGTCTATGTTCTGAGTTACTAATATGAATGAGGAGTAAGAGTGATCTTTGTGTCACTTGGTGGATTAGGGAAAGGCCTGCCAGCCCACCGTATGATTGGATAACTTTTGGTATGGTTCAGGAGTGGAGAAAGACCACTGGTTCCGACGAGGCTGAATGATCACCGACCTGTCAGGAAGTGGAGAAAGACCACCGGTCCCATGCGGAGTGGAGAAAGACCACCGATCCAAGCAGAACGAAGTGATCACCAGACTACTCAAGAGTGGAGAAAGACCACCAGTCCGCAGCAGTGGTGGATAAATCGTTTGAACTGCAACCTTACCAATCACTAGATGAATGTCAGAAACAAGAAAGAATATAAGAGTAGTATGCCTGGCAAGGGATCGAACCCTATCATCTATAGAATACGAACTCGATTTGGGCAGTATGTGGTATGGGATGCATACGTTTCCAAATCAAGTTTGCATTAGAGTAGGAGCATTGTGTGAGTTTGTGCATTAGAATATTGATCATGGCATATACCGACACTTGTGTTAGGTTTCGATGGTAGTCTCAGATCAAATACATAGCGGAAAAGCTACAAAGAAATATCGAAACCTAGCTAGGGAACCATGCAAAAACCACAAATCGTGTTTAGGAGTTATACCTTAAAGATGGATTTACTGTCCCTAATTAATGTCGATCACAACACTGCAATATTGATGGGCCTCTACGGTATCCACACGAATGGATCAAATCAAGCTTTTCTCACGCTGCGGTGCTAGCCGCAGGATGGGGATGTTCCTCACGATCTCTCTCTTACAATTTCTATGACGGCTAGGGTTTTCTCATGTAACACTTTTTCACAGATACATATCATATATATAGCTGCATAAAATCAACCCTAAGAGAGTAATGAGGCTGTTGGACACACAATCTGACCTGGTTCAGCTTCGTGTGTGGGCTTTTCAACTTTAGTTAGCCCATTTAATCTAATTAAATGTCCAACCAATGTCAGGAGTTCAAGTCTTACTTGGACCCCGAATTAAATTCATCTTATGAATTTAAATTCTAATTTCGATCCATTCTAAGTGTGTGACCCAGTAGGTTTTCGTTACGTTGATAGTACTACTAAAATTATATTCTAGTATTACAAACAGTGAGCGGTATCTAGCAATACATCACTGCTACTCAAGTAACGGGAATGCCAGTGATTAGACATAACCTATTCATGACCAATGTTACCATGTAGTCTAGTCCCTTTGTCCATATATCTTAATTAACCAAAAGACATAGAGTGTGTCACCCTTGTATAGTTCAATTTTTGGTCACTTGATATCCGAGTAGACTTACTAAAAGAAATGAGCTCAATATCTCATATTGACTCATTTGAGCATGGCCAAGAATTTTTTAGTCACACTCAATCAAAGGGCCCATAGATATCGCTCATGTTATGTAAGAGGGACAAATCCTAAGTCACTCACATCCCTCCACATGATTTACAGTATATCTAATAGTCGGCTTTATAATCAACTTATTACAGGCAACATTTGACGACATTAAAATATATAACTTATTATGTAGGAAACCGTAGTGACTTCAAGTCAAAGGACTACATACACCATGGTCACTGTGAGAACCGTTTATGACACTCACGTAACGATCCATGCATCGTTCTCCTGGTGGGTCAGTCTAGTACATTATTACCCATGTGAAGACTTGATATCTCATATCCATGACCCGTAAGATATGGCTATCAATCCACGCACATACTAGTCTCTATGTATTATTATTTTTCAAATTCACATCAATACTTGACTATGGACATTTAAGAATAGTGTTCTGATTATAACCAAAAGGATCTCACAATTAAGTCATGCACTTGATATCCTATAGTATTGAACCTACTATTCTAAGGAATTTATTATGTTCATTTAATCATAATAAACAACACAATAAATAAAATATTTCATATATGAAATAAATATCATGATACAATGTAAACTAGTAATGTCAATACACAACTGGCCTCTAGGGCATACACCAACAACTTGTTGTTTGACTTTCTCATTTTTCTTTTGCATCAAATATTAATTGTTGAAATTTTGGAGACCGGGGATTTCATCCGCATTGCATCAGTTGCATTCAACTGACGTGCCCACAGTTTGTTAGTTGCAGCATTGCTGATCGTGGAGCAGGGACTCCAGCTGCGGGAAGCATCCAAGTGGAGGATAAATGTAATATCATTGAGGTAATGAAGTTTTTAATTTTCTGTGCTTTCATGTGTTGGGGCGAAGGGCAGCAAGTGTGGTTAGTGTAAGGGCGAAGGCAGGAAGTGTTGCGTGGCAGTAGCGAGAGGAGGACGGCGAGGTGCAGTGGAGAAGCTTCAGAAGTGAGGAGGCATCAGGTGCTGCAGGGATGACTGCGAGGAGGGAGGAGTTGTCGTCGATGGTTAGAGGGAGCTTCGGGAGAGCAATAATGGAGGAGGGCAGGGGTGTAATAGCAGCGAGGGTGGAGTGCGGGGCAAATTCGGTCGGCGCTTAGAGGTGGAGTCACGAGGCTGCGAGGCGAGAGCGTGAGGATGAAAATGGCCTGATTGGTGGAGCCTCAGGGTGCGGCGACTGTGGTGGGAGGCAGCAGCGACGAGGAGGCAGGGTCTAGGGCGATGGCAGGCAGGGTTGAATGCAACATGGCGGCAAGGTGGGAAGTTATGGAGCTTTCTGCAGCGAGGTGCAGGCGTCGTGGTGGAGATGCAGCGATGTGGAAGAGGAGGTAGTCAGGGCATCGATGATGGCACCGGGGTGCGACAGTAGGCGGCTACAATGAGGCAGCAGTGGTGGCACTGGGGGTGACAGAGTGTGTGGATGGCGACATCGATGGTTGAATTGGGTGAGAGAGGGGTGAAGGAGAAAGGGGATGGGTTTCGGGAGCCAGAAGAAAAAAAGAAGGAGAGAAAATTAAGGTGGAAGATGAAGGAATTAGGGGGATTAATTAGTGAGGAGGTTATTGTGGCTGTGGGTTAACGGAATTGTTAGGATTTGGTAGGGGATTAGTTAGAGATAATGGGGAGATAATGGGAAATTAGTATGTTGTTAATGGAGAATAAGGGGTATTCAGTTGGAGAGAATTCGGGTTGTGGAGTTGTGTTAATGGGTTAACGTGTTGCGGGTTAAAGAATTTGTGTTGGGCTAGGATTTAATATTCTGATTTAAAAGTTGGGGCTTGGGCTTATATGTGGGCTCATAATATTTTGAAGAAATAAACAATTATAGGGTGGACTTGGCTTCATAAAATAAATAGGACTTGGTTGGGCCTACAGAATTTGGCTAGATTTATACAGTGGATTTGGTAGGGGATTAGTTAGAGATAATGGGAAATTAGTATGTTGTTAGGGGAGATTAAGGGGTATTCAGTTGGAGATAATTCGGGTTGGGGAGTTGTGTTAATGGGTTAACGTGTTGCGGGTTAAAGAAAATGTGTTGGGCTAGGATTTAATATTCTGATTTAAAAGTTAGGGCTTGGGCTTATACGTGGGCTCACAATATTTTGAAGAAATAAACAATTATAGGGTGGACTTGGCTTCATAAAATAAATAGGACTGGGTTGGGCTACAGAATTAATAAACAAAATTATAGGTTAAATTCAGAGTTTGGGCTTCATAATAAATAAATAAAAGAAGAGAAAACAATATTTTATCGTGGAATATGAATTTGAGTTTCACATTAAAAACAATAATCAAATGAAAAGGAATAAGATTATAGAATAAAATAAGATTGTGGAATGAAATAAGGTTTGTGTTTTTTCAAAATTAATAATCAAAACAATAAGATAATAATGTAGCGCCTCGAATTTCCAATAAATAATATTAGAAATAAGTGGAACAATTTCCAAAATCAACTTCAATTGCAATCATAAACACAGTATCAAATACAGGGAAAATTATAACTTTTTATTACGTCATATCTTTTTACAAAAACATAGTGGAAATTAACACATTAATTATAATTCTATTACAACACGGTGAATTTTTAACTTTCATTTATACTCCAAGCGTTAATTGAACTAATGCTATTCATAACTGAAATCCCTGCAAAAGTCTATTGAAAGTGGGCAGGTCAGTTAAATGCAAATGACGTCAACTATAGTCATAGTGATACTTTTAAATCTCACCATCACAAACTTGATGCATATTAATAAAATAATTATAAATGATGCATAAACAATAATAAGTAGAACATGGAACAACAATAAGTGGAGCACTGAACAACAAGTGAAATCAGGCTAAATGTCAAGTGTATGAGATGAAAACAGAAAGCAAGCATGCATAAAATAAGTCATGAAACACAAATGCTTATGATGATTTTCTAATGCATACTTGTCGGATTCTATGCATCTCATACTACATAGGTCCGGTGCAAGCCATTATCGTTCTCCTACTTTATAGGGTTCAATCCCTCATTATGCAACTAACCAACCACGGTAATTACTTTAAGATTTAGATTATTCTGTGAGTATCTAGTGCCATGTCCCGATCATTCTTGAGAATCAACTTCCCACCGCAGGTGATTTTGGGTACACTCCCTCACACCCCGATCATTCGGGTAATTGAAACCCACACCGCAAGTGATCACACCCCGATCATTCTTGAGACCATCTCCCACCGCGAATCAAATGAGGCCCCCCTACCCATGTTTGCTCTTATTTCATCACAACTTCAAATAGTGCCTGTCCTTATGTTTATTAAGTTCAATTAGAATCACTGTCTCCGTAGAGTTGGTGTGCCCTACCGGACTTAACTTTACAAAAGCCACACTGGCCCAATTTTCCAGCAAAATCTCATCTGCCGGCATGCTAGGGTCCCACCCAACCTCTAGAGTTTCATAGCTAAAAAAACCATCTCAACCATTTCTTTTAATCATATAAATTCAAAATAGACTAACTTTTAATGAGGATTTTCCGCAAACTAATAGTCAACCAAAGTACGTCCATGAACAAACCATTTCCACACAATTAATTAAGAAACTGAAACCAATCATCAATTAAACTGGGATTTTACATCTTTAAAACAGTAGAAAAATCTGAAATGTGATACTCTTGGAATTCGAGAATATTTACTTTCTAAAACCGCAAAAATTTGAATTAAATTTTATTAAAAATAGAAGGTACACACCCTCTGAAAGTAGTAGAGTCCAAAACTAATTTCTTTGGTAAACTGAAAATCATTGTTTGCGAATTCGAAGAAACATTCATTTCAAGAAAA